>CM050167.1:234152211-234469711 GCA_027410445.1 Discoglossus pictus
TGGATTTTAGTTGTGTTTTGTGTAAGATAGTGACGAATTCTGGAGATGTTTTTTAGATGGAGAAGACCAGATTTAGTTAATGATTGTATTTGAGGGATGAAAGACAGAGCGGGGTCCAGTAGAACTCCAAGACAACAGGCTTGGGAGGAGGGGGTGATGATGTCTTTGTTGACAGTGAGAGAGATGTGAGGAATTGACGCTGTGGGAGAGGGAGGGAAGATTAGGAGTTAGGTTTTAGACATTTTGAGTTTGAGATGGTGGGTGGACATCCAAGAGGATATACTAGAGAGGCAGTTGGAGACCTGTGTCTGAAGAGAGGGGGATAGATCTGGTGCGGAGAGGTAGATTTGGGTGTCATCTGCATAGAGATGATAAGGAAGCCCAAAAGAGTTTATGAGGGTACCAAGTGAGGAAGTGTAGACAGAGAAGAGGAGGGGGCCAAGGACAGATCCTTGAGGTACACCAACAGACAGGGGTGAGGCGAAGAAGAGGTGTCAGTGAAGCAGATACTGAATGATCAATTTTGTAGGTATGATGAGAACCACGAGAGAGCAGTATCTTGAATACCGAGAGGATATGGAGTAGAAGGGGATGGTCGACAGTGTCAAAGGCAGCAGAGAGATCTAGAATAATAATAATTGAAAAGTGACCTTTTGACTTGGTGGTAAGCAGGTCATTGGTGACTTTAATGAGAGCTGTCTCAGTGGAGTGTTGGGGCGAAAGCCGAATTGGAAGGTGTCAAGAAGGGAGTTAGAGGAAATATAGCTGGTAAGGCAGTTATAGGCGAGCCTCTCCATGCCAGTAGTAAGGGAGAGGTTGAAAATATGTGTGAGAGCTGGGATTAGTGTGGTAGAGAGGGGACATATGAGCTGAGATGGAATTGGATCCTGAGGACAGGTAGTCAGGCGAGTGGATGATAGCAGTTTGGAGACTTCATCCTCTGTAGCCGGATCAAAGCAGTTCAAAGTGGCAGTGGGATTGGTCAAGGGAGAAGACTGGGTGTTGTTGGTTAGTTGAGAGGGTGGAGTGTGTAAACCACTATGAAATAAGAGTTCATTGCAGATGTTTTGAATTTTATGAATAAAATGGTTGGCAAAGTCTTCAGCTGTGAGAGAGGAAGGGATGGGAGGAGGTGGTGGGCGGAGGAGAGTATTGAAAGTGGCAAACAGACACTTGGGGTTAGAAGACACGGAGGAAATAGCTAAATGGAAGTTTAGTAGCTAAATGCCACTGCTTTCAACTGGACTAATGGAAATCTGTTCACATGGACATATCGTCTTGAGAAATATACCGGAAAGAATCAGTTCAGTAAATGGCAGGAATAATTGCATACTAAATTTAAATAAATCAATAAAATAAAACACAAGTCATCATATGTACTCTGCACTATCATATATTTGCAAAGATTTAATACAAGACGAATGCACTTTGGCATATTGATTTGCCTCAATTCACCTCAATACGCCTCTGGCATTCAGCATTGAAATGGGCAAGTTAATCTAATGGTCTATGCATTCTTATTTGTGTAATGTATTGCCTGTTGTAACGGATGGCATATCTGATAGGTTTGCAATACATAGCGTATCTAGGAATGGTTTTCAATGGGAGATATATTTTATAATATAAAATGGTCAAAGTGAATACTATAGTTTCAACTTTTGTTAATAGTGTAATATCTTTACTTTTTAACAGCTTGTATAGCTTTCCTTCCCAGAAACAAATATTTTAAATTTTATGGCTGCAGTCACCATCTGCTGAGTCCAGGAACATATAATTTGTCACTTCTCCCCATCTATTTGCCAGGAGCTAAGATTGTTTTTTGCCCTGTTCTTTTTGTTTTATGTATGTATGTATAAGAGTATGCCATTTTACACATAAATATTTGGATAGTGCTATGCCATTTTTTGTCTTTTTAACATTGAACAGCAGGCCAACTTTTGCACTCTCTTCCTCCACCCTCATCAATAGGCCTTTAAGTTCCTCCTCAGTTTCAGCCATTTTAGTAGTATCATCGGGGTATCTGAGGTTGTTGATATTTCTTCCAGCAATATTTCTTCTGGCTTTGGGTTCGTCCAACCCTGCCTTATGATGTTCTCTGTGTTTAAATTGAATAAATAAGGTTACAATATACAATCTTGTTGTACTCCTTTCCCGATCTTGAACCATTCTGTTGTTCCATGTTCAGTTCTGACCGTGGCTACTTGGTTTACATACAGATACCTCAGGAGGCAGATTAGATGATCTGGTACTCTCATCTCTTTAAGGACATGACATATTTTGTTGTGATCCATACAGTCAAAGGCTTTAGAATAGTCTATGATGCAGAAACAATTTAATCTTTTGTGCCTCTGCGAAGCCCACCTTGCACATCTGGTAGTTTTCGGTCCATATATTGTTGCTGCTTGCATGTGAAATGAGTGCAATTGTTCGATTATTGGAACACTCTTTGGCACTGCCTTTTTTTGGGGATTGGGATGTAGACTGACCTTTTCCAGTCCATTGACCAAAGTTGAGTTTTCCAAAATAGTTTTGCAATACTGGAAGCAACACTTTCACAGCAAATTCCAAAGTAATAAATCAAAGTGAATGCACAAACATTTATTAGAATTAAAGATACCCGGTCGAGTCACATTATTATTATGACCACCAGCTAATATCCCGAATAACCGCTGTGTGCAGCATGGACAGCAGCTAGACCGAGTGGTAGTGAGTCAATAAGATGCTGGAAGGTTGGCAAGGGTATCTGGAGCCATGCAGACTGCAGTGCATCCCACCGCTGCTAAAGAGTGCGTGGTGCGCGGCAAATATGGCCATCGAGCTGAACCCACAGGTGCTCAATGGGAAGTACTTGGAAGCCTTTGTCGTGCTCCTCCAAACCATTCCTGAACAATTCTGGCTGTATGACGTTGCATTTTCCTGCTGGAAGATCCCATCCGCTCCAGGGAAGACAGTCAACATGTATGGGTGTACTTGATCTACACTAATGGATAGATAACCCAATCAGTTGAGAGTGCCTTCCAGAGGTATGAGGGGACGCAGACAATGCCAAGAATACATTCCCCAGACCATAATGCTGCTTCCTCCAGCTTGTGTTTTTCCAGCAATGGTTGTAGAGTGTTTGTTCTAGGAGGTTTAGTGCCTGACACATCAACCGTCCTGTCTTGTCGATGGAGCAGGAAATGTGACTCATCACAGAAGGCAACCCTTTGCCAATGAGAAGAGGTCCAATTTCGGTACTGTTGTGCAAATTGAAGTAATTTCTGACGATGAACCCTCGTCTGCATGGGTGCATTGACCAGCCATTTGCTTTAGAGCCCCATACACAACAGGGTTTACTGTAATGTCATTTTAGACACACGTCTGGTAGCCCCCTGGTTCATTTTGATGTTGAGTAGCTCAACTGTAGTGTGTCAGTTCGCCCTCACACACCTTTGGAGCTGATGTTTACCTCTAATCTCAATGGCACTGGTGCTCCGTCGTTTATTCGCAATGGTGCCATTTGTCCAGTCACAGTACACTTTAACCACAGCAGCATGCGAACAGTTCACAAACTGTCCTGTTTCAGAAATGCTGCCACCCTTGGCCCGAGAGCCAATGATTATCCCCTTTTCAAAGCTGGATAAATTGCATGCTTTATCCATGACAGCAATGGCGGATTTGTTTGCAGAATGCCTACATGTCATCTTAAACACCCACCAAGCCATCTCTCTGACCCTCTCTTTCTCTCCCCCTCCCTCTTTTTCTCTCCCTATTTCTCTTTTTCTCTCCCTCTCTCTCTTCCTCTCTCTCTTTCTCTCCCTCTCTCCATCACTCTCTCCCTCTCTCTCCCCTCTTTCTCCCCTCTTTCTCTCTCCCTATTTCTCTCTTTCTCTCTCTCTTTCTGTCTCTCACTCTCTCCCCCTTTCTCTCTCTCTCTCTCTTCCCCCTCTCTCTCCCTTTTTCTGAATCTACCTCTATCTTCCCCCTTTCTCTCTCTCTCTCCTTCTATCACTCCCCTCTTTCTCTCTCCCTATTTCTCTCTCAACTCCCTTTATTTCTCTCTCTCTTCCTCTTTCTCTCTCTCCCTCTCTTACTATCCCCCTCTCTTTCTCCCCCTCTTTCTGCCTGTCTCTCTCTCTATCTTTCTCTCTCCCCCTTTCTCTCTCTCTCTTCCCCCCCTCTCTCCCTTTTTCTGTATCTACCTCTATATTTCCCCCCACTTTCTCTCTCTCGCCCCCTCTATCCCCCTCTTTTTTCCTCTCTCTCTCCCTCTTTCTCTCAGCCCCTCTCTCTCTCTTTCTCTTGCCCTCTTTCTCTCCCCCTCTTTCTCTTGCCCCTTTCTCCTCTCTCTATCTTTCTCTTGTCATCTTTCTACCCCCCCTCTACCTGTATCTCCCTCTCCCTTTCTCTGTCTCTCCCCCTCTCCCTCTCCATGTCTCTTTCCCTGCCTCCCTCCCTCTCGCTTCCCCCTCTCTCCCTCTTTCTCTCCCACCTCTCTCTTTCCCCTTCTTTCACCCCCTTTTTTTTTCTCTCTCTCCCTCTTTCTCTCCTCCCTCTTTTTCTCTCTCCCTCTCTCTCCCCCCCTCTCTCCCCTCTCTATCCTCCTCTTTCTCTCCCCCTCTTTCTCTCTCTTCCCCTCTCCCACTCTCTCACCCCTCTTTCTCCCTCTCTCTTTCTCCTCCCTCTTTCTTCCTCTCCCTTTCTCTCTCCCCCTCTTTTTCCCCTCTCCCTTTCTCTGTCTCCCTCTTTCTTTCTCTCTCCCTGCCTTACTCTCCTCCTCCCTCTCTCTCTCTTTCTCTCCCCTTTGTCTCTTCCCCACTTCCCTTACCTGTTCGCTCCAGGTCTTGTGAAGAGGAGAGAGAGAGCATTTTTGTTACCCCCAAGGAGGTGCCCCCTAGCTACGCCACTGTAAAGTAGTCTATAAATTGTGAATAAACATAATAATAATTCTCCTTATTAATATTTTAATATAGTGGCCATATTTTTGAAACATTAACAAACATAAATAGGAATACAACTTTGAGAGAGTATCCCAAATTAGAACCTAAAGTGAGAAAACACTGCACCATTACTTTGGCAATAAAATTGGGACACAAATGCATTAATATATATACAACTGTTGCATGAATCAGAAATCAATCAAAGTTGTCAGCACCCACTTCTGCTTACATCTATGGAGATACCTGATCACAGATTACAAAATATATGCATAGAAATAACTACTGTAGTAGTTTTACATGCAAGGAAATATTCTGTTTAACATTGGAGATGGAGAATGATTATACAATATAACCTATAGGTCTGTTTAGACCATGCCTAGAGTGGTAGCAAAATTAGCTCCACTTCCACTTTTTACTCTCATCCAATCTTCAGGCTTTACTATATGTACCCCCAAGCCATTGACACCCTAAAACAGGAATCACTGCACAGTATCTAGCTTTATAAACTAGTGAAAGTCTCTCAGATATGACTAATGGAGGAAGCTACTTCACCTACTTTCTACCCGAAATCCCTATATATGCACTCTATTTGTGGCAACCCTAACTAATCTTCGAAAAACAGTAATGTTTACTTTATATATTTTCCGTTGCATCAAAAATAATTAACATCATTTAATTTTTTTAATGAAATGGAAATTACATTATCTTTCAGAACTGTTTAATTTGTGGGTTAAGTTATTGCTGCACATACAAATCATCATTCTATATAATATCTATGTAATGCAAATTAAACAGGCAAACACTAAGAGGGGACAGAACACACAATGATTAAATGCCAGGGGTTCCCAAACCCCTCCTCAAGACCAATGATAGGGATGTAGACGTAGACACGGAAGGACACAAGAACAGTGAGAATGTGCCCACCGTTTGAAGTCACGTTGTTGGTACTACCACTGTTGCAAGTCACATTTCTATAGAGATCCATTTGATCAATGGTTTCCAACCCTCTCAAGACCCACCAGACAGGCCATGATTTAGGTCAACCACTGTGTGAACAAAGGTGAGGAAACTAGTATTCAATAGGCTGTGGTGCCTCAAATTGCTTCACCTGTGTATTCACACATTGAAATCATGGCTTGTCTGGTGGGTCTTGAGAGGGTTGGAAACCATTGATCAAATGGATCTCTGAGAACTTATAAAAATGTGACTTGCAACAGTGGTAGTACCAACAAAGTGACTTCAAACTGTGGGCACATCCTAACTGTCCTAACTACTTCTACATCACTATCATTCAGCCCTGAATGGTATACAATGTCTTCCTCATCAACACCTCTAAAAACAGAAATGTCAATTTCCCTCCATTCAACGTCATGTCTCCAAATGCACTTACATTTATTGTTAGATTTTTGCGCCAGAAAACTAGAGATGATGTCCTAACATCCTCAAGGAAAATGACTCCATTCTTGGCCCAGATGGCGCACCACTACAGATTTATGCGGATCTAACACCGTCAACACTGCTGAAACGCAAATCACTCAAACCAGCCCTACTCATCTTGGCAAAGAACAACATAAAATACAGATGGGTTTTCCCATTCAGCCTCCACTTTCAGATAGGCTCCACTTCATTTGCAGCACCTACACTGGAAGAATGCCGCACCCACCTCTTTCACCTCAACTTGATCAAAGACGCTGATCTTCTTCAAGCCACAGATCCAGACTTGCCTTTAAAACCTCCTAAACAGTGGACTGAAGACACTCCACAAGGTCAAAACTTCTACCTCTCCTATTATCTCCTCAAGTTCTCCAATGTCCCCTTCTACTCCTCTGTCTACTGGACTACTGGTGATTTATTGAGTGGCCTGGTAACATTTAGACGGAACTTTTGGGGGTCTGGAGAGCTTCGGGTCCTGTTTTTCCTTCTACAATAGAAAGGACCAGATGCTTGAAAGATAATGTTTTAAAGTGTTGGGATGTATAATATGTTTAGCTGGTAACTCAATGCCCGTAGCGAGACTGTCTATTCAGGTTATATGTTTTTCCCTTTTTATTTCATGACCTGGTAGTATCATCTTAAAGATTTGATACCAAATATGTTTAGCCTTAGTTTTGAGGGACCCTATGCTACCCAGATTTCTATAATCTTTCTAAATTTACTTTCACATTAGATGGTTTTAATTTTTTGAATGTTGATAAAGGGTGGGTTTGGGAAAATGTGAAATGTGACCTTTTACTTTTTTTCTACTTACTTCATCTTCCTTGTATAGGGGTATTTTTTTTTCTATCCTCCTTTTCCTTTGTTACACTGGTGCCTTTAGTCTATTTATGAGGACCAATAAGTGCCTAAACATCCAATATTGTTCATTTCAACCATGCCTTTTTGTAATTTACTTCATTCCCCCGCCCCCCCTTTTTTTGTGGAATCTCAAGTTGCCCTGGAGAGCAGAGATCCCCTCTTGTCGCACTGATGTCTGGGACCACAGTCAGCCAGGTCTTTAACCCCAACCATCTACCTCTACAAAGCCACTAAGCAATATACTCTCATAAGGTAGGATGTCAGACACAATATATACAATAATTTCCCATAACGTTAAAGGCTTTAATTCCCCCTTCAAAAGACGGAAGGCATTCCTTTCATACAAACAGGAGACCCGTTTTGCCCATAACAAGGTACCCAAATACTTCCATAAACACTACCCGTCATACTTTACCACCACTCAAGCCTCAAAGAGAGCGGGCGTAACCATTTTACTTCACTGGGACTTTCTCTTCACAATAGAACATAAACACATTAATAAATATGGTGATTTTGTTATTTTAACTGGCAACTTGTTGGACGTTAAACTCTCTCTCATAGCATTTTATGCCCCTACCACTAAACCTCACTCCTCCCTTATCAGGCCTCTACAATACCGCAGGTCATATGACGTGGGAAAGGTCATTCTGGGGGGAGATTTAATATATAACTCTAAATCCACAACTTGATAGATCTACCCAGAGCCAGGGTAACAGGTTTGCTGCTAAGATATCCAAGATAGACTCAATATTATAGGAGTTACTTATAATAGACACATGGAGATTGCTCCACCCAATGGACAGAGAGTACACCTTTTATTCTCATGTCCATAACACATTCTCAAGGATAGATACAGTGCTTATTGATTCGTCACTCTCTGACCAACTAACTAGTTCAGAAATGTATCCATGCACATGGCCTGACCATTCAGTGGTCAGTGTATCTACCGCTTTAGGCACAAATGCACACTTATCCCGTTCGTGGAGGCTAAATTAAATGCTCTTAACCAGCCAGATATTTAGAGACCACATAGCTAATGATCTTGAGCTCTTTGTCTCCAAAAACTTAGAGCATCAGAGATTGAGTGGGTCTGGGCGGCCCATAAGGCATTCATTAGGGGAGCATGCATTAAATATGAGTCTGTAAATAAAAAGCAATTACAAATTAAAGAGACAGCCCTGAGAGAGAAGCTATTGGTTCTGGAAAAACAAAATCAACTAAATCCATCTCGTAGACTCCACCAATCCATTGACAAATTGAGGTCAGAGTTAGATCTAGTCTTATCACGCCATACGGAGAAGACTATGAGATGGACGCAACACAAATTTTATACCCAAGCCAATAAACCGAACACCCTCCTAGCCAAAAAGCTCAAAGGGAAATTCGGTCAATCAGAAATCTTTAGCATTACGTCCTTATCTGGAAACATCACAGTTAACCCCCAAAAAATTCTAGATACCTTCCACTCCTTCTATCAGAAACTATATTCCTCCTCACCCTGTAATTCTGAATCCTTTATATCCTCTTTCCTTGACTCTTGTGACCTTCCAAAGCTCATCCCACAAGATCTAGAATCACTAAACTCTAAGGTCAGGATTCAAGAAATTA
Source organism: Discoglossus pictus (assembly GCA_027410445.1). Lineage (NCBI taxonomy): Eukaryota > Metazoa > Chordata > Amphibia > Anura > Alytidae > Discoglossus > Discoglossus pictus. The sequence continues at coordinate 234,161,034 of CM050167.1, forward strand.
AAAAAGTTATCCAAAATGTAGAAACGGGTAAAGCCCCTAGTGCAGACGGATTCTGTAATTCAGATTATAAAAAATGTACAGACCTATTGGCCCCTCACCTCACAAATGTATTCAACAGAATCCTAGAGGGCTTCCCCATACCTCCTGAATTTAATCAAGCTCACATTGTATTTTACCCCAAACAAAGTTAAACATTATAGGCCCATTTCCCTCCTAAATGGAGATGTTAAGATTTTAGCAAAACTCATGTCAAATAGAATTAAGGACTTCCTCCCCAGACTATTACACAAGGACCAGGTGGGCTTTATCCCCTTTAGACAAGAAGGAGACAACATTAGGCAATTCCTAAATTCAATCCATTGGGCAAAACAGACTCTGACTCCTGTATGTCTACTAGCACCTGACATTGAAAAGGCGTTTGATTAGCTTGAATGGCCCTACCTACAAAAAACTCTCACCAAATTTGGCTTTTCGGGTTCATTTCTATTTAAACATACTACCACACCCCCAGAGCATCACTTAAATTGCCAGGGGATTCACCATGCATTGATATCCAATGGGGCACCAGACAAGGATGCCCCCTTTCTCCCTTGCTGCTTGCTTTGGCAATTGAACCCCTTGCCCAAACAATTAGATCCAATGCCCCCATTCATGGTATTGCAGTAGGCATCACCATCTTAAGTGCTGTTTATTCGTGGATGATCTTTTGTGCACCTTATCTCAACCTGTCACCTGGGTTCCAATCCTCATGCAAATCCCAATTTTGGTAAGATCTCGGGTTTGAAAGTAAATCTCAAAAAAACAGAAGTTTTGAATTTATCTCTCCCCCTGAAGGCTTACAGTTTCTACATCAACATTTTCAGTTTCAATGGCCTTGCTCTTATATTAAATACTTAGGTATCCACCTGACACGTCAAACAAATTATCTCCATACAGCTACATTTCACACAGCTGTACTCCGCAATGGGACAAAATTATCAGTCTTGGTCCAAAGGGAATATCTCTTGGCTCGGGCGTATAAACTCAGTCACAATGAACATCTTACCTAGACTTTTATACCTATTTCGCACCCTGCCCATTGCAATCAACTTCCCAGAACTAGAGAGATTTCAACGTCTGACTTTTAACTTTATCTGGTGCAATAAATCCCATTGTATCTCCAAAAGCACAATGTTTAAACACACAACAAAAGGAGGCCTATCATGCCCTAATTTTAAGTTATACTTTAAAGCTGCACAAATTTCCTTTATCCTTCAGGCTCACTCTACAACACACCAACCCTTGTGGGTCTTTATTGAAAACTTCCAAATGTACCCTTACTTCTGGGACACTATACTATGGCTCCCCCACCCTTGCAAGACTCTTGGGGCATGCCCAAATCCCTTCATAAAGAAATTACTTTCAATTTGGCAATGGGTTATTCAAACTCGGGGACTAGCCGCTAAATATTCCTCACTCAGTCCATTAATTCCCCACCCACAACGTACACTGCAAATTCCCCCCTCTCTTTCAACTGGTGGAGAACCTCCGTGCTGGCTCCTGGTATCTAGATGATCAGATTCTCAAGTTTGATCAACTGGATACTGTATCAAATCCCGCCACAAGAACCCTTCATGTACCAGAGCCTTAGACATTTTATCCAGATGCAGGGACTTTCACTGGGCACACCCGGGTCATCTTGGCTAGTGAAATTATGCGATAAAGCCCCTCTCAAGAAATGTATTATTAGCCTTATCTATGATTCAATCAACACTGACCTAGGTCAATCTAAATTGGCTTATGTAACTGGGAGAATGACCTAAACTGTAATTGGCCCCAAGATCTCTGGGAATCCTCTTGGTTAAAATTAACTAAAGGTTCGCTCAATAGCAGTGTCTTGGAGTCTTCAATTAAAGTTCTCCATAGGACATATTATACCCCGGACAAACCTTACAAATGGAAATTAACACCAAGCCCGGAGTGTTTTAGAGAATATGGGAGAGTAGGCTCCTTTTTTCATAACTGGTGGGAATGCCCTAGGGTTATATCACTATGGCAGGAAGTATTTTTGCTTTCCTCTGACTTATTCTCTCAACAAATTAATACATCGACTGAGGTAAGTCTGCTGGGCCACCACATCCCTTCATTATTCATGCATCAAAACAAGTTGATGCAATTTATAATGCTAGCCCCTAAAAGTCACATTGCACGACAGTCGAAATCCTCATCCCTGCAATTACGATTGGTTATCTCCAAATTAAATTATCTTTTAATGAGCGACTCTACCACATTCTAGAATACTCTTTACCCCTTTTCATTACAATTTGGACCCCATGGCTGGCTTCCCCTCATAGTATCCCTATCCCCTAACAAACCTACTGTTTTACTATTTGAATCTTGACATGGCTGGCTGAGGATCTCCCCGGAGTCAGAGGTGGGAGGTAAGTTGGATTTCCCAAGGCAATATATACTTGAGATATACTTTTTATTTATTTATTGTTTTTTTATTCTATTTAATAGTTTTTTCCCCTTCTCTGTTTTTTTCTCCCGTGATCTTTTTTTGTTCTTTTCTTTTCTTATATTTAATATATATGTTTATTAATCTCCATTGTTGCTTTTTGACCTATATACTATATCCTAAAAAATGGAAAAAAATTGTGGCGATGCCGTACAAAATTATGCTCATCAAGTAGAACATATTTATCGGCATGGGGTAACCATTGCATAATATATACTATCAATCTTTTCATGACACCTATGCAGGTGAAACTTGTTACTGAATGATTCAATTTCTTTTGTTTTTGTATTTCACTGGCAACTGTATTGTATATTGCCGCATCATCTGTATGTTTACATCTTTACTGATTAATAAAACTGATTGGAAAAAAAATGTCTTTAATTTGTCCTAACTAGCACTTGTCAGAGGCCTGCCCTGGAAGAGGGCCCTATGCTGGCAGGCATTTATATCCCTGAAACTGGGGCATTTATTGCGTCAGAGAATTTACAAAAGGATATTTGACGAAATTAAGAAGCAAATTAATTCTACTTGCAAATAATAGGCAACATTTTAAAAATACTAAGGTAAATATTGTACCAAGAGATTGAGAAAATGTAATGACAATAGCAAGAGTACTTTTTTCTCAATTTTCCTCTTGTACACGAAAAAATAGACTAACTCAAAGATGCACCAGTGGATTAGAACTGGTGACTGTGAGGGGAAAATACATTTAATATCGAAAATTGAATAATTCTGTTAACTAAAAGTCAATGTATAAAACAAAAAGAAACCGCTTGTGGGATCAAATAAATAGAGCTGCTATTCTGACAGACCTTGAATTAATTATATTCCACAGCACTTACTGCAAATACAGCACTGCTCCCTAAAGAGATGTTTGTATATGAATGTGTGTGCCTTTCATCTCTGATTCCTCATTCTGCCCTTTGAGCTTTGGGAATGTGGACTTTTTGAGAAGTACGGAGAAGCTTTCAGAAACAGAATGCTTTGAACATGTTAGTTGCTCGGGATTCAGGCTACAGATAAGAGTCTAGAGAGACTTTTAAATGAAATGCTTGTACCTGCCCTTTCTCCCTTATCCAGTCTTCTTCTCAAAGCACAAAACCTACAGTAATTGTGATATCTTATCAGTGATTGACATAAACCGGATACCAGAGTGTGAGGTCGTCAACTGTCTCTTCTCCCATTGTATGTTACTATACTATATTTTTCTTGTACTGTTGTTTTGCAGTGTGACAAATTCTATAAATGCACCTTGCTGGGCTTATGTACATGGCCACACTTCTAGCTCCAGGTAGTTCCATGTAACTCCATGTGTTCCTTGAGCCGACACATAGATATGGAACAACTGTTTAGAATTTCACATATGAACTAGCGACTTAAAAAATGACGGGGCAATAAAAAAGTGTAGAAATGCTGTTTGTCACACAATGGGAGTCTATTGCGTGCCTCAGCTGCCTTCGGCGCTTATTGCACCTTAAGTTCTGCATGTCGCCTCACTTTGCAAGGCAATGTCTCGCCTCGCTTTGCGGGGCTCGCAGTTGAGGCCCTGCATGCTTCAACTGCTCGCCTCGCTTCGTGAGGCTCACAGTGCAACCCTAATTCCCGCGTGTTGCCTCGCTTTGCGAGTCTCACAGTTACGGCCCTAAGGGCCACCAACAGTGATCACTGCATGCCTCAACTGCGCTCATTGCACCCTAAGTCCTGCATGTCGGTGCTTTGCAAGGCTTGCAGTCCAATGAGCGCCGTTGCATAGAGCGCCGTAGTTACGCGTGTGGGTTCGCAAAAATGTATCAGATGTCAGAGCATAAAAAAGTGATGTAAATATTTAACTGCGTTGAGTGTCAGGCAATGAGCATTATTCATAAAGTAAGGGCAATGTAAAATATGAGATTGTTTTTTTTTTTTTTTTGTAATAATGAATTAATAAGTTAATATACCTTACTATATTAATTAATACATTAATATACGTTACCTATTTGTACTTAATATCCAGCAATCCATATCCTGAAGAGCTAACAATGTTTTTGTCGTATTTTTAAAAATGTACAGGGAGACTGTTGATCGTCTGAGGAGAAAGTGTCAGCAATGTGCTTTGCGGACATCCACAAACAACAACAAAAAATGTTTCTAAGTCCCGCGGCTTGTATTTTTTTGTGTAAGTCTGTATTCAAGTCCTGCGTAGTGGTTGTTTTTTTTCTAAGTCTTGCTTCTCTGAGTTGTTTTTAACTGCGAGTGAGGTGCCGTAGAGCCTCCACCTCTGCAAATGTGGCCCTTTGCTTTGTGAGGGTCCACATTTGCGGCATGCAATGAGCCTTTGGCTCATTGCAGCCGACGTTGGAGCCTCCACCTTCCGCAAATCCGGCCCCCAAAGCGTGACGACGACTCGCAGTTTGAAAACTATTATATGTGATAACTATTGTTTTCTTATTCTTAAATATGTATAAATACAACTAAAGTTCTATCTATCTGTCTATCTAAAACTCCATTGCTACAGGACAAGAGATTGAAGGGGGTCCTGCGATCAAGATAGCTACATGAAGCTCACAAGTTCTTCCTCCTCTCCAGCATTTTTACATGTGGAAATGAAATCCAGGATCCAGGAAAGACAATAATTATTTACCACAGGATATGCTGATATGTTGAGGACTACCTGGTTGAAGGTGCTATACTGTAGAAGACAGCTGGGTTGATCTAGCTGTCATCCCCTGTGAGAGCGAATTCTGGGAGGAGGTGGATATGACTGGGCAGTATCTCGGAGGATTCTGATGGATCTTGTCAGACTAGGGACCATGCAGCTGGAAGAAATCGCAGAGGTCTGTGGAGTATAGGGACTGGGGGGAAGAGGGGGACATTTACTCCCAGATTATATGAATAGAGGAAAGCACAAATGAGTGAAATTAAATTTAATCATGCATTACCAGAGAGCTACAAAGCAGCATGTCTCTCCCAGGAAAGCTTTTGACTTCCCCCTTTTCATCAGCAACAATGGGAGGATGCAATAGATGCAATGGACAGCTAGGATCAGAAGGTTGTACAACCTTGTAATTAAAAATGGCTAGTATACTTTATTCGGCATGTATTTTTACACCTGAATTTTGAATTTATTTTTTTACTCTTGCAAAATACTCTGTTGATTCATATCTTTCCAACTGACCTCTACTCTTTGTTGTTTATTCTGTTTTCTTTTCAAGTCTTCAATATAGAAACGATTTGAATACAGATAATAACTATATTGAAGACAGATAATAACTAAAAAGGCCTGTCTAGCTTGCCCATTCTATGAACCCAAAAGTCTGGCTTACTAAGCCTTACTAAGCCTTATGGTAGCTGATACGTATCTCAGGCGCGCTTCACTTCCTTTACTGTTGTTGACTCTACCACTTCCACTGGAAGACTATTCCAGTTATCTATTACTGGTTTGATATTTCTCCTGTTTAGGGAGAATTGCCTGTTATTTCGGGCTGGATCACTCTTCTGAGTGAGAAAAGACTGATATACTGCATAATATATATATATATATATATATATATATATATATATATGTGTGTGAAGGGCACAAGTGAGCTAAAACAGGCAGCTCTCTGAGTAGGTAACCAGACCTATAGATCAAACCTACTTAGGTGTTGTCCGTTCTCAGATTGAGGTCCTCTAATTTGTTGTCATGTGTTAAAACAACCCAAACATTATTATTATCCGTTTTTTGTAATGCAGCAATAAATTCTGTAGTGCTATACAGGGGTTAAGTACAAAGAAAAAAACAATATTAAACGTGGCAAAAAGTGGCCCTGTCTTTGATTTTAAAATCTTAAGTACATGGTGCTTTTCCCAAAGCATTTTACAAGATTGAAAGCTCACAATATCAAGGGACTAAACAACAGGTGAAGTAATTAAAAAGGAAGAAACAAGGACTTGGAAATAATAGAAAGACGGTAGATTAAGTCTGTTAAAAATGGAGGTGAACCTGCACTATAAATTAACATGAATCATAGGCAGGAGGGCGAGTTATATGAATTCAGAGGCAGAAGAGTGGCGGCATGTGTGGCTTTAGGCCTAGAGGTAAAAGTAAACAAGGTAAATGGACCTGGGGGAAATGGCAGTTGGTGAGAGCTTCTTCTAAGTTGGATGGTCTGAGGCCCAGTGTCATTGACCGATCCCCTGAGAAGTGAATTCTTTTTTGTCAAACTGACTTACTCTGCAGGGTGGATAACAGCTCATCATTCATCCATACTTGGACTGCTTCCTTTGGTAGAAGTTAAGTACCATTCCTTTGATATTCAAACACATTGGCCCTTATTCAATCAAGCAATTGGAAGTTACTGGAGCAAGTAATGAAGCCCATAAACTAATTTGCTATTCAATTGGAGTCTTTTAACGAGCCACAAACAATCTACGGGTTACAGGCTGAAAATCCCTGCAGTTGTCAAAATTGTAACTTAAAAGCCCACAAGAGTTACAATCGCTAAAATCGCGAATAGGTATTCAATTGCTACAATTACTCAAGCCCGCAAATGTTTTCACACCTGTAAATGGCAAATGTATGTGTCCATAGCACTGTAAACACAAATAAAAAATCAATACGGCACTTTTAAAGATGGGGAAAGTGATGTAAGACATTATAATTAATTGCACAAGTCTCAAGCTCGCAAATCTGCAATCAAAAATGTTTTATTTTTATGTTTCATTTTAGTGTCCTATAAATCTTAGGAATTAATGAGTTAATACATATCAGGCCACCCACATGGACTAAAACAGTATCACCATCCATTTTTATTATTTTGTACATTGCCAAATTGTGAGTCTGATCACATATCAGACTTCTAAACGCTAATTGATTGATGTGTAAACTCCATGTTTTACTGACGGCCTTATTGGCTGTTTCTAAATCAGTAGTTAGGCTTTGCTTAGTTGATCATGATCACGTTTTGAAATGCTACTTACGTGTGCATGGTTTACGGTTTTGGCCCGTAAAGTACGGGCTTGTTCAATTTAATCCCTCTGTCATTGTAGCAAGCCCGCAGACTTACGGCCTGTATAACGTAAACTACGGACTTGCATTTGAATAGGGGCCGTTGTATTTATATTGTGTAGTGCGCCACTGCCATGTGTTTTCTTACTTGTTGTTTGACCTACACTCTCTTCTCTTGGAGGCCGCTTGACTTGAATTGCACTACTTAGGGCCACATTTTTTTTTGTTTTTTTTACCAATCTCTCCCCTCCCCCAGATTTCCTGGGGCTCCTACAACCATGGCAGACACATTCTGGGCATATTAGCTCTTACAAACACAGACTGGGCACATTGCCTATTGCAGACACAGGATGGCCACATTGGCTATGACAGGTAAAGGCTTGCCACATTGGTACTTATATACACAGGTTTTGCACATTGACTATTACAGGCACAGGCTGGGCACATTAGTACTTACATACACAGGTTGGGCACATTGGCTATTACAGGCATAGGCTGGGCACTTTGGCTATTACATGCACAGGCTGGGCACATTAGCTGGTACATACAGAGGCTGGGCACATTGGTACTTACATACACAGGTTGGGCACATTAACAGGTACAGACACAGGCTGGGCACATTGGCTATTACAGGCACAGGCTGGGCACTTTGGCTTTTGCATACACAGGCTGGGCACATTAGCTGGTACAGGCACAGGCTGGGCTCTCTCGGGTCAAAGGACTCAGAGGAGAGAGGAGAGAGAGCAGGTGTGCTGGGGGAAGGAGAGAGCTGGGGCCTGGGCAAAGGAGAGAGCAGGAGGGCAGGAGTGAAGCTGGCAGTGGGCATTTTTGCTTTTGGTGTATGGTAGTACCCACTCAATCAAAAAATCTCTACTGATAATTTGTAAACTATTGTACCCTTGGATTAAAGGTTAAAGAGAGCCTTGGTTACAATGTATTATTCTAAGTACATTATCTGGCCAAATTCTTAAGTTTATAGTAACCAAAGTCACACTCACAGTCTAGGGGCCCTATGCTACTCCCAGAAAAAGCAATTATGATTGCCCTAACTGTAGAGTAAATCCTACATAGCTATGTTTATCCCTCATCCCTAAAACATTGTGAGAGAACCCCTACAGGTCACTGCTCCAAGTGAACTTCACAACACAGCCAAAAAGCAAGCCATAAATCTCCAGTGATTTTTACTCCTTTACACTTTGACACCCAAACCCTATGCTAATAAGATTTTACAGATCACTCGCAAATCAGGGCACTGGCGTTATTGCAAAAAAACAGAAGAAAGATTTTGTGTAAAAAACATCTGTCGTAAGAAGTTTTCAAACCTTTGCTGAGTCCCAAGAAGCATTTAAAGTGACAGTATAGAACAAAAAACACTACAAAATGATGACATTTCAACATTATTTGACACAACAGTCCAATATCAACATTTGTGTAATTAAAAAATATAATATATCAGGCCCATTTTTTATACAAAATCCAGGATAACAGACAACCAAGTACTCAAGGGGTTAATACACATCACAAAACCACATTGGCTAGGAACAAATGCTCTGATACATTTTCTATGACTATATCATATCTTAATACAAAATACTGACTGAAGCTATAAATACAATTGTCACATATTGTTTATATCAAAATATATTAATAAATAAAAAAATGTTTTATATAAATAAAAATTACTTTATTTATATATATATAGTATATATCTGTTTCCTTGCAGCAGCCTAGTTACGGCAGTTGTAACTGCACTTCCCACTCATTATAAGATTTATGACGCTCGCATTTCCTATTTGCTGATAGGGCCCTCTCATACGCAAAGTTTGGTTTGGCTGCTCCCTGCACAGAAATCTGTTGCGTCTAAAGCAGGATTTACAGATGTGCACTGAGTGCTGTAACAGTGGGGAGTGAAATATTTACATTAGGGGTAAAAAAGCTCCCGCAGCCGATGTACGGCATTGCCCTAACTTATAGCCCCTGATTTACATAGGGCTCTAGATCGGTATTTCACAGTTCCACCATATCTCCTATAAAGTTGTTGCAGAACTACATAATTGACATAACTGGCAATAGGCAACTACAAACCTTTAATTAACAAACTCTTTATAGAAAAACATTACGTTTTTATACTATCTATCCATAATTATTTTTGTTTAAGCGTGTCTCTAAAAAATCATACTAACATGTGCTCTTGAATAGATCTGATTTTGACTCTGATTCTGACCCTTTAACATGTTAGGTCACTGACAGAAGTTTACTATTTATAGATAGAACTGATGATTGAACCCATTCAAATTAGATCACTTTACGTCTTACTAAAGGTAGACACCACACGCCCACCCAAAATGTGGGACGGTTTCCAAATTTACATTTCCCTCTGTCGTGACTCATTGCGTACGCAGATCATTAACAAGCTCACACATTTCAAACTAAATTTGGAGTGATGATTGCCTGTATCTAAAGATAATTTTCTGGGTTCTCCAAATTATGCCATTTTGCTGTTCCTGGTGGTGTGATGCAGGGGGCAAATTATAATTGCTTACACTAAAATGCTGACAGCCGGTAATGTTACTGCTTCCAATTTTGATTTAATCAGAATAATCTGCAGGGATCCTATTGGTTCAATCCCACACCACAGGCAGAAACACCCCACAGTAATCAAACAAAACTTTCTCATATCCCAAAAGTAAATATTTTGCTGATCTATCTTTCCCTAGAGTTCACTTGTTACTCAAGTCCTTTGGTAATTATGGTTCATCTTTTTAAATGTTATTCATTTACACCTGCTCACAAAGCAAATTAAGTTAAGGTCCTAAAAAAGTCACCTGAATTTATGTACACTATGAACTTAATGGTTGTACACTTTTGACATAATAATGAATATATAGATACTAATGCCTTGATTACATGGTTCTGTTTTCTGTATGAAAATTACACATTAAAGATAATGAAACAATCACATTCTCTGCCTAAAAAAATGGGTCAATTCTTTGTGAGTGCTTCCACAAACCATTGATAACGGGTCTAGCTTTTATATCAAACCTGATAATGTTTGGCAAGCACTTGCAAAGATGTGAGACCACTTGCATCACAAATACACAAAGAGGTTAAAAACTTGCTGGAGCTTGGTAGTTGAGGTTACACAATTCTGTTACCTTCTGTTCTTTGTTACTAATAAATGCTTGGTGTACCAGCAAGCACTTAGCACTGAGATACACAGACTAATCTTCTACATTTTATGACTATTCGACAGAACGGGAGGAGTAATGTTACACCCAAAATCTTTTCGTAATTCCAAGACCAAGATGATAAAAGAACAATTTCTATAGCCTGTTCTTACCCCTTGCACATCTGGGGTTTGCTTAGTGCAGGGGATTCCAAGGATCCCTGAAACTGCCCCCTAGTAAAAGTAAAGTGGCTAGTGGAGATTACTAGATGCCATGGAGAACAGGAAGTGGGCCAGAAGGTCGGGAGGAGATTACTCAAGAGGTTCCCATGTTCTATAAGGAGAAAGGGATGGCAATAAGGATATCCCTATAAAAGGACTGTAACAACACAGGGGAGGGGGTCTGGGACTGGATCAGCATAACCATTTATGATCTGCTCTTCAGTGGGCTTGAAAAGGCCAAGGAGACCAATCTTACCCGCAGATCCAATCTGGTTCTTCAATCCCCTTCTCATAGGACAGCAGCAGAGGTTCAGGATACAAAGTGATTATAGCTCAGTAAAAATAATAAAAGTCTTCCCTCTAACTAAAACACACCATTTTTATGTGTCCCAGAAAGAGCTTAATCTTTATTCCTCGGGTATCATTTTTATACATTTTTTACATACAAAAAAGTAATGGTAAATTTACATAGGCCAGTCCTGAAACAATCAGCAAGCGGCTTGGGTGAGTGCTGATTGTTGGGAAGCATAGCAGCGGCAGAATGAACAACACAGATTCTGGCAGAAGCAGGAGCAGAGGTGCAAGGATGTCTATTTACCCCAGACAGGCTCTACCTCCCCATCAACTAGTCAGACCTTCCGTATAGTATTTGGGCTCTCCAGGGGCTTGGGGATGTGTCTCCACTGGGGGAAGTTAGAGACACTGCCTCAAGCCCCTTAGAATGCATAAGGACTTGGGGCTGATTCCATAGAATGCATAAGGGCCTGGGGCTGATTAAGACATTCTAGCACATACTTTTTAAAGGTTACCCGCATGACAGTAAATCCAAAGGATATCACTTACAAAGTACTTAACATCCCTTGACCTTTGTCTATTAAAACAAAGTGTTTCAATTGTTGTCTGACCAACTAGTTTACTATGTTTGATGTCTAAATCAGTGCCATAGCCCCATTGAAGCTTATGGAGCCTTCAGTAGGCTTCTCACTTAAGGAATAGCCTTTATGGGGTTCTGGAGACAAGTAGGGCCATCTTGGGTTTATAAGTCCTATTTTTAGTCACTTCATCCAGGGGAATCAGAACCAGTGATTTCAGTCTTTTAGGACAGCTTAGATAATTGTTAGAAAAACCAGGGAAAACAAATTGAAGAAAAGTCCTCTGATCTTCACGTACAATTTTGATCCCTGAAGGGCAGTTGGTTGTGGAGGATCAAGGCGTTCCACCCTGGCCCCAAAAAAGCAGGTTGTGACTAGGACCAGGAAATAGCATAGTAACACTGGGACAAGGAGTGAGGTATCAGGCGATCTCCCTGACTATGCCCACTGAAATAGTTCAGGGCGGTGGAGAATGTGCTGTCCTCAGCAATGTCCTGTTCGAGGATGGAGAGTAAGAGGCAGCTATTCAGAGGGTCAAATATACAGTCTCAGGTCTAGGCATGATGCATGTCATGGGATTGTAGTTTCTGGGATGTCAGAACTCAGGTGGATAAGGATTTACCTGGGAGAGACCAGGGGCTGCATGTGGTCCTCAAGCACTTCCCATGTGGCCTCCAGTCTGTTCTCTAGAGTGGAAGAACATGCCCCTTTTTAACAGAAAACAGCCCATTATATATCTTTAAAACTAGCAAATAATACCCAACTAAAGAAGGGAATACCACATTCAACATGGGTCACTGAAATGTGCCAATTTACAAAATGTAATATGACACAACTTTTAAGCAGTGTTAATACAATATGTGTCACAAATATAAAAAAGAAGGGAAGGAAAAACATAAAATATACTAGCGACTTGCCTGTCAAAAATGACGGCAATAAAATTTGAAGGCTGGCAATGCTGTTTGCCACACAATGTGAGGCTCTCCCCCCTCTAACTTGCGGGCCTTTGGCGCTCATTGCAGGCCTCAGAATTAGCAAATTTGGTGCTCATTGTGAACTTCTCCAATCGTCTACTTTACGGGCCACGCGATGAACGCCAAAGGCTTCAATGCTCATTGCTGGCCTCGGCCAACCTGCCACTTTCATGCCTCACAATGAGCACCTTCAGTGCTCATTGCAAGCCTCTCCCCCCTCTACTTTCTGTGCCTGCAAACGTCATTGCAGAAGTCGTCCAACCTGCCACTTTCGTCTCTCCCCAGACTCTGACCCCTGTGTCTGTTCCCCCCACCCCCCACTACCTGTCCTCTGTTTTTTCCCCTTATTTCTCTCCCCTGTGTCTCTTTTACCCCCTCTCTCACCCCGGTGTCTCTTTCCGCCTTCTAACTCCTCTCCCTCTTCTGTATCTTTCTCCTCTCTCTCCCTGATCAAGTCTTGCGGGCCTCGCCATGAGCAGCTAAGTGTTACTGCCTTGGGCCTCGTTTTGAGCCTTTTTTCAAACAATTACGGGTTTACGGCCGCCATTTTTTTCCTCGCTTAGCTGATTTTCGATCTCCTAAAAATGCCAATTAAACCTAAAATTAGCTTGCAACCTTACCCACAGGCTCCTTGACTCTTTCACTGTCCTGTGTGTGAGGTTGTAAGTAAAATTTTCAAGTAATTGCGCTCTTTTGGTGGTCTTACGATGGCTTACCAGTTAGGGGCTTAAAAAAATGGCGGCCGTTAAATTTGTATTTTTTGTGTTGCGTGCATCGCGCTCATCGGGTGTCTGGCAATGAGTGAATTTGGCACCCCCCCCCCCCCCCACACACACACACACAATATATGAATAGGGCACAAATAAAATTGTGAAATTAAATTTATCATGCATCACCAGAGTTTGCCACTAGCAAATGGAGTAGTATGTCTCTCCCAGGAAAGCCTTGACCCAGGAAAGCTTTTGACTCCCACCTTTTTAACAACCCTGGAGGATGCAATGGGCAGTCAAGAAGCAGCTGAAAGAGTATTTGCACAAAGGTGCACACAACAGTGTAATTACAAATGGCTAGTATACTTTTTTAGGCGTACATTTTCGCACCACAACATCTGATTTTGGTGGCATATTTTTTTACTCTTGCAATATATTCAGTTGATTCATATCTTTCAAACTCACTTCTACTGTTTGTTTTTTATTCTGTTTTTTCCATTCTTCTTTTCCAGTCTTCAGTCTTTTTTTTTTCCCGTTCTCACTTTTTACCTTCCCTCTCAGCCTGCTGCATCTCGCTCTGCTCTAATTTCTCTTCCCTCCCACTTCTTCTCCTTCATCACTCATATCACACCTATCCTCACACTCACTGTCTTCCCCTTGGAATGTATCATGGAGGATTAGAATTGGAGGAAAGTAAGATGATATGATAGTGATTTTGGGAAGCGATATAATAGTGAGGAGGGGGAAGACTGTGTTATGCAGTTTTGTGATAGAGAGGTAGGAAGTAGTGTGTTATGCAGTGATATGATAGTGGAACGATACATTAGCAAAACATGCCAGTAGATTTCAAATCATCGATGACTAAATCACAAATACATTTCTATGCTTTTCTCTGAATCAGTTTTTTATCTGCTTTGTGTACATGTTGTTTATTTATAGTTATTTGTATATAATTAATTACAAGGGGAACAATGGGACATCTCTTGCTCCATTCTCTTCCTCTTATCTCTCTTCCTCACTCTAGCCGCTCCCCTCGCACTCTCTCCATAAGGCTTATTAAGCCGTAAGGGTGTCGTATACTTATCCCTGGCATGCTTTACTTCCTTAACTGTGTTTTATCTCATTTTTAGACCAAAAATTGAGGGTCGTCTTATACACAGGGGTAACCGGTTAAGAGACCCACTGGTTGCCGTGGCAAAACTGCCTGTACTTTGTCTCCGCACTCACTAGCCTGATTCTTAATAAATCAATCAGAACTCTGAAAGCATTCATACATCTGCAACTCAAAAGGCGGGGTAGCGATTTGACATTATTGTGCTAGATCCATACTCCACGAACAGTCCGTGTATAGCATTAACAATATTTTGAGCACCAAACCATAAAAATGTCTGAAAATAAAAAACGATTGTCATATTCTTCAGGATTCAAGTTAAAAGTCATCAATTACCCAAAAGAACATGGAAATACAGCTTCAAAGCCCCAGTTTGGACCTCCTCTCACTGAGTGTATGATCAGACAGTGGAGAAAACAGGAAAAACAACTATTCAAGATGCCAAAAAAGTAGAGGGTCTTAAGAGGAAAACCAGCAAAATGGACAATCTTGGAGCAGAACCTTGAAACTTGGATTATGGAGCAGCATTAGAGTGGGATATGTGTGTCAACCAAGCTTATTCATTATGGGGCAAAAAGGTTTGCAAGGGAAATTAATATTGTTGATTTCACAGGAAAGGCAAAATGGTGCTTTAACTTCATGAGGAGAGAAGGGTTGGTCATGAGAACACGAACCAAGTTAGCCCAGAAAATGCCACCAGCTTATGAGGATATGTCTGCAACTAATAGTGATGAAGAAAGTGATATGCCAGGAACTGAGAGGAAAGCATCATTTATTAGTATGTATCTTAAAAATATTACCTATTTACTAAATATTATTTTAATATTTAAAAAATATAAAATGTGTTCTGTTTTATGTTTAAAATATTGATTTCTTAATTCTGGGTTTGAGAAAGTAGGGGTCGTCTTATACATAAGTGCGTCTTACAAGTGTTTGAAGAAATATAAACCTACATATAATATGTACACAGATCAGATGCAGTTATGTACATGTATGCTGTTGGTATGCACTGCATATGGCTCCTGTACATTATCAGGTGGCAGTGCCTGGAGCCATCTTTCTCTCCTTTTTTGTCTCCTGTCTAGCTCTCATCTCTCTACCTCCATGAATAATATAGAGCATGACATGGTTGGCATTGGAGAGTACTATAATCTCCTCAGTGGTGCTTTTTTTAGCTCCTCGCTCCAGCATGTGTCAGGGATTCTCCCCTGCATGCTCCTCCTCTGACCTCAGGACACCCCTTCTCCCCTCACTGATACCAGTTGGCTCTCCCTCATGTCCTTCTCCTTGTGTGCCTCCTGTAACTTGGGCACCTACCACTCCTCACTCCTCAGTAATTGGCTATGCTCTACCCCTCCCCCATCTCCATTCCTCTTCCTATCTGCTTATTTCCCTTTCTCCAATGCTGTCTGTCCCTTTCCACTCCCTTGGCTGCCCACTGCTTCCATCACTCCTCCTTTCTTCTGCTCATTCCTCCTTTCCCCTCTTGCCTCATTCTTGGACAAGCTAACAGACACACCACCCAACTATACTCTCATACAGATGCTCACAGTCAAGAAATGAAATACTTGCCTGTATAGAAAGGTTTACCTATATAGACTCCATAATGCAATTGTTCCATATATTCTTTAACTTGACTTAGAAAGTTGCAAGCTCACATTAGATCCAAGAAACCCTTAACGAATAATACCCACTATAAACATAAAATTGACATGGAGCCACATTCAATTGAGCGATTTTGAGATCCGGTAGCCCCGTAAGTGAGATTGCAAGCTAATTTGCTATTCAATTGGCGTCTTTTTTCGGGCTTGGAATGGCTTCTGAGTTACACGCATGAAAAAGTGGCGATGGTTTAAAATCGTAACTTACAGCCTTCAGAAGCCTTTGATCTGTCACTTTCGCAAGGCTAAAATCACAAATCCCTATTCAATTGCTCAATTTCCCCAAGCCCACAAATGTATCCAGCCACATCAGCCTGGCCTGCTTCCAAACTCCAAGATAGTCCAGCACACAGGCAGAGCTGGCCACGCACCTCATAGACATAGAACCCTATTCAATTGAGCTTTTGGGAGATCCAGAGGCTCGTAAGTGAGGTTGCAAGCTATTTTGCTATTCAATTGGCGTCTTTTTGCGGGCTCGGATCTGCTTCCAAGTTACAGGCTTGAAAAAATGGTGATGGTTAACTTTGCCACTTACAGCCTCCAGAAGCCTTTGATATTTCACTTTTGCAAGGCTAAAATCACAAATCGATATTCAATTGCTCAATTTCCACAAGCTCGCAAATGTTTTCACCCCCGTAAATGGTAAATGAAAGAGAAAATCCAACGAGTGCAAGAGAGGACCCGCAAGGGGGTTAAACACCTATTCCTAGCACTGTAAATGCAAATAAAAAATAACTACTGCACTGCAAATTATGGCAGACGAGATGACAGACATTATAATTATTTGCACAACAATCTCAAGCTCACAAATTGGCAGGAAATAAAAGTTATTTTTATGTGTCATATCAGGGTTAAATCGATCTGGGGTATCAGTGAGTTAATACATATCCGGTCACCCATATGGACTAGAACAGTATTGGCTTTCATTTTCATAATTCTTTATTTTTTGGATTTGCGAGTCTGATCGCAGATCGGAGCCCCGAACCTAATTGATTGACATGTAACCTCCATGTTTTACAGCCATAATAATGACAGTCTCATTTTCTATTAGCTGATTTAAAATGGGAGGTTACAGGCTTGCTTAATTGATCATGTTCCCACCCTGAAATGCTCTGAACTAGTGTAGGGTTTATGGTTTTGGCTTGGGGCCCATAACTTGCGGCCCATAACAATGGAATAGCATCGCAATCGGAGACCAACGGTAGCCCGCAATACCCTGTCTGTGATCGAGTTGCGAGTCTTGAATTGAATGGAGCCCATCTTTCTTAAGAGGTCTTTCTTAAGAGGGCTAACATAATAGTAAAAATGCTTGCCAAGCTAATGCAGCCTATGAATACAGTTAAAAATATAAAATGTTGTAATATAAATATCACTATTGAAAAAAGAAAGGGATTAGTAGAGAGATGATGGAAGTGAGGTGGTTCTGTCTGGGAAATACATTTAGTAGAGTTTTACAGTGATCAAGGCAATCACATATATAGTTGTGAGCGTACGAGTTGTTGCTAACGCTGCGGGCTCGCGTAGCGAGCCGCGGCCCTCGCAAAGGCGCTCCATGCCAGCAACTGCGACCCTCGCAAACTTTACGTCGCAAACCAAACAGCACGACACACACATTACGACACTCGCAAACAACATACGACACACGTTCACACACATTACGGCCTCGCAAAACTCGGACGCAACTCGCGGACATTACAAAATGTAAAACACAATACATACACACAGCACATACATAAAAAAATTACCTACACCAAAAATACAACTTACACCTCGATTTTACTCAAAATAAAACAGTTTAGAGACTAAAAAAAAATCTAAGCGAGAGAAAAAATGGCCGCCGAACAAAACGAAAACGAGGCTACAGCACTCTAAACTCGCAAAACACCACAAGAAACTCGCAAAACACCACAAAACACCTACGGATATTCCGATACAGACGTATACCACACATTACTCGCCATTTTACGCCAATGCGGAAGTACACGACTACGCTAACGGTTTGGTCTCGCGCACGCACAGTGTTACACTGCACACATTCAGCACGCTTACACAGCAGATCCACACCACTAATGCTGCAGCAACATCAAAACACATTGACAGCTCTTACACACAATGCTTTAAAATAGGTAAAGTATATTCATATATTAATGTATTATATATTTCATTATTACACACTAAACAGCATTAGCTACCTTACAATTTCATTGCCGTCATTTTTTGACGGGCAATTCGCTAGTATGTTATAAGTGACAGGATTTAGGTTTGATGGTGTCTTACATGACAAAAGCAAGATGTGATATGCAATGGGATCACAAGGACCTATGAGGAATAAAGGACTGCCACATAACTGTTAATTTGTCAACCATAAGAGAGTTCTCTGTGGTGAGTGATATAGTAGAAGGGGTGTGAGTTATTAACAGTGTGGCCAGGTATGTTTGGCAGCTTGTATTATGGTATGTGCATGTGCTAATTTAAATGAGGTTAGCTTTGGTATGTTATTGTGTAATCACTATAAAACGTCATATACTAATCGTGCATAATATGTCATTCATAAACCATTGTAAATATGGGCTGGTATGCAAATTAAACAGCACAAAGAGACACAGGACTCTCTACTTCAGACCTTAAATCCAGCATCTGGGCTTTTTATATACAAACTGATTATTTAACCAATTCATATCCAAAGTAATCTGAAACACATAGCAGAGTGCTCAGTTGCTGACTTGACTCTTTCACTACTAAGGAGTTAATTAAGAGGTTTAATTTGAAAAGAGAGGGAGCCCTGGAGAATAGATATTATTTTGACTTTTTGCATTATTCATTTAACACAAGGCATCCTGGTTCATTTTGATTTTGCATTTTCATCAAGGAAAAGCGAAGATAAAAATACAAGGATTAAGTTATGCGCATTTCAGGTTTGGGATCCAATTAGAGCATCAATTTGCCACTTTGTCCGAGGCGTAGGCAGGTTTATCATAAGCCAGAACTTGTTTGTTAGCAAATGATCAATATAAAGCACACTTTATCTTGAAACCTTTCATTAATTCTACATGAATATTGTAAACCACATTACTAAACCACTATCAAAAGACAATTCTAATTAATATCTTTGCCATCTTTCTAAAATAATTATTTCAACTAATATACGTTTAGCCCCCTACAATGTGAATGAATGTGTATTTATTGCTGGTTCAGTGAAATGGTTAAGCAGTTTTATTTTAAACAGCTATAAACATCCCACTCCTTGATCCCAAATGACCAGTTAGAGGCCCATCTACTGGCTGACAGCTCATCCTGAGAGATTTAGCTGTCAAAACAGATATGAAAAGAAAAGCAGGAGGTGGAGAGAGCTCAGCAGGAATATCCTCCATGTGTAACTTCCTAAAGCATACTTTACTCCAGAATTGAGAGCACATATCTAGGCTGCATTCCCAGATCCTATATCCTTTCACCAATCCTGTACTGCTCCAGAGTTCAGAGCCTGTAGCCAGTCTTTATTTATCTACTAGTACATTGCCTGTCTTTTCTCTCCCTCCCCCCTCTCCCTCCCTTGTGTCTCCCCCCCTTCCCTGTGTCTTCCCCCCTCCCATGTGTCTCTTCCCCCTTCCCTCCCCAGTGTCTCTTTCTCCCTTTCCCCTCCCCTATGTTTCTTTCTTCCTTGCCCCTCCCCTGTGTTTCTTTCTCCCTCTCCCCTCCCCTGTGTCTCTTCCCCCTTCCCTGTGTCTCTCCCCCCTCCCCTGTGTCTCTTCCTACCCTCCTACCCTCCCCTGTGTCTTTTCCCTCCCTTTCCCCTGTGTCTCTTCCCCCCTCTCCCCTCCAACTTGAGTGGAAGTTTTGGTAGTGTTGTGACATACAGGAAGTGTCAAGCTTTGGCGCCAGTTTTGCCAACACTTCTGATGTCTAGTCTATACCCTGTTCCACCTTAAATCGTGATCCATGGAAAAGAACCTCTGAACTTTTCAGATGCTGCTGGTTAATGGTCTACTGTAGATTGGAAAAATCGCAAATGCTTGGGAAGTATGTAACACACTAAAAACTTTAGCAGCTATGGAAGACAGAAAGCTAAAAATATTTTAGAGAAAATTATTTAAATAAAAAATAGGAAATGTTATCATTGCACAAAATGTGGCCGATTAAATATATATACTCTTGTTCATAATAAATCATTATTAAGAATGTGATCAATCTTGAGAGATAGTTTGGAGAACGAAAAAAATATATATATTATATATAAGATCCTTCTCCTGCTAAGAAGATATCCTAAAAATCAGACTCAGTAAATTCTCAAGGTTGTGATCAACTCAGTCTTATATTCACACCAGTCTAACCGGGTTATGTTAATATCAATAGATTGCTTATAAATCAAATTTATATGATATAAAAAAGTAAGTCTGAACCAGGTTGTAATGGTGTCAACTACATTATATATGAACCGTATACATATCACATAAATAGTGACCTAGTCTAGTGTTCAAAAGCAAGGATCCTCAAGAGATACCTTCTGTCTGGAAGGCTCCACTAGCTGGATGCCCCAAAGCTTGCTAGGGTCTCTTGAATAAGATAGGAAAACCTTTCAAGGGTAATACTCAACCAAGGAATATAAAACATATACTTATATGATTGGTACTGATGCCTGATGGACCGTTTATTTATCAAAGGCTCACTTCATGTTAGCATTACCACGGCGTATGGCAGGCTTGTAAAGCTCATAATACATGCTTTAATAGCGTCAGTTTCTGCAAACGAATGGCTGAGGACTAAATCAGCCTTCTGAGAGAAAATGTTATATTTAGGTCTCTAGTTGAGTCCTGGTGGATTCCAATTTTTATAGAAATTATCCAGTTCTTTACTCTATAGAAAATAGTCTGCAACATAGGCATTAACTGCTGGACAGAGTGCTTCATGCTCCCCTGAACCTTTTGCTAGAGTCAGCTGTCCATCCAGTTCAAGTCCTTTTTTTGCATATGTTAATAATGAAAGTTATAGCCTAAGTCAAATCTACATCAAGCCCCTGTTCTTTATGTCCATGGTCTTGTTGATCCACATGGTATTCATGGCAGAGATACTGGAGTGGGTTGCCAGTTCCTTCTTAAGTGGGCCACAGTATACAGTTCCTGGTACTCCTAGGTGGTCTTCCATCCAAGTACTGATCAGGCCCAAACATGCTTGGCTTCAGGGTGGTGTGGCCCCTTGGCTACATGACTAGAACTGAACCCAGATTGCAGTGGGGAAAGCACATAATCCTAACTACTGGCCACCGGTGAACCCTTACAAGAACACTTAGGAGACACTTAAAGACCTATAAAAATAGCTTAAAAATATAATAACACAAAACTGAAGCCTATGCTACTGAAGCGTATGCTACAATACCAAAGAACGATCAACTAAATCACAAAGTCAATTAAAAATACCATGTCAAACAAACATTAACACCCAACTAATGCTAATTCAAACCTGATTAATACTGAGCCCTAGGGTTTTTTGTCTAGTCACCTGTCACCCACCCACCTGTGTATCCCCTGTCATTTAATACCACGTAACAAGGTACACATTAACATATACAAAGATATGTCTAACCTACAATGGTCATGTGCAAGAATAATAAACCACATCAATGTGTCAATGTTTGATTGGAAATACATAGCTATATACAGTGTTGCAACATTATTTACATTTTACTGGGGTTGCTATGTGAATTGCTGGGCTCTGATTGCAATTTCACACTTGTATTTGTTTCTGAGTACTCGTATGGACACTTGTGGATCTATTAAGGTAATTTTCCTTACTGGACAACCCCCTCGCTACGTTTCAGTACCTTCTTGCATGAAACAGCCTGCAGGAGCTATTTGATGGCTACTTAAACTCTCTTGTCAGAACCACCATAGCTAGGAATCAGCCTTGCAGGAGTTCCTACAGGTGTCATTCCTGTAATATGGAGGCCATGCACTGATGTCACTCTTGTCTTAGTAATAATAATTTTTTAAGTGTTTGCCAAAATACCTGTTAAAATGTCAGGTTTCTGTGCTGTAAAAAAATAAGACAAAGATAAATCATTTCAGAACTTTTTCCACCTTTAATGTGACCTATAAACTGTACAAGTCAATTGAAAAACAAACTGAAATCTTTTAGATGGAGGGAAGAACAAAGAGAAATAATGTGGTCTGCACACCCTCTTATAACTGGGGATGTAGCTGTGTTCAGAATGAAGCAATCACATTCCATATCGTGTTAAATAGGAGTCAGCATACACCTGACATCATTTAAACCCCAAATAATGTTCAGCTGCTCTAGTTGGTCTTTCCTGAAATTTTCTTAGTCGCATCCCACAGCAAAAGCCATGGTCCACAGAGAGCTTCAAAAGCATCAGAGGGATCTCATTGTTAAAAGGTATCAGTCAGGAGAAGGGTACAAAAGAATTTCCAAGGCATTAGATATACCATGGAACACAGTGAAGTGAGACAATATGGCACAACAGTGACATTACCAAGAACTGTAGCTCCCTCCAAAATTGATGAAAAGACGAGAAGAAAACTGGTCTGGGACGCTACCTAGAGGCCTACAGCAACATTAAAAGAGCTGCAGGAATATCTGGCAAGTACTGGCTGTGTGGTACATGTGACAACAATCTCCCATATTCTTCATATGTCTGTGCTATGGGGTAGAGTGGCAAGATGAAAGCCTTTTCTTACGAAGAAAAACATCCAAGCCAGGCTACATTTTGCAAAAACACATCTGAAGTCTCCCAAAAGCATGTGGGAAAGGGTTTTCTGGTCTGATAAAACCAAGGTTGAACTTTTTGGCCATAATTCCAAAAGATATGTTTGGCGCAAAAACAACACTGCACATCACCAAAAAAAACACCATACCCACAGTGAAGCATGGTGGTGGCAGCATCATGCTTTGGGGCTGTTTTTCTTCAGCTGGAACTAGGGCCTTAGTTAAGATAGAGAGAATTATGAACAGTTCCAAATACCAGTCAATATTGGCACAAAACCTTCAGGCTTCAGCTAGAAAGCTGAACATGAAGAGGAACTTCATCTTTCAGCATGACAACAACCCAAAGCATACATCCAAATCAACAAAGGGATGGTTTCACCAGAAGATTAAAGTTTTGGAATGGCCCAGCCAGAGCCCAGACCTGAATCCGATTGAAAATCTGTGGGGTGATCTGAAGAGGGCTGTGCACAGGAGATGCCCTCGCAATCTGACAGATTTGGAATCCAGTCAAAATGTTCCATGCTGATAGACTCAAACCCAAAAATACTGAGTGCTGTAATAAAATCAAAAGGTGCTTCAACAAAGTATTAGTTTAAGGGTGTGCATACTTATGCAACCATATTATTTTATTTTTATATTTTTTCTTCCCTCTACCTAAAATATTTTAGTTTGTTTTTTTAATTGAGTTGTACAGTTTATAGGTCACATTAAAGGTGGAAAAAGTTCTGAAATGATTTATCTTTGTCTCATTTTTTTACAGCACAGAAACCTGACATTTTAACAGGGGTGTGTAGACTTTTTATATCCACTGTACCTCTCTTGTTGGAGTCAAAGCTTTTGCCTCAGTCCCAAGACATGAAACTTGTCTGTGATCTGTCTGCATAAAGTGTGGCCGATTTCTTCCGCACTTTTGTCTGTCCAACGTCTCATTTTCTGCTGAAGCGTTTTTGAACTGTGGTGCAGAATGGAACCTTATGAACAAATGTATTGTTGTGAATCATGTCTCTCTCTTCTATTTGAGTTAAAGACCTAGATAGTACCATTTTGTTTATGATTGTGATGATCCAGGGGTAGGGGCTATTACTGCCCAGGGCCACCTGCTATAGACTACAGGTTACCTACCCACAAGGACCGTTGGGTTCTTGAAAATCTCTGCACCAACAGCCTGACAGCCTGATATCTGGCTTCTGGATCAGTCAGAGCCTGTCCATCAGTATACAGCACTTCCAGGAGTCTAAGTAAACTTCCTGTGGTAGTGACCAGGGCACGTTACATAGAGGGTGGGCATAGGATCAGTATTGCAGCCACCAGGAGCAAATAAGAGAACATACCATTTCTATATGTCTCAGCAGTGAACCAATTTACTTTTTGGAAAGCCAACAATATTTATAGGTGTTAGATACAGAGGGGGTGTATACAACATAACAATGACAGGGAGTGGCAGACAAACACAGGAGAGTACATAAACTTTATCTGGAAAACGAGGGGACAAAACAGATTACAATACAATGTAGGTGTACATAGTCCAGTGGCTGGAGCCAAGCAGTCTGTCCTTTATAATGGCTCAATGGACTAAGATCCAGGAACTGATAAAGGGGTCACTTTAGAACTATACATAACAGATCCTTCTTCTGCTCAAATAAGTATTGGAATCCCCTGGTATAGCCCTTCATAACCTTCAGATCAGTTGGAAACAAGAACAAATCACATCTATGGATTTGTCCACTTATATCCACTGTCTCCCTGCACAATATTCAGTAGCCACCATCCAAGTGGATGATACATTTTCCAATCTGGATTTCGATGCTCTGTAAAGTCTATATATGTAAATGGATTTTGTAAAACAGGACTCTGAACAACTGCTACCTCACAGATCATATGATTGTGCAACTCACCTCTTGCCTGGTATCATGCCTCCAAGTGGTTGCAAATATCTGTTAACAGATAATTAATACCTGAAGAGGGGCTTCACTGAGAGGTGAAACTTGTCAAAACGCAAAGACTTTATTCATTTCAGCACCCAGCCATTCAATTCAGATCAGAACATAATGCATGAAGAAGCAGGTGAAATCAGATGAGCCATCTTACACCATTTTAGTTCAGAGACAGATTGACTGGCAACTTTATTCTTCTTACACAGATATTTAACAAGCACAAAAATATTTCACCCACACCCCACACTTTCCTGTATCAGGAGTCTGGTTTGTTACTGTGACTTCCCCACCCCAATACCAGGGTTACCAACACCTCACTGCTCCAGACAAGGGCCTGGAAGGTTTCATCCTTTCAGGCCAGCTCAGATTTTATGTGTATACCTTGATCACACATGAGGACATTCCAACCTCCAGGTCAGAGGCCAGATGCCTGGCAAACTGCCCTCTCTTTGGTTCCATAGTCCAGTCCATATATGCCTTGGGGGAAGGGAAACATTCAACACTTCACACACCAACGTCAGAAAATAAACGCACAAATTAAATAAGCATCAACACTTTTAACATAACATTGAATGTCCATTTCGATAGCCTTGATGTTAGCAATAAGATGTGTTAGAGTCCCAAATTACAGGGTTACTTGTGGGGTTCAGGGGGGTACCAAAATGAGTCACGACAAAGCTGCTTTGCTGGAGCAGGTTTTTCGTTTGCGTTTAAAAAGGATGATTAACTCCTCCTATGTGAATCAATTGTAAGTTGTTGTTTTTTTGCGGGGCGAGGGGGCGGGGGAATTACTTTTTGCAGGCATAAACAATGAGCATGATGATTCAGTTTAGTGGCACAGTTGTTTCCTGATCAATGACTGTCACATATTTCTATAGAATTTGACTTTTGAAATGTGCTTGAAAGTGTCCAAACTCATATATAGTACAAAGCTAGTTAATATAGCTTTAATAATGAAGGCATTTTTCTGTAATCTCAATTTTTCTATATTTGTTCACAGTCATATCTCATAAGTTAAACATACATGTCATGACCTGCATTTTGTTTACCTGTGACCTTACTCCATTTTTTGTTTGATTGTAGCTGTAGATTCAGTAAAACATATTAACTAAATTAACCTAAAACATATTATATTAAACTGAATGAAACCCTAACATTCAGGTGGTGGTGGTGTGGGGGATATGCATTTCTTTCTTTTATCCCTAATGGGTTTGAACTCCAGATTACAATTTTGTCAATATAGTTGTCATTGAATCCATACCTGTTCAGCTTCCACTTTCCACTCTGAGAGGTTATCAATTCAGCCAGTTTTAATATAATACCTCACTGTAAGTACTCTTCATGGTGTGAAAGAGCACAAGATTATATGTTAAAATTATCTATATTTTTTTAATTACTAATAACACCTACAAAACCAACATATTGGGTGTGATTACAAACACACTGTAGCTTGTCTACTGACTATTCCATGATTAATAACATATGTTGACACTGTGCAGTGAATGCTCTGTAAAGACAAAGATGTATAGTAGTTTTCCCTAAACTCAGGGATGCAGGGAGCAGTTAACCCAAACTAACATTTTGAAAGGGGTTTCCATCATTCCTTTCTCTGCACAGATGTATTATTTAATGGTTAACTATTTTTTTTTCTTTTGCTCACTGAATGGGAGCTGTTGCTGTGAGTCTGCCTAGGGGCAGCCAGTAACAAGTGTAAAAAGAGATTTCATTTATCAATTTATCTGTGAAAAATGCACATATTTCAAAAATTCAGTACATATTTAAACATGCTTTTTTTTCCATCACTCGCCTCTCCCCACTTCAATCCATAATGAATGCCTCCAAGCTCAAAGACAGGGCCCTCCATTCATTGCAATGTGTGAATCTTGAACCTGTCATTGCCTGTAACTTATGTTTAGCGCTACGGAATATGTTGGCGCGTTACAAATAAATGATAATAATTGCACAACAGCCTCAAGCTCGCAAACCTGCAATCAAAAAACATTTTTTTTAAGGTTTAATTTCCGTGTTATATCAATCTCAGGAATCAATGAGTTAATACATATCAGGCCACTCACATGGACTAGAACAGTATCGCCATTCGGTTTTATTATTTTGTACATTGCTGGATTGCGAGACTAAACGCTAATTGATGGACGTTTAACCTCTGTGTTTTACTGAAATAATGATGACTAATGATGACTTGATGTCTAATTTACTATTGGCTGTTTCTAAATTGGTAGTTACAGCCTTGCTTAATTGATCATGTTGACGCTCTGAAATGATAGTAATGATTGCATGGTTTATGGTTTCGTTTTTTGGCCCATAAATTGCGGGCTTGTTCAATCGAATCACTCTGTAATTGTAGCAAATTTGTTGCCTCAACACTTTGGGCCTTATTCAATTGCAAGCCCGCAGATTAAGTTATACAGGCCATAGGCCTCATTCAATTGGGATTTGGCCAATTGAATAGGGCGCTATATAAGCACATATCATATTTTTTTTACAGAGGTTTTTAGTCAGTGAAGACCTTGCATTTGGATAGAGGTTCACTAAACTTCTGTAAAAAAAATATGCTCTGTGCTTATATAGAGCCCTATTCAATTGGCCAAATTGCAATTGAATGAGGCCCCATATGTCTGCGGTCTTACAAATGAATGAGGCCCAAAGTGTTAAAGCAACACAGAAAGTTGTATTATCCTGACTAAAAATGACAGAGCTCCTTTGAATCAAGACAGAAGACTCCTAGCTGAAATATGCTGAAAAAATGAAGGAGTCTCATTTTCCCCTTCCAAATAACAAATATATTTTGATTGTGTACCAAGATCCAGTGTTAATGCTTCCTGTCTCTTCCATTTCCTAGTTTAGACTCTAATCCAGAGACTTAACATGAATGCAGTTTGAGGGATGGTTCTGTCAAAACTAATTGTCAGGAGGGTGGTAATTTAAGAAAGGAATAAGGATGTACCGTATATACTCGAGTATAAGCCGACCCGAGTATAAGCCGAGGCACCTATTTTACCACAAAATACTGGGTAAAATGAGTGACTCGAGTATAAGCCGAGGGTGGGAAATGTGCTGCCCCCTGTGTCCCTTTTGTGCCCTCTGTGTCCCCCTCTTGTGTCACCCTCTCCCTTCCCTGTGTCTCTTCCCCCCTCTCCCTTCCCTGTGTCTCTTCTCAACCTCCCTCCTCAACCCCACTCCTCAACCTCCCTCCTCATCATCCCTCCTCATCCTCAACCTCCCTACTCAACCCCCTCATCCTGAACCCCCCCATCCTCAACCCCCTCCTCAACCTCCCTCCTCAACCTCAACCCCCCTCCTCATCCTCAACTCCCTCCTCAACCTCCCTCCTCATCCTCAACCTCCCTCCTCCTCCTCAACCCCCTCCTCAACCTCAACCCCCCCATCCTCAACCTCCCTCCTCAACCTCAACCGCTCCATCCTCAAACCCCACCTCAACCTCAACCCCCCCATCCTCAACCCCCTCTTCATCCTCCCTCCTCATCCTCAACCACCCTCCTCAACCTCCCTCCTCAACCCCCCTCCTCATCCTCAACCTCCCTCCTCATCCTCAGCCCCCCTCCTCATCCTCAGGCCCCCTCCTCATCCTCAGGCCCTTCCTCATCCTCAGCCCCCCTCCTCATCCTCAGTCCCCCTCCTCATCCTCAACTCCCTCCTCAACCTCCCTCCTCAACCTCAACCCCCCCATCCTCAACCCCCTTCTCAGCCTCCCTCCTCAACCTCAGCCCCCATCCTCAACCCCCTCCTCAACCTCCCTCCTCAACCTCAACCCCCCATCCTCAACCCCCTCCTAAACCTCCCTCCTCAACCTCCATCCTCATCCTCAACCTCCCTCCTCATCCTCAACCTCCCTCCTCATTCTAACCCCCCCTCCTCCTCCTTCTAAACCCCCCTCCTCCTCATTCTAAACTCCCCCTCCTCATTCTAAGCCCTCCTCCTCCTCATTCTAACCCCCCTCCTCGTCATTCTAAACCCCCCTCATACTACCCCTCCAAATACCCCCCCTCCCCTCCGCTCACTTACCTGCTCCGGCCTCCGCTCCTTCCGGGTCTTGATGTGCCTCGCATGTGATGTCACATGCGCACCACATCATTAGCATATACCGGGTGCTGGCACCCGGTATATGCTAATGACGTGGCGCGCGTGTGACGTCACGGCATTAGCATATACCAGCTGCCGGCACCCGGTGTCACAACCTACAATGATGATGGAGTATAGAGTATCCTAGTCCTCTTATCTCCTGTAGGTTTTAGACCTAAGATTTGGGTGACTCAGACCAATGGACCTTCTTTGCTGATGCAAGAGCATAAGTCCCAGCTTAAGGTAGTGTGCGCTGGGAACCCTGGAAGTAAGTCAGAAACGATCTCCTCTGCCAGCATATGCCCTTGGGTCAATAATACACCTGCACACAAAGTCTTGATGAAAATTATGAACCATGTTTTATTTTAGAACAGCATATTTAACCACATCACACAAGAATGGGGGAAGTGGCTACCGTTAGCCAGCCCCAAATGACGTCTGGCCAATCATGAAGGGGAACTGTGCGTGAACCAATAGTCCCCTCCCAGGTCCGCCCACTAGGCGAGGCCAACTAATTAATTTGGGCTTTGAATGTCCAGGGGAAAGCATGTCTTTTACTCTCCTGTGCCCATGCTATGAAGGCTGAGAAGCCTTCAGGCCATCCCATTGTTTCTGGGTGCCTGCCTGTCTGCTCTCCAGCTGTGAGCTTCCCATTGTTAGTTCTATGCTGGATACTTAGCTAATGGGATTAACAGGCCTTTGGGAACAAAGGAGGCTTGCCTGTATTCAACGGCTTCCCCTCTACAATACAATAACCTACTAATATAATAACATACATTCATATTTACAAATACAACACACAATGTTTCACACACATACAACCAACACATCCCACCAGCTCCCTCACATGACACCCATTACAATGAGCCTAAACATGGAAGGGATGGGGATATGCTAAGGGGTAAACTTATAATACTTTATCCCCTAGACCACAAAATAACAATATAACCTTAACAAGTGGGCCCCAAACCTTTTGTTCTTCCACATGGCAACAGCATGTGGAAGATAACCCAGCCCAGAATGGCCACTGCTGCCAGTCACAAAATGGCCCCAGCATAGTTCACACCAAATCCAATATGGCCACTGGCTGATTCATGACACCCGGTATATGCTAATGACGTGGCACGCATGTGACGTCACATGCGCGCCACATCAAGACCAGGAAAGAGCGGAGGCCGGAGCAGGTAGGGGAGGGGAGAGGGGGGAGGGTATTTAGAGGGGTAGTATGAGGGGGAGGGTTAGAATGAGGGGGGGTTGAGGATGAGGAGGGGGGAGGGAAAGAGGCACAGGGGGTTAGAGAGACACGGGGGGTAGAGAGACACGGGGGGGTTAGAGAGACACGGGGGGAGAGAGACAAGGGGGGTTAGAGAGACACAGGGAGGGGGAGAGTGACTCGAGTATAAGCCGAGGGGGCCATTTTTAACCTTAAAAATGGGCTGAAAAACTCGGCTTATACGCGAGTATATACAGTATATTAAGCTTGCAAATCTGTAGGAAATTAAATGTATTTTTATGTGTCATTACGGGGTTAAATTGATCTCGGGTATCAACGAGTTAATACAGTGCCTTGCAAAAGTATTCACCCCCCTTGGCATTTTTTGTGTTTTGTTGCCTCAAAACCTGGAAATAACATGGATTGTTTGAGGATTTGCATCATTTAATTTACAGAACATTCCCACAACTTTAAAGATGTTTTTTTTTTTTATTGTGAAGCAAACAACAAATAGGACAAAATAACAGAAAAAGTCAATGTGCATAACTATTCACCCTCCTAAAGTCAATACTTTGTAGAGCCACCTTTTGCGGCAATCACAGCTCCAAGTCGCTTTGGATAAGTCTCTATGAGCTTGCCACATCTTACCACTAGGATTTTTGCCCATTCCTCCATGCAAAACTGCTCCAGCTCCTTTAAGTTGGATGGTTTGCGCTTGTGAACAGCAATCTGACCACAGATTTTCTATTGGATTGAGGTCTGGGCTTTGACTAGGCCATTCCAACACATTTACCCCTTAAACCATTCAAGTGTTGCTTTAGCAGTGTGTTTGGGGTCATTGTCCTGCTGGAAGGTGAAACTCCATCCTAGCCTCAAATCACGCACAGAGTAGTAGAGGTTTTGCTGAAGAATATTTAGGACCATCCATTTTTCCCTCTACTCTGACCAGTTTCCCAGTCCTGGCTGCCGAAAAACATCCCCACAGCATAATGCTGCCACCACCATGTTTCACTGTTCTTTGGGTGATGTGATGTGTTGGGTTTGCGCCAGACAGCGTTTTCTTTGATGGCCGAAAAGTTCAATTTTAGTCTCATCAGACCAGAGCACCTTTGTCCATATATTTTGGTAGTCTCCTACAGGTCTTTTCGCAAACTTAAAAGGTGCTATTTTGTTTTTTGCTGAAAGTAATGGCTTTCTTCTGGCCCCTCTGCCATAAAGCCCAACTCTATGGAGCGTACAGCTTATTGTCGTCCTATGTACAGATACTCCAGTCTCTGCTGTGGAACTCTGCAACTACCCCAGGGTTACCTTAGGTCTCTGTGCTGTCTCTCTGATTAATGCCCTCCTTGCCCAGTCCGTGCGTTTTGGTGGGCGGACGTCTTTTGGCAGGTTTGCTGTTTTGCCATGTTCTTTCCATTTGGTTATGATAGATTTGATTGTGCTCCTGTGGATCATCAAAGATTTGGATATTTTTTTATAACCTAACCCTGAATTGTACTTTTCAACAACATTGTCCCTTACTTGTATGGAGAGTTCCTTGGTCTTCATGGCAGTGTTTGGTTAGTGGTACCTCTTGATTAGGTGTTGTAGCCTCTGGGGCCTTTCAATAATGGTGTGTATATATGATGACAGATCAGGTGACACTTAGATTGCACACAGGTGGACATCATTTCACTAATTATGTGACTTCTGAAGGTAATTGGTTGCACCAGAGCTTTTTATGGGCTTCATAACAAAGGGGGTGAATACATTCGCACATGCCAAGTTTCTGATTTCTATTTCTAAAAAATGGTTTTATGTATATATTTTTCTCATTTCACTTCACCAACTTAAACTATTGTGTTCTGATCCATCACATAAAATTCAGGTAAACAAAACATTGAACTTAAGGCTGTAATGTACAGGCTTGCTGAATTGATCATGTTCCCACCGTGAAGTGCTCCGAACCAGTGCATTTAAATAGCATCGCAAACGAAGACCAACGGGAGCCCTCAACTCACTCGCAAATTTTCGATCGAGTTGTGGGCTTGGAGAAATGTAGCTCCTCTTGGAGAAAAATAAATATATCTATACACTATAAGTACACAATATATATATACTATATATATATATAAATATATATATATATATATATATATATATATAGCCACTTGCCTGCGCAATGCTGTTGTTTGTCGCAAAGCCTGGCAATGTGAGCCTCTCCTTCTGTGTCCTCTGTCTCCTTCTTCTCTCCTTCTCTCTCCGCTCTGCGAGCCTCGCAATGAGCGCTTTCGGCACCCATTGCAGGAGTCGCAATGAGCGCCCTTACCGCCCATTGCTAGTCCTCCCCCCACTAATGACGGGATAATATTTGACTTTACTCCCCCCCTGTGTCTCTTCCCCACTCCTTCTCCTTCCCTCCCTCCTTCTTTCTCTCTTGCTCTCCTCCTCTCTTTCTCCTTCTCACTCTCTCCCTCCGTCTCCTCACATTTCTGGTTTGGCTCTGTCCAAGCTGTAAGTTGTGGGTCTTGCGTACTTGATCATGATCAGGCCCTGAAATGCTACATATAGAAACATTATTTACGATTTTTGCTTTCTGCCGTGTACTTCCGAGCTTTTACAATTTCTTTCTGTATCTGTTGCAATTTTGGTACCTATCCTGTTTTGTGTTCACCGCTGTTGAAGCGCGCCACCGCCGACTGCCCCGGGAGGGGAAGGACCGGATACTGGAGAACATATCACTGTCTGTGAAGAAGGTGAAAGACCCCCAGGCCAGAGAGAGCCAGAAAAGAGAGGCTCATGAGGAAGGAGAGGACTCCAGACAGGTCTGAGAGAGACTTGAGGAGAGGCACAATGATACCGGGACTGAGAGAGGTGCAGAGAGACAGGAGACACACTCAGGACTGGAGTAGATATCACTGTATGTGAAGATGGTTTGAGAGCCAGGAATGGGAGAGAGACTATGAGTGAGAGAGACTAGGGGGAGGGACAGAGAGAGACAAGAGATAGAGGATATAGACAGCTAGGTGAAGGGCATGATAAGTCTGTGAAGAAGGATAGAGACTCAGGAATGGGAGAGAGTGAGACTGATTGGGGTCCTTTCCTATTTTTCGCGTTTCAAGAGTCGGCGGTGGCACAATTCAACAGCGGCGAACATAAAACAGGATGGGTCCCAATTTTGAAGCCTGCAGGTTTACAGCCTCAGGCATTGTAACTAAGCATGATTTATGATTTTGGCTTTCTACCATGTACAGTAGAATCCTGGTTATCCGGCACCCAACTAACCAGGACTCTCAAGCAACCGGCACCGGCATCAGTTCCCCATTTTAAAAAAACTCCAGCTAATCCGGCATAACTGGCACTAACCGGCACTATCCGGAGGATCGAGGCTGGAAAAAAAAAGTGCTACATTTTTTTCTAATTGTTTCTTTGGGCCCTAAATGGCTTATTTTAGGTGCTAATGCCTTTTTAAAGGCATTTTAAGGAGTTTTGGGATGTTTAATGGCGTTAAATTCACAATTTTCAAGGTTGTAATTTTGCAAGCATTACACACAAACCACAATATATATATATATGTTCTGTATAATATAGCATGTATTACCTTTTTTGTAGTTTTCCTAACCTAAACTCTGAAATAGTTAATTATGATTACCTCTAGCCCAGCAATTCTAATGAGACAATAACATTTCTTAACCCAAAACAAATATGTTCTGCATTCTCAAGGGTAGGACACTTCAAGGCTGAAAAACTATTTGTTGCTTGCGCACTATTAGTAAGAAAAAAGGTGATCTGCGCACTGATTTAAGGTGGCATACATGCTTGATACATGCTTGGTACATGCTTGATTCTTAATTGGCTTACAAGTATAATTAATATCCCACTGGCTTAGAAGAGGGAGGTGTTGTGATGACTTTTCTGTTTGTTTTTTTTCTTTTAAAAAGACTGTATATTGATGTATTTGATGACAATAACAGATATTGTATAGTGTCTGTTTGTTTTCCCAAACTTGAATAAATAAATAAATTGGAAAATCCAAAGATGTCTGTTTTTTCTGTATTCCAAATGATTCTTTTGAGAATAGAGAGAAATAGTGGATATTTTTTTACAACACTCTGCTTGAGAAGAAAAAACGACATTTTAGAAGCAAAGCAAAAATGTTAACTTTAATTTATTTTAGGCTGCATAATGTTTTTTATGCCCAGCAAACAAACTTATGAGCTTTCCTTGTAAATGCACTACTGTGGTCCTTTAAGTGTGTAATGTAGTAGTTTCAGAGTGAACTTGACTTGCAGCCTCATTTAATTGCAAGCCTGCATCTCACGGTATACAGGCCGTATGTCTGCAGGCTTTCTGCGGGCTCGCACTTTGCTACCATTACAATGATATTCAATTGAATAAGCCGGAAAGTTACGGGCCGAAAGCCGAAACCATAAACCATGCACCTGTACGTAGCAGTTCAGGGAGGGAACATGATCAATTAAGCAAGGCTGTACCTACCCATTTCGAAACAGCCAATAGAAAATGAGACTGTCATGATTACGTCAGTAAAACATAAAGGTTACATGTCAATCAATTAGCGTTTAGAGGTCTGATATGCCATTGGACTTGCAAAACCGCAAAATACAAAATAATAAAAATGAATTCTGATACTGATCTAGTCCATGTGGGTGGACTGATATGTATTAACTCATTGATTCCCAAGATCGATAAAATTCAAACATAAAAACAAATGATTTTTGATTGGCGATTTGCAAGCTTGAGACTATTGTGCAATTAATTCTAATGTCTTTCATTGCTTTCCCTGTATTTAAAAGTGCAGTATTGATTTTTTATTTGCTTTGACAGTGCTCCAGACATGTCTTTAACCCGTTGCGGGTTCTATCTGGTACCCGTAGGATTTTCTTCTACATTTGCCATTTACGGGTATGAAAACATTTGCGGGCTTGCGGCATTGTAGCAATTGAATAGCGATTTGCGAGTTTAGCGATTGTAACTCTTGCTGACGGGAAAGATCAAAGGCTTTGATGGGGTGTAAGTTACAGTTGTAACAACCGTAAGAATTTCAATGCCCATAACCCGTAAACTGTTTGCGGCTCGCAAAAAGACAATTGAATAGCAAGTTAGCTTACCATTACAGGCACATGTAAATTACAATTGCTCAATTGAATAAGGCTCTTGATTTTTAGTTTATGGAAGAGAGCCTTAAGTCTTTAAGGGAGATGTTAACCTGTGTGTTTCTTCAATTCATGGTTCTGCTATACTGGTCTTAGTTCTGCCATTTTCTGCTTCTTTTTGACCTTTTGCCCTCCCAGGATACAGACTGACTGCCGCATGTCTTGAGTCAGACTATATGCCCCAAGCTTATCTCTCAGAATAATGATAATGTTAGCATACATCCCAAGTAATAATGGAAACTTTTATTCTACAAAAAAAGAACTAAAAAAGACATACTATTATCTATGATGAGAAAAGTGCCAGAGATTTAGAGGTGGTTACACTTAACATAGGCATTCCACTTTGTATTAAAAGGCATATTTAAATTTCATGGATTATGAATGAATCTGATAGAGGAGAATCCGTAGTGTATGAAAACATTTTTTGCATTAAAAAATACCAAAATAAACATTATTATACTTATCCCAAAGTTTGCTAAATCTTTTGCAAGCAGTTGGTTTTCAAAGTTAACACATCTGCAAATCCCTGCTAAAATTAGCATACATTTCATATATCGTTTTGGCCAATCACAGGCAGCTAATAAATAGTATCAATCTGTAATAGCAGTTTGTGCAGGAAGTAATCATGGAATGTGTAGACCCATGCAAAGGGAAGCAAGGAGGAGACAATCCTGTGTGGGTCTTTGCATTGCGCTTCTGCTGGCTTGAAGATTAGTAAATGGTTAAAATCCATACCCAAATGCAGTGTTTCGATTGGTAGGTACACTGTGCCTATGTAAGCAGCAGTTTTATTTTTAAATAAAATATGTGTGTATAGAATTACTCAATGTAATGTTTGTGTGTCTGATATAAGCAGCAGGTGTTAGATTAGAAAAAAGTAAATACAGGGAACCTTAGATATATCTTTAATAATATATAATAATCACATTATTAGCCTATCTCTTTTCCCTAAAAATAAAATAACAAGATGAACTAAAGAAAGGGAGTGGGTATGGTTTAAATTTGTGAGAGAAGGCTTTGTCCTTAAATCTGGGACTTCACTTCAGAAGAGGATATTTGGAAGGCTATAATAAGAAGATATATTTTCCTTTCAATGTGGGATAGGTGGTAGGTATGTGATAGGCACACTGTACATACAGTATAATAAATCTGTGCATATTGTAAGGTTGTGATTCAGAGGGATTACAAGAAGTAGAAGAGAAATGCCTTTCTTAATCACCCCGCTCACATATGTCACCTGAGAGAAATAAGCCACCTTCTATCCAGCTTATTCATCAAAAAGTGTGATATTTTAGACAAGCTGATGCTTATACTGCATAGAATAATTTAGGAAGCTGTCTTATTTTTCTCACATGAGGTAAATGAGAACCTTTGATAACCATAGCCCCATGTGTGTTGTTATATTGCTCTGCATGTTGTTATATTGATCTGTAAAATAAAGCGACTGACTCATCGGATCCCATTATGTTGCTTTTGTATTAAAGAAGCAGAACCTCCCCCCCGAATGCTAATTTTTCTACAGACTGACACTTATCACCTGGCAATCATAAATTCTTCTTAGGGTCTGGATTTATGGTTCATATTATAGATATGTAAACCTTTGTTACAGTGTTTTTCGTTATCACAAATAGGACTTAATAATCAACTTTTTAAAGCAGCAAGTTCTTTACTACTTTTACTGAAGTGTGAAATAGCTTGTACAGGAGTGAATCTAATAATAGCACAATTGCACAATATAAGAGATTACACATCTTCCGTGTAAAATGAAATTAGAGACAGAAACAAATGCTTGAGTACTAATGATTCTGAGCTTTAATGCCATTACTTCAAGACTGTAAAATAATACAAATTAATATCATAATGTGTAGTCCTATAAACTGTATTACTACACAATTAATACAATGTATAACAGTATGATACAGCAACACTCAGAGATATAACAGGTAAATGTGAAAACATGCAGTGATACTCAGGGCTGGATCTACCTTATTGGAGCCCGTAGGCAGTGAAATGGAGGAGCCCCTGCGAATGAGTACTCAAGGTATGCATGCACACATTTTTGCCTTTTCTGTGCATTTAAGTTTCTTTTCCTGTAGTAATTCTCTTGTTCTAGGTGATTACCTCTTAGTATCCAGTCTATAAACTGGAGCATTTCATTTTTTTTAAAGCCAGGAACCATTTTTTTTAAAACTGCCATCCCTCACAGGGAAGCCCCCTTAGTTGGCCTAATGGGTAATCCGGCCATTAGTCAAAACATTAAGTAGACATCCATAATTTATACTACTAGTCAATTGATGGTATAATATAGTCTTAAAAATGGTATCTTCTGTCTGTTTGTGTGCTCTCTCTCTGTGTACCCTCTTTCTCTGCTCCCTCTCTCTCTGTGCCCTCTCCCTCTCTCTGTGCTCACTTTTTCTCTCTCCTTCCCTCCTCTCTCCTTCCCTGCTCTCTCCCTCCCTCTCCCCCTTCGGCGCCCATTGCAAGCCTCGCAATGTCTCTTCCCCCTTCTTCCTTCCCTTTGTCTCCCCCCCGTGTCTCTTTCCACCCTTCCCTGTGTCTCTTACCCCTCTCACCCCCTGTGCTTCTCTCCCCTTCCTCCCATCTCTATCCCCCTCTCCCTCCCCTGTGTCTTCCCCCTCTTTATCTCCTGTGCCTCCTTTCTCCCTCTCCTTTCCCCCTCCTCTGTGTCTCTTCCCCCGCCCTCTCCCTGTCTTTGTGCTCACTTTTTCTCTCTCATTCCCTCCTCTTTCCTTCCCTCCTCTCTCCCTCCCTCTCCCCCTATGGCGCCCATTGCGAGCCTCGCAATGTCTCTTCCCCCTTTCTTCCTCCCCTTTGTCTCTCTCCCTTCCCTGTGTCTCTTTCCTCCCTCCCCTGTGTCTCTCCCCCAATCCATCCCCTATGTCTCTCCCCCCTCCCCTGTGTCTCTTCCCTCCCTCTCCCCCTGTGTTTCTCCCCTTTCCCTCCCATGTGTCTTTCCCCCTCTCACTCCCCTGTGTCTCCTCCCCCCCTCCCCTGTGCCTCCTTCCCCCCTCCCTCCCCTGTGTGTACTTTCCCCCCTCCCTCCCCTGTGTGTCCTTTCCCCCTCTCTGTGTCTCCTTTCCTCCTCCCCCTTTCCCCCTCTCCCTCCCATGTGTCTCCTTTACCCCTTTCCCATTCCCCCCACCCTCCCTTGTGTCTCCTTCCCCCCCTCTCCCTTCCCTGTGTCTCCTTCCCACCTCTCCCTCCCCTGTGTCTCCTTCCTCTCCCTCCCCTATTTCTCCTTTCCCGTTCCTCTCTTTCCCCTGTGTCTTCTTTGCCCCTCCTCTCCCTCCCTTATGTCTCCTTCCCCCCTCTCCTGTGCATTCTTTCCCCCTCTCCCTCTCCTCTACCTCTCCTGTGTCTCCTTCCTCCTCTCCCTTTCCCCCTCTCCCTCCCCTATGTCTCCTTCTCCCCCTCTACCTCCCCTGTGTCTCCTTTCCCCCTTTCCTTCCCCAGGGTCCTCCTCCCTCTCCTACCCCTGTGTCTCCTCTCCCCATTGTGTCTCCTTCTGCCTCCTCTCCCTTCCCTGTGTCTCCTTTCCCCTCCCTCTCACTTCCTTGTGTTTCCTTCCCCCCTCATCTCCCTCCCTTGTGTCTCCTTTCCCTTTTCTCTCACTCCCTTGTGATTCCTTCCACCTCTTCTCCTCCTCTGTGTCTCTTTCTCCCCTTCTCTCCCTCCCTTGTATCTCCTTTCCCCCTCCTCTCCCTCCCTTGTGTCTCCTTCCCCCCCTTCCTCTCCCTCCATTGTGTATTCTTTCCCCCCTCCTCTCCCTCCCTTGTGTCTCCTTTCCCCCTCCTCTCCCTTGTGTCTTCTTTGCCCCCTCCTCTCCCTCCCTTGTGTTTCCTTTCCCCAACTCTACCTCCCTTGTGTCTTCTTTCCCCCTCCTTTCCCTCTCTTGTTTCTTCTTTCCCCCTCCTCTCCTTCCCTGGTATCTTCTTTCCCCCTCTCCATCCCTTGTGTGTCTCTCCCTCTCTCTCCCCTGTATCTCTTCCCCCCTCTCCCTCCCATGTGTGTCTTCCCCCTCTCCCTCACCTGTGTCTCTCTCCCTCCCTCCCCTGTGTCTCTTCCCTTCCATCTCTTTCCCTGCTCACCCTCCCCTGTGTCTCCTTTCCCCCTCTCCCTCTCCTGTGCCTTTTTTCCCCTCTCTCTTTCCCCCTCTCCCTCCCCTGTGTTTCCTTTCCCCCTTTTTCTTCCAATTCTCCCTCCCCTATGTCTCTCCCCCCTCCCCTGTGTCTCTTCCCTCCCTCTCCCCCTGTGTTTCTCCCCTTTCCCTCCCATGTGTCTTTCCCCCTCTCACTCCCCTGTGTCTCCTCCCCCCCTCCCCTGTGCCTCCTTCCCCCCTCCCTCCCCTGTGTGTACTTTCCCCCTCCCTCCCCTGTGTGTCCTTTCCCCCTCTCTGTGTCTCCTTTCCTCCTCCCCCTTTCCCCCTCTCCCTCCCATGTGTCTCCTTTACCCCTTTCCCATTCCCCCCACCCTCCCTTGTGTCTCCTTCCCCCCCTCTCCCTTCCCTGTGTCTCCTTCCCACCTCTCCCTCCCCTGTGTCTCCTTCCTCTCCCTCCCCTATTTCTCCTTTCCCATTCCTCTCTTTCCCCTGTGTCTTCTTTGCCCCTCCTCTCCCTCCCTTATGTCTCCTTCCCCCCTCTCCTGTGCATTCTTTCCCCCTCTCCCTCTCCTCTACCTCTCCTGTGTCTCCTTCCTCCTCTCCCTTTCCCCCTCTCCCTCCCCTATGTCTCCTTCTCCCCCTCTACCTCCCCTGTGTCTCCTTTCCCCCTTTCCTTCCCCAGGGTCCTCCTCCCTCTCCTACCCCTGTGTCTCCTCTCCCCATTGTGTCTCCTTCTGCCTCCTCTCCCTTCCCTGTGTCTCCTTTCCCCTCCCTCTCACTTCCTTGTGTTTCCTTCCCCCCTCATCTCCCTCCCTTGTGTCTCCTTTCCCTTTTCTCTCACTCCCGTGTGATTCCTTCCACCTCTTCTCCTCCTCTGTGTCTCTTTCTCCCCTTCTCTCCCTCCCTTGTATCTCCTTTCCCCCTCCTCTCCCTCCCTTGTGTCTCCTTCCCCCCTTCCTCTCCCTCCATTGTGTATTCTTTCCCCCCTCCTCTCCCTCCCTTGTGTCTCCTTTCCCCCTCCTCTCCCTTGTGTCTTCTTTGCCCCCTCCTCTCCCTCCCTTGTGTTTCCTTTCCCCAACTCTACCTCCCTTGTGTCTTCTTTCCCCCTCCTTTCCCTCTCTTGTTTCTTCTTTCCCCCTCCTCTCCTTCCCTTGTATCTTCTTTCCCCCTCTCCATCCCTTGTGTGTCTCTCCCTCTCTCTCCCCTGTATCTCTTCCCCCCTCTCCCTCCCATGTGTGTCTTCCCCCTCTCCCTCACCTGTGTCTCTCTCCCTCCCTCCCCTGTGTCTCTTCCCTTCCATCTCTTTCCCTGCTCACCCTCCCCTGTGTCTCCTTTCCCCCTCTCCCTCTCCTGTGCCTTTTTTCCCCTCTCTCTTTCCCCCTCTCCCTCCCCTGTGTTTCCTTTCCCCCTTTTTCTTCCAATTCTCCCTCCCCTGTGTTTCTTCCCCTTTCCCTCCCTCTTTCCCCCCTGCGTCTCTTCCCCCTCTCCGTCTCTATCCCCGCTCACCCGCCCCTGTGTCTCCTTTCCCCCTCTCCCTCCCCTGTGCCTCATTTCCCCCTCTCCCTCTCCTGTGTCTCCTTCCTCCCTCTACCTCCCCTGTGTCTCCTTCCCCTCTCTCCCTCCCCTATGTCTCCCCCCACTGTGTCTCCTTCCGCCTCCTCTCCCTCCCCTGTGTCTGCTTTCCCTTTCCTCTCACTCTCTTGTGTTTCCTTCCCCTCATCTCCTCCCCTGTGTCTCCTTCCCCATCCTCTCCCTCCCTTGTGTCTCCTTTACCCCTCTTCTCCCTCCCTTGTGTCTCCTTCCCCCCCTCCTCTCCCTCCGTTGTGTATTATTTCCCCCCTCCTCTCCCTAACTTGTGTCTCCTTTCCCCCTCCTCTCCCTCGTGTCTCCTTCCCCCCTACTCTCCCTCCCTTGAGTCTACTTTCCCCACGTCTCGCTCCCTTGTGTATTCTTTCCCCCACCTTTCCCTCCCTTGTGTCTTCTTTCCCCCCTCCTCTCCCTCCTTTGTATCTTCTTCCCCCCTCTCCCTCCCCTGTGTCTCTTCCCCCTCTCCTTCCTTGTGTGTCTTCCCCCTCTCCCTCACCTGTGTCTCTTCCCCTTCTGCCTTTCCCTGTGCCTCTTCCCCCATCTCCCTACCCTGTGTCTCCTTCCCCCCTTTTCCTCCCTGTGTCTCCTTTCCTCTTCCCCTAAATCCCTTGTGTTTCCTTTCCCCTCCTCTCCTCTCCTGTGTCTCCTTCCCTCTCCTCTCCCTCCCTTGTGTCTCCTTCACCCCTCCTCTCCCTCCCTTGTGTCTCCTTTCCCACCTTCAACTTCCTCACTTGTGTCTCCTTTCCCCCTTCCTGTCCCTCATGTCTCCTTTCCCCCCTCTTCTACCTCCCTTGTATCTCCTTTGCCCACTCTCCCTCCCTTGTGTCTTCTTTCCCCCTCCTTTCCCTCCCTTGTGTCTTCTTTCCCCCCTCCTCTCCCCCCTATGCCTTTCACTGTGCATCTTTCCCCCTCCCTCCCCTGTGTCTCTTCCCCCTCTCCATCTCCTTTGTCTCTTCCCCCCTCCCTCCCCTGTGTCTTCTTTCCCCCTCCTCTCCTCCCCTGCATGTCCTTCCCCCTCATCTCCCTCCCTTGTGTCTGCTTTACCCCTCTTCTCCCTCCCTTGTGTCTCCTTTCCCCCCTTCCTCTCTTTCCATTGTGTCTTCTTTCCCCTCTCCTGTCCCTCACTTGTGTCTCCTTTCCCCGCTCCTCTCCCTTGTGTCTCCTTTCCCCTCCTCTCCCTTGTGTCTCCTTTCCCCCACCTCTCCCTCCCTTGTGTCTTCTTTCCCCATCCTTTCCCTTCCTTTGGTTTTTTCCCCTTCTCTCCCTCCCTTGTATTTTCTCCCCCCTCTCCCGCCCTTGTATGTCTCCCCCTCTCCCTCCCCTGTGTCTCTTCCCACCCTCTCCCTCCCTTGTGTTTCCTTTCCACCTCTTTCTTCCCACTCTCCCTCCCCTGTGTTTCTTCCCCCTCTCCGTCTCCCTTTCCCTCTCTCCCTCCCCTGTATTTCTTTTCCCTCTCTTTCTTCCCCTCCCCTGTGTTTCTTCCCCCTCTCCATCTTTTTCCCTGCTCACCCGCCCTGTGTCTCCTTTCCCCCTCTCCCTTTACCCCCTCTACCTCCCCTGTGTCTCCTTCCCCCCTCTCCCTCCCCTGTGTTTCCTCCCCCCCACTGTGTTTCCTTCCATCTCCTCTCCCTC
Source organism: Discoglossus pictus (assembly GCA_027410445.1). NCBI lineage: Eukaryota > Metazoa > Chordata > Amphibia > Anura > Alytidae > Discoglossus > Discoglossus pictus. The sequence continues at coordinate 234,203,670 of CM050167.1, forward strand.
CGCTGTGTCTGATTTCCCTTTCGTCTCACTCTCTTGTGTTTCCTTCCCCTCATCTCCTCCCCTGTGTCTCCTTCCCCATCCTCTCCCTCCCTTGTGTCTCCTTTAACCCTCTTCTCCCTCCCTTGTGTCGCCTTTCCCCCTCCTCTCCCTCGTGTCTCCTTCCCCGCTACTCTCCCTCCCTTGAGTCTCTTTTCGGCACGTCTCCCTCCCTTGTGTCTTCTTTCCCTCACCTTTCCCTTCCTTGTGTCTTCTTTCCCCCCTCCTCTCCCTCCTTTGTATCGTCTTCCCCCCTCTCCCTCCCCTGTGTCTCTTCCCCCCTCTCCTTCCTTGTGTGTCTTTCCCCTCTCCCTCACCTGTGTCTCTCCCCCCTCTGCCTTTCCATGTGCCTCTTCCCCCCTCTCCCTCCCCTGTGTCTCCTTCCCCCCTTTTCCTCCATGTGTCTCCTTTCCTCTTCCTCTAACTCCCTTGTGTTTCCTTCCCCCTCCTCTCCTCTCCTCTCCTGTGTCTCCCTCCCCTCTCCTCCCCCTCCCTTGTGTCTCCTTTACCCCTCCTCTCCCTCCCTTGTGTCTCCTTTCCCCCTTCAACTTCCTCACTTGTGTCTCATTTACCCCCTCCTCTTTCTGGTGTCTCCTTTTCCCCCTCCTCTACCTCCCTTGTGTCTCCTTTGCCCCCTCTTCCTCCCTTGTGTCTTCTTTCCCCATCCTTTCCCTCCCTTGTGTCTTCTTCCCCCCCTCCTCTCCCTCCTTTGTATCTTCTTCCCCCTCTCCCTCCCTTGTGTGTCTCCCCCTCTTCCTTTCGCTGTGCCTCTTTGCTCCCTCCCTCCCCTGTGACTCTCCCCCCTCTCCATCTCTTTCCCCACTTACCCTCCTCTGTGTCTCCTTTCCCCCTCTCCCTCTCCTGTGCCTCTTTTCACCCTCTCCCTTTCCCGCTCTCCCTCCCCTGTGTTTCCTTTCCCCATCTTCCTTCACCCCTCTCCCTCCCCTGTGTCTCTTCCCCCTCTCCCTCCCTTGTGTGTCTCGCCCCCCGCTCCCTCACCTTTGTCTCTTCCCCCTTCCTCCCTTTAGTCTCTTCCCCCTCTCCATCTCTTTCCCCGCTCACCCTCCCCTGTGCCTCCTTTCCCCCTCTCCCTATACTGTGCCTCATTTTCCCCTCTCCCTTTCCCCCTCTTTCTCCCCTGTGTCCTCCTCACCCTTGTGCATTTGTGTTCCATCTCAGCACCCAGCAATTAATCCACATCAGTTACAGGCACAATCAGATCCTGTTTCTTAGGACATAAGAAGAGCACAAGTACCGTTGTATAGTACAAAGCAGACAAGCCTTTATTCTTGCTTCACATTCCTTTTTCAAACCAAAAAAAAATACAAAAAAATACAACATGGCTTTTCCCCCCACACTGTAACTACGGTTAACAACCTCCCAAATGTCCTTCCCCTGAGATATCTGATCTGATATATTTTACAACCCCCCACTCTGACAGAATAAACATTCCAATAGGCCATATACACATTAAAATTCCTGCAGAGTTATCTCTTTGCTGTCACACTAACAACAAGCTGAACACCACGCACTCTAAATAATTCTTATTAGGCCTGAATACTCACAGGCCAAGCTCCTTGGAGATCCAGGGTACTGAATCAGAGCCTGAGGCCTAACATTACACAGGTTATCATGGTCATCACAAAATAGTTCTTGAGTTTGAGGCAGTGACAGTTCGATCTTGGGCCATACAGGCCCTTGTTGATGGGGTTCAGAGGCCCCTCATCCTGGCCCCCATAAGTCAGTCATAACAGGCCTTATCAGCAGTAAACATTTTGTTCCATGATAAGAAGACATCCTTGAAGTTAGAAGAAAAAAGATTCCAATTTAAAGAAAAAAAGGGTTCTTCACAGTAAGGGTTGATAAACTGTGGAATTCTCTACCAAAGCAGGCTGTGACAGCAGATTCAATAGATAACTTTGAAATGGGTTATATATATTTTTGAATAAAAAGGGCATTCTGGGTTACCCTGGTTAATTAGAGAAGGAGGAATATTGATCCAGGGAGGAATCTCATTGCCAGTGCCTAGGTCAGGAAGGAATCCCTCCTTATGAGACAATGTTTTTTGTTTGTCTTCTTCTGGATCAATTAACAATTAATGCACATGTTACAAGGATCAGAGGAGATCTAAAAAGGTTGAGCTTGACAGACTAAAATATTTTTTCAACCTTAATTACTACATACTTATGTGACTACTGTTGGTGTAGCTATGTCAAGTATAGAATCACTTGATTTTGAGATTGTGAGGTTTTTTAATGATTTAAATTGATAAGAATTGGGAATTCATTTGAGCATAAAATAAAAAAGAATACAAAATTCCCCCAGATCCATCAAGCTTCATAGGAATTGTGAAGCATATCATTATAGGCTGTATTGTCTATATCCAATGGGGAAAATTGCCACTGAAGCACCAATAAACCATAGATTCTATGAAGATTAGTTAATTTACCCCATTGTATATATTCTTGTATTTTTTATACGGCATAAAACATGAACGTGGATTCTAGAACACACAGCCATTCAAATTCAAATACATCAGTCTTCTCAAATTGGATAATATATATGCAAAATGAATTGTGATTCACTTACGTTTTCAGTATTCAACTAAAGACAATAATGGTTTAACTAAGTCTAACACTGTTTGTGTAAAACAAAGTTTCCTACTAGTAAGACAATTGAGTAGTTGCTTTTTTATTAGCAAGAGTCTTTTAGAAATGTTTTTTTTTTTTTGCCCCTGAAGTATCTTAATTATTTTTTTTTAATTTAGCTCAACAGCTAAAGTACATCGATGCATTTATTAGGGTTTGAAAATATACCATAAACCCTTAATTTCTTTCTGTTCGGATTCTCACATGTACGCTAGTTCTTTAAATGAAGGTATAACATTTATTATGAAATTATAGTTATTTTCTATAATTTACCACATAATATTCATTATCTTTATTTAATTTTGTACAGGAAAAATATGTGTGTCAACAAGAGAGGGGAAATAGATAAAAGTTTAACAAATAAGACCCCCTACTTGAACATCAATTGAATTTTCGTTCCAAAAATAATATTTAGCATATTTTTAATTATTAGTTTTTAGCTCACAATGGTGGTATTCTGATAATGTAATATATAATTTGTTTTAAAAAGCACCCATAAGCAGAAAATGTGTCTATAACAGAAGAAGCTAGAATATGTTTAATATTTTTTTGCAAGATCCAAAATATACCAGTATATATTAATAAGATTTGTAGACTCTGGATTAATGTAAACTGTGAACATCCATATTAAACGGCTGCAAGCAGTGAGACTGACAGCAAATGCCTAGGACCATCAGTTCACCTGTCAAAGGTGCTGTGCTCAACTTGAGTTGTAAAGAGGCTTTTTCCATTGGTTCCTCTATCCACAGCGTATGATATACAAGGCTGGGCACTTCCTCTTTGTTCTCGGGCAGATTAAAAGAATGGAAATAGTACTCCATCAAAGAGAAGAAAGTGACTTTGAAAAACAGCCGTCGATGTAAAAGCTCTAGAAGGTGAATCAAACAGGCCGCGAGAGCCAAAGTGTGAGGCAGCACAAACACACAATGCATGTTACTTATACATGGCATGTCTTTACCCTGCAATATCTGGACCAACTGAAACATTCAAACTTCTGTCAGAAAATAAATAATAGATAATTATAAATGGTCTAAATACAAAATTAGGAATATCTAATTTCCAAATTATGTAGATTACTGAGTGTGGAGAGGGTTACAATGTTTTCTCTCTTTTTCTACAGCTGGAATATTAGTGTCTGAGAGTGTCTGCCTAATAATTTATAGGGCTGCCATATTGGTCCAGCTTTTATAACTTTTAAGTAATAAAGATCAGGATAAATAAACTTGTCTGTTCATAATAATTAAAAAAGCTAATCTTTTACAAGAAGATGTACACTGAAAATTGCTTTTTTTTACTACAATCTTTTAGGATTGAGCACTTTACGTTTTTTTCTTGTGGCAGAATATGAAGCTTAATTACTTAATTAAAGGTCAGCCACATGTAGCTCATTAATACAATCTTTCTGGCATTAGATAGACTAGCCAATGACTGACTGTCTCAGTTGCAATTCAGTAATATGCCTTTAATGTATCATGTGTTTTCTACAATATTGAGTAACTTAACTACAGTTTTAGAAGATCACTTTGCTTAATTATTGTTTATGTTTGTTTAAAAATCTCTTTTAGACTAAATATTACATAACAGCTTTTATTTCTCTTTTTATTTCTCTTGACTAGTGTTTGCTTCTCATGTGAACCCCCCCCATTTGGAGTTTGGTTCCTGGAAACCAATTTCATACCATACAATATCTGAATTTAAAATAAATTAAAATAAAGCAACACACACCGTAGTGGTCAAACAAAAAGATTTAATTTATTTATTTAGTTAATAAATAGCAATAAATAATAAAATAAATCCAATGTAGATTAAATAAACAAATGAAACCTTTTTGTAAGTGCATTCATTGATTCTTTAAGGGGAATCCTTGATTGCCTGAAATTTTTAAAACACAGATTCAAGTCATGAAGTAAATTTTTGGCACTTCAAGGGAATGAATCATCATCATCTATATAACCAAAATGTAAGAGTCTTACAAACTTTAGGGGAGAACTAGACTGAAAGGACATTGATTATTCTGGATGATCGCTTGAAGATGTTGCATTTTGTAGGCTTTTCTGCATGGCCTTACCTGGATGAGGCTGTTTAAAATTAGAATCTAGTGAAATCTGATCTGAACATGCATTCCTCATACATTTCTCTTCAGCAAGCATATGTATTCTTTACTGCACTATTAACCTTTTAACTTAACAAAAATAAGTTTTCTATCTCAAAAATGTTCATGGATGAAATTATGTTGACATGCAATTGATATGACATAAATATTACGCTGTATGGATTAATATAGTTTCTTAAAATATTACAATGTATAGATTAATTGAGTTTGAGGATCAATTTATCAACAAGTATACACTGTGTGCAGAAATAGCTTTTATTGTTATAGCAGTAAATATAAAGGATAAACAATTATAAGTGTTTACACTTGTAAGATTTGATATTTAGTTCACAATACAATCTATCCGTCTATTACAATCTTTTGGGATGATTGGATAACAATTAGTCTTACCACACTTTATATTTGGTTAGATCAATAAAGAAATCAATAAGTAGTGTATATACAATTATCAAATGTGGATTAACAATTTATTTTAATACAATCTATATTTGGTTAGTTCAATATAGGAGTATATAAACAGTGTATATAATCTTATAACGTTTGGTTAACAGTCTGTCTATATTTGGTTAGTGCAATACAGAAATGATATGCAGAGTGTAATAAACAATCAGCTGTCTATTTGATACAGTATATATGATATTAATAATTAGCAATATAACCTGATACTCGATGGAAGTAGTAAATAGCTGAATATGGTATAACAATTTATATGGCAGTTAGAATATAGAAATATATATTGAAGGAATATGTAAAAAGTTGGTTATATAGTATGTGAGGTTGAAAACTAATTAACCTTTGTATTTAGTTATTGGCAAGCTATTATTTGGTTATTTGTCTTATATTAAAATTGAATAAATTTAACTGAATTGATCAAATCGGTCAATTCAATCAATAATGATGTAAGACAGCTTTGTAGATTGTGTGATATAATATTATATATGTTGAGTATTGCTAAGTATGGTTTGCTGTAAAGGTGTTTTTAATAATTGGTTTCGTAACAGAGTTAAATGGTTATATTATTGAATAAAGTGAAACAGACTGTTGTAGGGAATATGGGCACAGATATATTGATATATATAAATATATTGATTAACACCTACATTCCAGAATGCAGATGCTAATGAGTCTTGGTTCTGTGACCACTCCCAAAAAAGGTAACAGAAGGATTGTGGTATATTGGACTAATTTTAACTCTACTACAATAATAAAGTTAAACCAGTTTATACATACCATGTATAGAATTTCAGGATAACACCTATCTCATTTTTATGATCCCTTCTAAAGATAGTCTGAAGTAATTAGTTTGTGTTATTGGTTTGTTAGAAAGAGTAGTAGAGATAGGATAGAATTTGGATAGACAGATATAGTAAGGTATCTTAAAGAAGATATGAAGGGAGAATAGATTTATGCCCAAAAAGGATAGTCAGATATGTCCACAGACAGGACTGTCAGATAAGCCAGAAAAGGCCATGCAAAAAATAGTACAGAAGAAGGAAAGACCCCAGGAAAAAGCAGTAAAGACCCCGAACCTTCTCTCTACCATTAGATAACTATTTCTTCCTCATCGTTACAAGGTTGGTTTCCACCAATCACAAATAGTTACTGCCCATTATATATATATGTATAAATTAGAATGAACTGATAATTATGTTGTGTATATCTGTTTCTATCTGCTTGAGAGCGCTCTGGTACAAAATATTAAACTGGATTTATAATAATATGTGTGACCTCTGTCCCATATTGTCTGCCAAGTATTAGACTAGACCATTGTACACTTAATCTTAACACCTGCTTGATACAGGCAGAGAAAAAAGCATTTGATCCCCTGCTGATTTTGAACGTTTATCCACTGACAAAGAAATGATCAGTCTATAATTTTAATTGTAGGTGTATTTTAACAGTGAGAGACAGAATAACAAAACAAAAAAGAAAACAAACAAGAAAAATGCATGTCAAAAAAGTTATAAATTGATTTGCAGGTCAATGAGTGAAATAAGTATTTGATCCCTGTTCAATCAGCAAGATTTCTGGATCCCAGGTGTCTTTTATACAGGTAATGAGCTGAGATTAAGAGCACTCTCTTAAAGGGAGTGCTCCTAATCTCAGCTTGTTACCTGTATAAAAGACACCCGTCCACAGAAGCAATCAATCAATCAGGTTCCAAACTCTCCACCATGGCCAAGACCAAAGAGCTGTCCAAGGATGTCAGAGGCAAAATTGTAGACTTAAACAAGGCTGGAATGGGTTACAAGATTATCGCCAAGCAGCTTGGTGAGAAGGTGACAACAGTTGGTGCGATTATTCGCAAATGGAAGAAACATAAAGTAACTGCCAGTCTTCCTCGGTCTGATGCTCCATGCAAGATCTCACCTCATGGAGTTTCAATGATCATGGGAACAGTGAGGAATCAGTCCAGAACTACACAGGAGGATCTTGTTAATGGTCTCAAGGCAGCTGGGACCTTAGTCACCAAGAAAACAATTGGTAACACACTACGCCACGAAGGACTGAAATCCTGCAGCGCCCAAAAGGTCCCCTTGTTCATGTACACATGTACAGGCCCGTCTGAAGTTTGCCAATGAACATCTGAATGATTCAGAGGAGAACATGGTGAAAGTGTTGGGGTCAGATGAGACCAAAATCGAGCTCTTTGGCGTCAACTCACCGTGTTTGGAGGAGGAGGAATGCTGCATATGACCCCAAGAACACCATCCCCACCATCAAACATGGAGGTGGAAACATTATTTGGGGGTGTTTTTCTGCTAATGGGAAAGGACAAATGCACCATATCAAAGGGACAATGGACAGGGCCATGTACCAATCAATCTTGGGCGAGAACCTCCTTTCACTTCTTCTTCAGTGGTTCCTTGCTCTGCTATTTCAGAAGATCTTCATTGCTGAAGATTAAATTATGTGACTGCATTCCAAGCATATCTGATGATTTTCAAAGCATCCAAGAAATTAAAACTCTTCCAGAACTCTGATTATTGGCGCACCTTTTTATCAACTGCTTCAATTAGTTTTTCAAAGGACTTTGTAATAAGCTTTAAAGATTACAATGACTCCTCAGTCCATTGATTGAATCCGTGCAGATGTGTTTGGGGAAAGGAATATTATCTTGATGCTAGCGTGATGATGTGGAATTTTGGGGATAATCTGGTGAAAGTCCAATAACAAAAGGGCTTTAAAGGGAGTATTGCTGCCAGCACAATATTTCTTGACCTCACAATGTGATGAGAAAATCAATCTTCAAATATTGTTGCAGTCATCCAAGCTTCTGAATTGAATTTCCAGATAATTGGAGGGTTTCATTAATTAAACCCTATATGGGTACTGGATTCTATATCTGGCAAACAAGCAACAGTTTCCATTTGAAATATTCTGCTGCATTTGCTCCTAATAAAAACAAATCAGGCAATCTGTTGATTTGTCTTCTTTGGCAATGTAGGTTTGTGAAGACATTTACTTCCAAAAAAACATGTTTCATCAATGTTAAAACCCTGTCTTGAACAGTAGCATTCTTCTTAAACTCTGATGTTGTGCCAAACAGCTCTCTTCCTGAAGTTAACTAACCATCCTTTGCTTGCTCTAAAAACTTCACTTGATGCTTCACTGCTACTATTTTTAAACTTTTTCAGAGATAATGCCTTAGTTGAAATTGTAGCTTGATTAAGATGCATATGGATTTGCTCTGTCTGGTCATTTATCCATACAATAAAATGTTTTTCCACTTCAGGAATAAGCCTCACACATTTCTTATGACCGTTGATTGCATTTACCTAGCTTTCTTCACTTCCTTCAGATATCTTTTATTATTTTTCAGACTTGTGCTCACAGTTCATTGTGACAAACTAAAATTGGAAGCAATCTCATTTACTTTCATTCCTGAAGCATGTTGATGCAAACTACAATGCTTAATTTCCAATGTAATGGCTTTTCTTGAATGTTCATGTTGTTTTTGCCGTGCATCAAAAAAATGTCCCTCTCTCTGACATTATGAAATTGGCAAATGGCAATGTTGCAAATAGCATGCAACAGAAACTGTTAAAACACAAAACAGAAAAGAAAGAGTTAGAATTGACAGTACTATCATTTTAATATTATTATTATTATCTTTATTTATATCGCGCCAACATATTTCGTAGCGCTGTACAGGGGGTTAGTACATGGCAAAAAACAAACTTAACACCTTAAAGAATGGAGGGCCCTGTTTTTGAGCACATAATCAAATGTACATAGTGCTTGTTTCCAAGACACGGACACACAATTGAAAACTTGCAAACTTACAATCTAAGGGTTTAGGTGTGATACAAGAGGGTGACAAATACAAAATGGCAACGTGAATGCAATTTGTTTAGTCAATTGGAGGGGTCTGTGAGCTGTACTGTAGATTGTGGGTGGGAGTGTTATTAAGCTGTGGAGTGTGCAGTTGTAATTATAGAGGATGAAGGTGACATGATTTTTTAAATAGGTGTGTTTTTAGTAATTTCTTAACGGTTTTGAGGCAGGAAGTTAATCTAATGGAGCGAGGCAAGGAGTTCCAAATAGTAGGGGCTGCACGAGAAAAGTCCTGAAGACGGGAGTAAGAGGAGGTGATGAGAGAGGAGGAAAGAAGAAGGTCGTTAGCAGAACGAAGGGGGCGGTTGGAAGAGTATTTTGAAACAAGAGCAGAGATATAAGGGGGTGCACCGTTGTTGAGGGCTTTATGCGATAAGGTCATTATTTTAAATGTGATTCGGGAAGCTATGGGAAGCCAGTGGAGTGATTGACAGAGAGGAGCTGCAGACACTGTTTGTTTGGTATTGAAGATGAGTCTAGCGGAGGCGTTCATTATGGATTGGAGGGGAGACAGACGAGAGATGGGGAGGCCAGCAAGAAGGGAATTGCAGTAGTCGAGTCGAGATATGATGAGAGAGTGTATTAGAATTTTAGCTGTGTCTTGTGTAAGATAATGACGAATTTTGGAGATGTTTTTTAGGTGAAACTGACAAGATTTAGTTATAGATTGGATGTGAGGAATAAAAGAGAGGGCGGGATCCAGTAGAACCCCAAGACAACGGGCCTGGGAGGTGGGATTGATGATGGTGTTGTCAACAGTGAGAGATATTTGAGGAGTGGAAGCTGTAGTAGAGGGTGGAAAGATTAGGAGTTCAGTCTTAGACATGTTGAGTTTGAGTTGACGGGTAGACGTCCAGGAGGATATGCTAGAGAGGCAGTTGGAAACTTGAGCTAAAAGAGAGGGGGATAGATCGGGTGCAGAGAGGTAGATTTGAGTATCATCTGCATAGAGATGATACTGAAATCCAAAGGATTTTATGAGGGTGCCAAGGGAGGAGGTGTAGATGGAGAAGAGGAGGGGGCCTAGGACAGAACCTTGGGGAACGCTAACAGACAGAGGGAGAGGTGAAGAAGAGGTGCCAGAGAAGGAGACGCTAAATGTACGATCTTTTAGATAGGATGTGAACCATAAAAGAGCTGTGCCCTGGATGCCAAATGAACGGAGAGTTTGGATTAGAAGAGGGTGGTCAACTGTGTCGAAGGCAGCAGAGAGGTCCAGGAGAATTAGAATGGAGAAGTTACCCTTTGATTTGGCAGTTAGCAAGTCATTGGTGACTTTTGTGAGGGCTGTTTCTGTTGAGTGTTGGGCACGGAAACCAGATTGGAAGGGGTCAAGAAGGGAATTGGAAGAAATTAATTGAGTGAGGCGATTGTAAATAGGGATAGGGGCGATTGTAAATTTTAGTTTTAAAGTGGCTGGCAAAGTCATCAGCAGTTAGACGGGAAGAGGCAGGAGGCGGGGGTGGGCAGAGGAGGGTGTTAAATGTAGCAAATAAACATTTAGGGTTGGAGGACAGGTTTGATATTAGTGATGAGAAGTAGTGTTATAGTACTGTACAGTACCTGTACTGCCCTATAAAGTAAGTGCACACTTACATTGAAAATATATGTAGTTTCATATTGCACAAAAGACTTCATGCAAAAGAAGCAGGTAACATGGGAGTTGTGGATGAATATTGACTGCATAGTTATCTCCCGATAATTCCTCTAAAATAGCAACTCTGAAACTGTTTTTTCTTTATTATCATGGCATCACTTTGTCGTAGGTATGCATTCCAATCATAACAGTGGGGATCAAGCTTGTGTTCTCCTAGAATATACTCATAAATATGAGTTCCGGTCATAAGATCTGGGTGCAGTTTACATTTACATAGGATGTAAAAGTTTTGGAGCATATCCTTTATGACTTGCTTTATTAGAATCACAAATGCACACTAAGTTATCTTGAAGCTCCCATGAGAACATCACGGGATCCTCAAGATATTTTAGGCACAGGTTGGTTATGACTTGTTCTAGCTTCAGCTTTTTGACTCATATATTCATAGTTGCATCTACAAACAATCACTCTCATTTCCCATATTCTTGCATACAAAACTGCAAAAAATTATTGCATTCTCCTGAGCAACACTTTATATCAAATTAGCTCCCATTCTAACGATATACACATTAATCACCTTATAGAGATAGTATAAATCCAGGTAATGGGTAATCTCAAATTCAAAATCAAAACCTCCAGGAATCCTAGTGGTAACATCTAGATCACAACATTACTAGCAGGTGTGGATGGCTCTTTCATCTTCTTCCATAAGACAGCTCTGATGGCAATCCTTGCTTAACTGATATGTTTTATGATATGAAACATAGGTTCAACAAAGCAGAACAAATGTATCCAAAGTCTCCCTGTCAATACTCATTTGCACTCCCTTCCAGTAAAAAGAAGAGGTGGCCACTAGACACACTAAAGTTCTTTGGCTTTTCAATCTAACATCAACACTATTAGGCAAAAATACTACTTGTGAATACCAGACATGGCTACAGTAATACCAGGAATGACTACAGTAATACCAGACATGGCTACAGAAATACCAGGAATGACTACAGTAAGTTACAGATTTCTTATGTAGCAATAGACTAATTTATTATTGATTTTCTATCCAATTCTTGGTTACAAAATTGGATACAGGGGTATTTTCTCTTAAAAAGAAGGACTGTCCTGTCAAAATAACAAAAGCTAGAAGACTTGCATACAGATTAATGAGGTTTCTGAGCCTGGTTCTGAGCCGCTGGCTGATCAAATGCTAAAATCTTTAACTGGCTTGGATGTCATACCTTCCTAATTAGCCTCAGGTTTACATAGATAAATAAACCTTTGTTTTAAAGGATTTACATATTTAATCCCTATGGTTAGTAAGAATAAACAAATCAATACATCTCATTGATTGACTTGATGTGACAAAATGTCATTGTATCCCTGTGGTTACATACTATGAGATTAGTCAGATTTCTGTTTAACATCATACCCAATTATATTCATTGATTTATATCCTGTTCTGAAACTTATAACAATTTTGAATTCCTTTATTAGACAGTATCAAGTCTGTAAGTTAGCTATTTCCCCATTCATTATTTAACCTCTTCAAGATGTTAAAGTGTATGTTTCAGTCATAATCCTCTGATTGTCTTTGGCCACTCTTTGGTCCTTACCTCACCTGTCTTTGCTATGCATTTGGGTATACCAGTAATGTGTGTCATAATCTATAGGTTACCTTTGCATCTGCACCCTGGCATGTGTGTATGCCGCACACATGCTTCATTCCAGATCTTTGGGCTATTCTTGTTTGTGATATGCTGGGCATGCCAACTGGAGGCTATTAAAAACAAATGTGCAACAGTGATCTGCTCTTTTACCAAGGTTTACAACTTGGATTATAGATTTTTCTGTATCTGTCAATTGTGTTTTGTTTTTTTAAGGCTTTCCGACTGGACACCTCTGTTCCCTTGCACCCTCACAAATTGGCTTGTTTTCTGGACTTGCTCCTACTAGTGCCTGCCCTAGTTATTGGACTGTCCCCAGATTATGTTTGCTGCTCCTTCCCTTCTTGATATTCGTTTAGTGGTTCCACTGCTGCTGCTTGGATATAGCCCCTTTGTAAAGACCACACAGAGGCCTCCAATAGTCCAGACTCATGTTGCCTCGTGGGGTTTATTATACCAACTGAGGTATTTTTCGTTCTCAGATGAGCACCTCTACTCTTTTTTATACAGTAATTGAATAATTATGAATAATAATGTTAAATGGCCACTGTAATGCCATGGCAAGAAGAGCTAGTTATTTTAATTATGCACACAGCATTACTACACTTGCTGTTTAAAAGTTTATAATAGTCTTCAAACATTAATTTAATGATGAAAATTGCTAACGTATCAGGGCCCAGCTGAGTGTTTGTCTCCTTTAAATACTCAGATTTAATTGTTGGTTATTATGACTAACTGCACTTAGCAGATTTTTTTCTACATGTATGGCCTTATAGAAAGGTATAAATTCATTTTCTTTTAAACGCTACATTATCAATAAATATGTACAGGCTTCAGCAAAATACATGAAGTTAGCAGTAATTCAGAGAGTGTGCAGGATCTCGCTCTAAATCTTTACAGGTTGGCAGAACATGCTGCATGAAGTCTTAAAGGCTCAAGGACAGGACAAGAAAAAGATAGGGCTAGAACAGAATAGAAAATCACCCCTTCCCAAATCAATCAGATTTCCCTTTCCAGTCAAGGTCATATCATCGTACTCCTGCAGGTGCAGAGCTTGTCCTAGCTTCAGCTCCCACAGCAAAAATTACATTTGTAACTAGTTTACTTGTTGTAACGGAGCTGGGACCCGCAGTCCCAAATCTCCGCTGGTATACGATAAAATACCCACGAGGCACTACAGTTTCACCATCCCCGACCTCCCATATTGGACGACACACAATTTGGGAGTCAAATGAATACTGACTTTATTTTGTTATTGCAGAAATATTTATACATCTCTTCCCACAGGCAATCCACATCCCCCATATTTGGCTGCACAATACCCATAAAGAGAACAATAGGTGGGTCACACCTCCCTGGCAACTTTGATACAATCAGACATTGATTCAATTACACTTCTTTGTTCTTATCTGAGAAAGGAAGTCTATTGTATAGTGTTTTCATTATCTTATGCGGAGTCGCTGTAACGAGATTATCTCCCATGCCAAGTAGCTGTAAATGTTTGGAACAATATTCTGCAGAGCATCAACCAACATACATATATTAGGATCATATTTTAACCAAGAATAATCATAAAACAGGGTAAAACAGTGATGGGTTCCGCTACACACCTCCCCCGTGACCATAAGCCGGCATACACGGTCTGATCCCAACGGATCGGCCTGGGGATGTCCGGACAAAAGTATTTGTTGGTCAATTCTCTAGTTTGACAACCCATCAGCATAACTGCAATTCACATTTCCCATATCCCCAGATAGCTGGGATCTGCGCGCACAAAACCACCGAATAGCGCTCAGATCCTCTTCACACAGTTCAATTGCCAAGTAGCTAAAGTCTTTCCCATAGTCTTTCATCATATGAATGGGCTCCATGGCATAGCTATCTGGGGTATCATGGTTCACACAGGGCAAGTACAGAATGCCCCCCCTGTATGTAAAGGGCCAGAATGAGTGACTTACACTCTGGTATGGCCGAACACTGGTTCCAAAGGGCAATATGTACCAGGGCCATAGTCGCAGGGCAGGAGGCTGGCAAACAGTCCTCTCCAAGCCAAGGTGGCGAAGGGCACTTCGTCACACATCTCTCCTTTGGGGGGAAGTCTAACCAGGCACCTGGATATTTTGCTGTGGTGAGGGGGCAACACGCTGAGGGGACTTGAGGGGCAGAGGCCAGCGGCACTCTGCCCTGATGCCAGCTCTTCTGCTGGTATAACCTGCAGGACCTCCTGCTCTGTACCAGGGACAAAGGGAGGGCAGAGGCCGACTGCACTCTGCCCCGCTGTCAGCTCTTCTGCTGGGGTACTTGGAACATATTCCGGCTCAGTAGCCAGGGAAACCTGGGGGTCAGTGGGGGTTAACATTTCCTCTGTTAACCCTGGGGCCACATTAGAAGTTAGCTGGGGAGGGGAGTTTTTACTTACCCCCTCCTCCGGTTGTCCCAGTGACGGTAGTTGGGGATCTGGACAAGCTGTGGGCACAGAGACCACGGTCCCATCTGCGCCGTCTGGGAGATCGGTGTCTCCCCTGGTTAGGGTAAACTGTCGCTGGGGGGGAAGGACGACACCTTCTGCCCCCTGTGTTTCACACTGCCGCTGGGGGGGAAGGACGACACCTTTGGCCCCCTGGAGTACCCACTGACGCTCTGGAGGAAGGTCGACACCTTCTGCTCCCTGGGGTACACACTGCCGCTGGGGGGGAAGGACGACACCTTCTGCCCCCTGGGGTTCACACTGCCGCTGAGGGGGAAGGACGACACCTTCTGCCCCCTGGGGTTCACACTGCCGCTGGGGGGAAAGGACGACACCTTCTGCCCCCTGGGGTTCACACTGCCGCTGGGGGGAAAGGACGACACCTTCTGCCCCCTGGGGTTCACACTGCCGCTGGGGGGAAAGGACGACACCTTCTGCCCCCTGGGGTTCACACTGCCGCTGGGGGGGAAGGACGACACCTTCTGCCCCCTGGGGTTCACACTGCCGCTGGGGGGAAAGGACGACACCTTCTGCCCCCTGGGGTTCACACTGCCGCTGGGGGGAAAGGACGACACCTTCTGCCCCCTGGGGTTCACACTGCCGCTGAGGGGGAAGGACGACACCTTCTGCCCCCTGGGGTTCACACTGCCGCTGGGGGGAAAGGACGGCACCTTCTGCCCCCTGGGGTTCACACTGCCGCTGAGGGGGAAGGACGACACCTTCTGCCCCCTGGGGTTCACACTGCCGCTGGGGGGAAAGGACGACACCTTCTGCCCCCTGGAGAGCCGGTAGAGAGACCTCGGTCCCATCTCTACCTGCCATCTGGAGGTCATCCCAGGACCAGTCAATGAAGTCTGGTTCTGCTTGTCGAGTAGGTTGGGGCTGCACAAGGCTGAGCAGGTGTTGGTAGTCCTGCTCCAGCTCCCACTCTCTCGTTACCAGGTGGGTCATGTCTTTGCTCACCTCGCCTTCGTCATCCCAGACATACATGCCCATCCGGTAGTCGTAGATGTCCCAAAACCTAGACCCCTCCGTGCTGCCAAGATCAATATCGTCCTCCAAGGCATCCCATAATAAACCCGGGCCATCATAATCATCCCCCTCCGGTAAGTCGTGTTCAGCCGTCCAGGGGGTAAGTCGAACGGTATACCACCAGAGGGCCTGGTATGCGTTGTCTAGCCAGATCTCTCGCCATACCAGGGTCTCTAGTCTTGTCACCCACTCATCCAGGGGCTGCTCTCCCAATAGATACATCCGCATTGCCACACGCTTCTGTAGCCGCTGCTCATCACTGGGGAGACTCTCACCTCGCCGCCATTGGGCATCTTGCAGGGCATCATACCAGAGTTCCATTCTGTCTGTCTCCCTGTAGTCTGCGGCCTCCTTCTCATCCTCATCATGGAACGCTGTCCAAAAACTAGCCGGTTCCATCCTGCTGTAGCCAGGGGCGCTGTACGGATACTAGCGTTGCCCTCAATTTGTACTCCACGGAATGGTGTCTCCTGTAGCTGTCCTTCTGACCGTGGGAACAATTCCACCACTTGCCAACAAATGTAACGGAGCTGGGACCCGCAGTCCCAAATCTCCGCTGGTATACGATAAAATACCCACGAGGCACTACAGTTTCACCATCCCCGACCTCCCATATTGGACGACACACAATTTGGGAGTCAAATGAATACTGACTTTATTTTGTTATTGCAGAAATATTTATACATCTCTTCCCACAGGCAATCCACATCCCCCATATTTGGCTGCACAATACCCATAAAGAGAACAATAGGTGGGTCACACCTCCCTGGCAACTTTGATACAATCAGACATTGATTCAATTACACTTCTTTGTTCTTATCTGAGAAAGGAAGTCTATTGTATAGTGTTTTCATTATCTTATGCGGAGTCGCTGTAACGAGATTATCTCCCATGCCAAGTAGCTGTAAATGTTTGGAACAATATTCTGCAGAGCATCAACCAACATACATATATTAGGATCATATTTTAACCAAGAATAATCATAAAACAGGGTAAAACAGTGATGGGTTCCGCTACACTTGTCTTGAATAGAATAGGGCTCGTAGTCACTACCTGTCTAAAAAGGCAACCCTCTCCTGTTGACCTTCTTGTAGTAACTGAGTCTGAATTGATGAACTATGTTTAATATTGATTATTGCCTATTTAAATAACTTAATATCAACTTTATTATTTATCAATGCTGAATTAAAACATCTAGTTTATGTTGTTGGGGCACTATATGGTCCTTTAATATGTTATACATCACAGACTGCTACACATAACAGTTTATCAAATACAGATATTATAGTTAGCAACAGACACCAGTACTATATTGCTAAGTCACAAAGTTAAACAGCTTCTGGCCTCACACAGATACCAATTCCTTCTATTGAATTAATCAGACCGCACTCTCCTGAAATAGTGACCTCTAGTAAGGGGTGGGTTTGATCCAGACAACAGTCCTCCATTTAAGCATATGGCAGCTCCTAAATATCACTCTTTATCACATCAGTAATTACCAGGTGCAGTTCCTTCATCAAGAACACCATTACATTCTCCGGGGCATTATCAAGGCCCTGTCCCCTGACCCTACCCCACACCCCACCAACTGTTGCAGCTATATAGCAGTCAAATTACTCACCCGACTTTTCCATTTGCAGGTTATACTATCTGACCACTATGGACAGATAGCATATTGCATACTAAAGCCATTCACCTCAAATGACTCTGTTAGACCCCTTCCATCTCGCATTTAATTAAAAAACCTTTCTAGCTTTGCTCTACTCACCACCTTTGCCAGCTTTCACTTCCTTCCTATTCCTTACCTTTCTTCCCCAGGTTTTGCCTCTTTAATTCCCTTTAGATTGTAAGTAGCGAGTTTCTAATCGTGTAGGGTGCTTTGGGAGAAAGCACTTTCTGCAACAATTTTAAGCTCAAAATAGGGCCCTGTTAATATTGTATTTTTCCATGTTCTTATCCCCTGTACAGCACTATGGAATATGTTGGCGCGATACAAATAAAAGAAAATAATAATAATAATTAGGGACAATTTCATGTAATGTCTTACATAGCTCATTCTCTGCTCTGCTCCTGTCAAATCTGCTGCAGACTAGGGCTTGTGAAGTTATAGTTCCAAATGCTGCCACCAGTTTGTGATGACCACACAGAGACTGGAGAAACCAAGGGATCCAAAACTATAAAATTCCTTCTATCCATAGCAGGTAATAAAAGTAATTATAACTTTATTCACAAAAATACTTTGTCCTTCACTCTGCAAAAGGAATGTATATATACGTTTATGTAGTAATATATACAAATGGTTGATAACTGGGGAAGGAGGGTCCAAGGTTCATCACACACTTCTGATACAGTGATACAGTGTGTCTTTTGGCTCTTTTTAAAGACAGAGTCTTCAACCAAATGGAGCGTCCTTACCTCCATTGAGTAAAATCCAGAAACCTTTCATATTTAAATACACTAATGAGAGCTGCCTGCTTTGGAGCATGTGTGCCGGAAGGGGATAGGTGTCAGATGGCAAAAAACGTCATTAATTTGACAAATACCCTTCTCCTTCCCTCAGATTCAAAGTTATCTAGAAGTACTTACTGTAATTCAGAGAAGATAGATGCATTCTATAGGAAATAGAGTGTTAAAATGTCATTGTTTATACAGCTGCTAAGATTGTGAGATTGTTTTGTTTTAAAACAAAAATATGAGGTTTTTCCTAAAATGTAGGGGTCCTTTAAGGTCTGGCTCCCCTTGTCATTTTTCCCTTTTTCTTACCCCACACCCACCACATTGCTCTCTTCCTGTCTTCAACCTCTCTTTATCACTCCACATCTGTTCACTAGTAACTCCTCATTCCTCCTCACCTCATCCCATACATCATCCCTTTCTCACCTACTCCCCATTCCTTTCTTATCAAACACCCCGACTCTCTTTATCAAGCCACTCCGCTTTTTTCTCTACCCATTCATCATTCCTCTTTCTTACCACACTCCACATTCCTCTTTTCAACCCATTACACTCCAAACCAGCTTCCATTTTATCATATTGCTAATCTATTTTTCATATGTATTCTATCTTTCTCACTCAGTTTCCCACCCCTCTTTCTCATAATTTGCCTGCCTCATGATTATTGCACATACAATACACATAAGCAGTGCTCTAGACTAAATACATTACTTTAAATATATTGATAATTTATTGAAGTTGGCAAAATGTTCATCAATCATATAATTGATCCAAATTACTATTGTATTTACTTTTCTTTGATTGAATATTTGCTATTTAGATATTGATATATTTTTTATAGTTAAAGCATCTTCAATGTGACAGATAAAACCTGATATTTTAACTTTTTTATGCTACGGGGGCAATCATCCATTGCAAATCTAAGGAGGTAAAATAATAACAATATATCTTGGATTATAATGTTTATTAGCTTAGTTGAGTGCAAGCTCTGGAGGTCAGAATATATTGCGCACAACTGTGAATTCATTTCCTGTGGAAATGGAATCTCTGTCCTTGATCAAATATATAGTAGGGAAAACCATTATTACACACAAGCAAGCTCAGTAAAAGTACTTTAGTAGTCCCTGATATTATCAGTATTTAGCCTGCAATGTGTTTCTAAACCTGACTACACGTCTATTTTATATACAGATAAATAGATATATAAATATAATGCATTCTGAGCTTGCAATACTTAGATTTCAGGAGGGTCACATACAGGTACATTAGGGTGCACACATCAAGTCATACATACTAAATCAGGGGCTGGTTACCTATCAGTGCTGATGGGGACTACCTTTGGCATCCAGAATATTTTGATCAGGTTGATAGTACATACGACACACTACATTTTAATTTAGTTTTGCACTGAGTTAAAGTAAATTTTATTTGTAGACAAGTTCATAAAACTGTAGATAATGGTACTGGAAGATTAGAAGATGTAAGTAAATTAGTGAGTGAGTATAACCAGGGGTTGCCTATACTGTAACTCTAGATTAAATGTAACCATGAAATGTGTATTTATTTTAAAATCTAATTAGAAGGATAAAACAATTGATATGAAACATTACAAATCTGAGTAATGTGCAGGCTATGTATAGTAGGGGATGATTGTAGATAATATGAGTGTAACTTTAAAGTAGTTATACATCTGAGAAGGTGTAGCTTATGCTAGGTGTATCTTGATGCTGTATGTATAGATCAGTAAAACTTTATGGATTAGAGTAACTAAGGCCAGTGTAACATTTTACTAAGAAAGGAATTCTGGAACTAAATCAGACCTAGACCAGGGGTGGTCAACCTTTTTATACCTACCGCCCACTGGTGTCGCAGTAACTCAATTTACCCATCTAATTTCTGGTTATATAAATGATATGACCCTAGGTATGTATCGCCCTATACTTACTAGATAGGGATCCGGTCCTGACTGCTGTCCCTAGGCTCTCACCAGCTCTCCAACCAACCAAGTTTGGTGCTGCGGGTCTCCGGCATGTGAGGTCACTAGTCAGCAACGCCACCTAGTGATTACCTGGACGGTAGGGACAGAGTTGACTACCACTAACCTAGACAAATCAATAGGTTGGGAGTCTACAACCTCAAGCCCAGTTGTGGTACAGTACAGATCGATGTATAGCTCTTTTGACTAGCCAGCAGATTAGAAAGGTGAACAAGAAGTATCTTTCCCCAGCAAAACAACACCAAGCAAAGAGCATGTCTATTTGTCTTGTGAGACAGATTACAACTGTAAATTCCTATTTTTACATTTTATTAACAATTTCAGTTATGTCATTTAACGATAACATAACTGGATAATGCCAAGAATAACATAACACAGTTATTTTATTGTTAAATGACCACTGTAATGTCCTAACAACAGGTTGTTTATTTTTAAAATTACTATTCAGTATTTTAAAAATAATATTCAATATTAATCTTACTTTCAAACATCAAATTCTCAGCTTTTAGATGAGCTGGTTTTCCCCATCCATTATAACGGTATCAAGGGGATGGGGATTGTTTGGGCTGGGAGGCGGTGCTAAATGAGCAAATGAGGGGCTACACTGGTCAAGTGGTTTCTCTTGGCACTGAGCAGTTTATCATCTCTGGCTGGGAGGCAGATAATGAAGAACACTCTTTAAACAAAAGCTTGTTTAATCATTTAACACTGCATTGCTGTCACAGCTGTCCCCACCCCTTGATGACCTCATAGGGAGTGGAGACAAACAGCTAAACTGGAGTCTTTAAAGCATATTCATTTTGAATATATTTTTTTATATAATTGGATAGGAATTGTATTAATGATCAATGCCTAACTAAATATATACATTATGGTATTAGAGCATTACAGTGATCGTTTAAATAATATGCCAGCTAGTATTATAGTTAATCAGGATAGATAGATAGATAGATAGATAGATTATATTATACAACATCACTCACACAAGAGCTATAGGGACTAGTGTCTAGCCGTCTTCATGATACCTTTGAATACTCTCCCCTGGGGTGTCATACACATCATATGATAAAATGTATGTAGATTTATTGTGCAAAATACATTAGTGCTTATGCCCAAATGTCAATTACTGAAATTTTTCAACACAACATGCGCCAGAACTGATTCAGTATATAAATAATTCATTATAAGATACTGACGGATCCAGAATACAAATGTTCACATGAAAATCTTATCACAGCTATAAGTACAATAATTATAAAAATGTTAGCAATACAGAAGTTTGTTAATTGTAACGGTGGGCTTACATAAAATATAAATACATTTACAAGAAAACCAAACATAAATAACATTGTTCCTACTTGTTAATTGTTATTTTTGGTCCAGTAATGGGGCAAAATAGGCAATAGTTGTTGGAGGGTAATTATCCCCTGAACCTCAATCCCTCAGTTGTCCATCTGTGCATTGCTGACCATGCTACTTACCTTGCCCTTGATCCAACTAACCTTATCTACATATCCATGCCCCACTATTAATCACCCTGGACCCCACATCTTCCAAAACCCCACCAGTGTTCTCACATCGCCAAACTCACAATCTCCACTACTCTCCTTACAAATCCAAAACCCAGACATTGCTGAATTAGACATTAATCCATCACCCATAAAACCCACATACTTTTTTTTTATATTAACCAAATCTTAATATTACCACCCACAACCAACAGATGCTAGAACTTACCCCTTCACCATCCCGAATGACATTTGTACACCATGGCCAAGACATATGTTAGGATCAAGCAATCATCCCATTCCACTTAGTTCCCATTGAAAATCAATCACTACAGCTTCTCATCCCTGGACCCTTGTTTTCCCCTCCACTTGTCCCCAATGAGCTAACCAACTATCTTTCCTTACCACTCTCTTACTTCATCTAAATAATTTGACTAAATCTGCCCCAAACTCTAATTACTGCCCTTCTTTCCCACACAAAATCTACAATGTGACCTCAATGAGCTCCAAATATCAAGTTATCTGATAACTGTATTCAGGAGCTAGCTAGATGTTGGTGGAACAACTAGAGTCCACTTTAGAGTCCCTCAAGATACCTTTGTATACGCTATCCCTTGTGTGTGTATTTCACATTAGTTCATAAAATGTATGTAGATTTATTGCGCAAATTACTTTTATGCTGAAACCCAAATGTCAATTACTGGAATCTTTCAGCACAAGAAGCTGCAGAATTGAATCTTTATATAAATAATTCATTATAAGATACAGACTAATCCAGAATATGAATGTTCTTACTAAAATTTGATCAGAGAGATAAAAAAATTATATTTGGAATAATTGTAAAAACAAAAACGTATCTGTCAGCACTTACATTTCCCCCCACAATTGTGTATGCAGTGAGGGTTCTCCTATAGTGGTCAGAGCATCTTGTCACAGCTAGATGTACTAGTAGATAGTGGTCTGGAAATAGATTTAGAAGTGACGGAGTATTCTGCTCTGCTAATAGTGACTGTGAGTAAGTTCTGTGATAGTATTTATTTTTTTGTTTCTGTAAGTTTTTTTATCTACAGGAATTGTGTTAAGTGTTCCCAAAATTGAATTTTAGCTATAACCAATTTATTTTCTAGTCTTTTTGTTTATATATATATATATATATATATATATATAATTAGCTTTTTTTTAGCTTTTTTTAACTTTTCAGTTAGAATCTGCAATTTCATTTGGTATGAAGTATAGCTATACTTTTTTCTTGTATGAGAGTATTTGCAAGTTTTGCACAAAAGTTTTTTTGTTTTTTTAACACTAATTACTATAAATCTATTCCAAATATGTCTGTTTTTTAATATTAACGTGTCACTTAGAGAGTACACACACATAAGTTGTTAAAATTAAATTTCAAGGATACATTTACAGCTGCAGGGACCTAACAAGATAACATTCTCCAATTCAGAGTTCATGCTGATTTGTAGAAGCTTTAGCTCAATGTTAGAAATTAGCATAGTTACATACTATTTAAAGCTAAATAAAGACTGTTAGTCCATCAAGTTAAACCTTTTTACATCTCTTCCGATCCTTTTAATATGTGGACCATTTGTTAATAATTGTTAATTGATCCAGAGGAAGGCAAACAGAAAAAAAAACATTGAAACTTTGCCAATTGTCTCATAAGGGGAAAAGAAAGCAAAATTCCTCCTGACCCCAGAAACTGGTGATCACATTTCTCCCTGGATCAATATTCCTTCGCTAGTTATCTAGGATAACCTTGAATGCCCTCTTTATTCAAAAATATATCTTAAAGTTATCTATCGAAATTGCTGTCACCACCTCCTTTGGTAGAGAATTTAACCACTATGAAGAACCCTTTTCTTTCTTTAAGGTGAAATATTTTTTCCTCTAACCTCAAGGGATGTTCTCTTGTCAGTTGAAAATCTCTTGGCACAAAAAGTTCACTTGACAAAGCTTTATACTGACCCTGGATGTATGTATATAATGTAACCATATCTCCTCTTAGAGGCCATTTGTCTAGGGAAAATATGTTGAATTTGGTTATTCTTCATAACTTAGCGCCTCCATTCCCCTTATTAGTTTTGTTGCCCTCCTCTGTACTTTTTCCAGCTCCAAAATGTCTTTTTTTATCAAGTGGTGCCCAAAATTGTACTCCATATTCCAAATGAGGGCGTACTAGGGATTTGTACAGTAACAGAATTATATCTGCTTTCCCTGCTTCTATACCCTTCTTAATACATGCTAATATTTTACTTGCCTTTGCAGCTGCTGCTTGGCATTGAGCACAGTTACATAGGGGGTTGTCCACAAGCACTCCCAAATCCCTTTCTGTATCAGATACCCCTAGATTTGCTCTATTGAGATTATACATGGCATGGCTATTTTTCCTTCCCAAATGCATTACATTTATTTGTATTAAATCTCATCTGACATTTAGCCGCCCATTTCTCAAATTTATATAAATACCTTTGTAGGGAAAGTACATCATTATCTGATTGAATTATCTTGCACAGCTTAGTGTCATCAGCAAAAATGGAGACACTACTTTCGAGTCCGAATTCTACGTCATTAATAAATATGTTAAAAAGGAGAGGACCTAATACAAAACCTTGAGGAACCCCACTTACCACATTAGTACAATATGAGTATGTTTCGTTTACAACAATCCTTTGCTTCCTGTCTTTTAGCCAGCTCTCGATCCATGAGCAGATATTTACTGTGATTCCTGTATTCCTTCGTTTGCACAATAGTCTTCCATGTGGCACTGTATCAAAAGCCTTTGCAAAATTCAAAAAGACTACATCCACTGAGTTGCCCTGATCCAAGTTCCTACTTACCTCCTCATAGAAACTTAATTTGATTGGTCTGACATGACCTATCCTTCATAAATCCGTGTTGACTCCTACTTATGATCTTGTTCAAATAGACATATTCTTGTATACAGTCCCTTATTAACACTTCTAAAAGCTTCCCAACTACAGATGTGAGGCTTACTGGTCTATAATTCCCTGGATTTGCTTTTGCTCCCTTCATAAATATAGGTATCACCCCTGCTTTTCGCCAGTCATCTGGGAGCGAGCCTGTGGTGAGTCCTGAAAAATTAGATATAATGGTTTGGCTATTACAGAACTCAGTTCCTTCAGTACCCTTGGATATTCAATCAGGACCCGGGGCTTTATTAACATTTATTTTCTCCAACATCATTTGGATTTCTATCTGCGTTAACCAATTATTTAGTGAAGGTAGTGTAGCCCCATTATGTTGCAGTGTCCCAACCCCTGGAAAATAACCTATTTAGCTCATCTGCTTTTCCTGGTCACTAATTATCAGACGACCTGTGTCACATTGTAATGTTCCTACCACTAAACCACGAATGCTGTACAAATTAATATATTTTATTTGCAACTTACTTCTCATTTTCTATTTTAGCCAGTCTAATAGCCCTTTTCAAGCCTTGTTGATGTCCTTATAGTCACATAAAGCGGCCTCTGATTCCTCCTTCTTGTATAATTTAAATGCATGTTTTTTTTTCCTTATCATGATCTTTAAGTCATTGTTATGCCACATGGGATGTGATCTACTCCTATTCATTTTATTTTCACATGGTACATGCCTTAGATTGTAAGTTTGCAAGTTTTTAATTGTGTGTCCGTGTCTTGGAAACAAGCACTATGTGCATTTGTATATACAGTATGCTCAAAAACAGTGCCCTCCATTCTTTATACGGTGTTAAGTTTGTTTTTTGCCATGTACTAAACCCCTGTACAGCGCTACGGAATATGTTGGCGCGATATAAATAAAGATAATAATATATTTAGTAAGGATTTGAATGTTGTCCATTTATTTTCAGTATTTTTCCCAGTCTATATGTTGTATTGCTTCCCTTAGCCCATTAAAGTTAGTAATTTTAAAATTCAGAGTTTTTCTTGGCCCTTACAACTCCGTTTTTTGTATTCAATCTCAAATGAGATTGGCCGGCGCAGAGGCAGCCCAGGCACACCGGTCTGACGCAGCGCTGCGTGACCTGGCGGAGCCTGGGCAATGCTGATTGGCCGGGAGGAGGAGGAGGGACTTAAGCCCGTTTCGCTGGCTTCCTCCTCACTCCGCTCCAGCCATTGAGCTGATCTGAGGTCTGCACGCTCCGCTCTCTGCAATAAACGTAAAAAGCAAGTAAAATAAGGGGCCTCAGCTAATAAAGTGACCCCTGATACCTCTCACAGCATTTTCCTAACCGCTACCCCCTATAGTTACCCTGAGCACCCCACTAGTAGAGGCTCCCAGCATTAGCCCTATTATTCCCCATAGCATCATTCCCTGCTCTGTAGGTTCCTGGGTAAGGGTGTCACATTTGTCACAAGTGGGGTGGCAGCTTAATATGGACACTGGGGAGTTAGAGGCCTTACTGACCATGGTCAGAACTTGGGCATTGAGCCATGGGGTTAGATGGGTCCAGGACAGAATGGACTCAGGCGGTCTAGGGGGGAGGTTGACGCCACTGAGGCACAGGCCCGGCCTGCAGTGACCGGTAGCCTAGACCAGGTGGACAGGCCTCATAGCCTAGATAGTCTGGCGGAGCAGCCTGCTACCTCTGATCCGAGCAATAGGGCTAGGAGCAGCGTGGAGGGCACGGATATGGTTCTTGAGAGTCAGGAGCTTATCCCACCCACCGCAGAGAGTGTGGTGCCAGTGGGAAGCGCGGGCGAGGGCCTAGACATCCGGCCAACACCCAGCGTCTTGTCCCATGGCCCACAGCAGAACCAAGGTCCTGGTGACACCCCTAATCAGCCTCGATGCTCTAGGGGGAACAGCAAAAGTACAAGGAGCTTTAAAAAAGCTCCTACAGGTTCTCACCGGTTGGCTTCTGCGGTCCCCACTGCCGCACCCACTGCCAGTGCTGCAGATGTTTCGCAGGAACGACACAATGCCAAGGGAGAGGCTGAGAAGAAAAAAGAAACGACCAGAGGAAGAAGGGATCAAGTGTTCGAAGAGATGGCTGCAGACGACAGCATGGTGGTCATCGACGAGGTTCCGGTAGCGGCCAAGGTGGCATGGCAGATGCGCCCCACCAGGGTCCGGAAGTCAACGAACAGGTACAGTCCCTTGATTTTCACCGCGACACCAGCCAAGAGACAGAAATCTCCTGACAGGAGAGCTAGGCCACAGCGCAATTCACCCATCCCTGACATCATTACGGATACAGGGACGCCCATAGTGACTCAGTGGCAGGACCGGGGTAGGGATAGCATTGACCGCCATAGGCCGCCGAGCTGGAGGGAATCCTTACGCCCTAGCTTAGCTGCCGAGTCGGAGTACTCCTTGGGGGGGGGGGGGAGCGGGCCACGCGTTCCCTAACGAGGTGTAGACGCAGGAGAGCTAGTGATTGTTCTTCATGCTTCCCCAGAGCCAGAGGGAGATCCAGGTCTCGGAGCAGACGGTGTTGCGGCTGCAGCTGTGCTTGCGCAAGAGGGGGTGAAAGGAGCCCACAGCGGTCGAGATGTGCCTGGTCGCCCGCTCGTCCAGACCGGCAGGTTACCCCCAGGAAGGCAGTTGCCCCGGGGCAAGGAGAAGCAGGTGAGAAACTGGGAATTTTCAGGGAGACGGGGGTGGCAGTACATAGAGCCTCTCCCAGGGAATCTCAATTCTTGTCGTCCCTGAAAGCCCTTATAGAAACCCATAACATTGCCGTCTCTGATGCGGAAGTTGGGGCATGGGTTTGGCAGGGGAGGCGTGGGCGGAGCCAGCCCTTCCCGCTAGGTCGCCCCGAGCGGAGCTTACCAACCCCACTTCACACATCACGAGTGTGGCGCCGCACACCGGAGGAGAGGCACAGGACAGGAGCAGAGAAAACGTACGGGATGCGGCTGCAAGGCCATCCATCGTTTGCGCCCAGGACAATCTGGGGGCGCATTTATCTTTGGAAGTCAAAGAAAAAATCTGGCGACGGGAGTACATAGAGATATTTTCCTTCTTGCCAATGTCACGGATGAACGACAATCCAGAGAGGTTTCACAGGGAAGGAGATGACCGAGGCACACTTTCAGGCGCGTGCCAAGAACGTTCGACAGCTGGTTACAGGCATTTGCCATCATGGCCTGTGTCATGGGTGAAATACACCTGGGAACAATGCTCCGGGCTGTTCGTGTATATGGAGGAAATCAGGAACGCATACCGGACGTATGGTGGAATGGCATGGTGGCGATATGACGAGGAATTCCGGCAATACATGTCCTCCCGTCCTGAGATGGCATGGAGCGATAAGGCGGTGGCCTATTGGCTGAACATAATGACACCAATGCGGGCAGTGCCGCCCTTTCGCGGGAACCCAGGCGGGGCTAGAGGCCCTGCCACTGCGAACACAGCCGGTCGAGGCGTCTGTCACTCATTCAACGAGGGCAACTGCAAGTGGGCACCAAACTGCCGTTTCAAGCATGTCTGTGCGAGCTGTGGAGGGGACCACGCGGCCTCAATATTCACCAGACAAAAGGACGGATCCAGGGCTGGAGAGCCCGCTCAAAAAGGGACGGACCACCATATAGCTGGGCGCAATGCTGCCGTGGCTAGAATGCTATGGTAGGTTGGCAACAAAAGCCGGGGCGGCCGCCCTACTATGCGAGGGTTTCCAGGAAGGGTTCAAGATTCCATGCTCTCTCGCCCCGCTCGAGTTGCGTCTAAGAAACCTGAAGTAGGTAAAGGAGTTTCGTGGGGTAGTGGGAAAGAAATCTGGACTGAGGTAGAACTGGGTAAGATGGCGGGGCCTTTTCCCTCCATCCCCTTCCAGGGACTGGTAATTTCCCCTCTGGGCGTAGTGCCGAAGAAGGAAGCAGGAAAATTCCGACTCATCCAGCAATTTATCCTATCCTCCAGGTGGTTGGGTCAACGACGGGATTGACAAACAGTACTCGTCAGTGTCGTACGCCCCTTTCGATCGGGCCACGGACCTGGTCAGGCGGGCAAGCATCAGGGCTAAGATGGCGAAGGTGGATATCGAATCTGCGTTCCATTTGCTCCCGGTGCATCCTTGGTTGCTTCGTAGACGGTCAGTACTTTGTGGATCTGTGTCTCCCCATGGGATGATCTATTTCTTGTTCCTATTTCGAAGCCTTCAGTACGTTCTTGCAATGGGTAGCACACACCGGGATTACCCATTACCTCAATGATTTCCTTTTTGTGGCACCGGCGGGGTTAGCCACATGCGACTTCATACTGTGGACCTTTTCAAGGATATGTCAAGATTTCCGGGTTCCACTGGCAGAAAAGAAGACAGAAGGACCGACCACGGATCTGACTTTCCTGGGGATTCGGATCAATTCGGACAAGATGGAATGCAGCTTGCCGATGGAGAAGGTGTTGGACCTGTCTGCAGAACTGGCGGCCCTGGAAGGCGCAAGGCGAGTGTCACTGCGGCGGCTGCAATCCATCTTGGGAAAGCTGAATTTCGCATGCAGGATCGTTCCCATGGGCCGTATATTCAGCAGAAGAATGTCGTTGGCCACAGCCGGGATATCTCAGCCGCATCATTTTATAAAGGTGTCCGGGGCCATGAGGGAAGATGCACGAGTGTGGACGGCGTTTCTACGGAACTTCAACAGGAGCACCTTAATCCAGCCAAGCAGGGTGACGAATGGGCAGCTAGACCTCTATGCGGGTTCAAGTGTGGTCGGAATGGGAGCCTATTTTAGAGGCGCATGGTGCACAGCACCATGGCCCAAATCATGGGTCAAAGGAAGGCTTACAGAAGATCCTACAGTTCTGGAGACTTTCGCCATCACCACAGCGGTTCATCTGTGGGGCAGGGGCTTCAGGAACCGGCAGGTCCTTCTTCAATCAGGCAGCCAGAAAAACGGTCCGGGTAGTCAATAGCTTGACGGCTGCATCTCGGCCGTTGATACGGGTCATACGGCACTTGGTTCTTTGTTGCCTGCGGGCAAATATCTGGGTGAAGGCGGAGTGTATTCCCGGCCTTAACGTGGGGGTGGTTGATGCCCTTTCTCTGTTACAGGGAACCCGGTTCCGCACACTGGCACCGGCGGCGAAGGACCAAGGAGAGGACATACCTTCAGAACTCTGGGAGCTTGGAGTGGTACGGTAGCTGGTAACATCAGGCAGTCGGTAGCGCCAAAGATGTGGGTGGCCTACAGGAAGGTGTGGAACATGTGAAATTATATGGTTGAGGAGGCCGGTGGCGAGGGTTTAGAAGAGAAAGCCATAGGAATTCTGCTGTTGTTTTTGCTTCGGAGCGCAGAGAGAGGTGCTTCCAGGGCAACGGAGGCTCGGCAATTGACGGCCCTAGCATTTATGTTCAGGTTGGCAGGACCGAAGGACCTAACAAAGGAGTTTGTGGTTTGCCGGGCGGTAAAAGGCATGTTCAAAGGGAAGCACCGGACGGACAGGAGGCGCCCGATCACTTACTCTCTGTTACTACGCCTGGGGGAGGCGTTGGGTGTGCTATGCAGGGACTCCTTTGAATCCCTGCTTTTCCATACAGCCTTTTCCTTAGCATTCTTTGGTGCTTTCAGGATTGGGGAACTGGTCTCGGAAAACAGGCATGGTTCGGGGGGCTGCTGGCGGAGGACATCTGTCTGGAAGGTGACAGATTGTTGGTATGGCTGAGGAGGTCAAAAATGGATCAGACCGGAAAAGGAAGGGAAGTGGTCATATACAAAACTGGAACGGAGTGTTGACCCCAGGCAAGTGTGAGGTTGTACTTGGAAAAAAGGCCAACGGGGCCAGGCACACTGCTATTGCATGCCAATGGCCAGGCCTTGTCACGATTTCAATTCGAAAGGATGCTGAAGAAGTCCTTACGACAGTTAGACTTGGACTCGGCGGACTTCGGCACACATTCATTTCGGATCGGAGCCGCTACGGAGGCGGCAAGGCTAGGTCTCCCCGAGAGTATGGTTAAAAGAATTGGGAGATGGGAGTCACATCGCTTTAGGTCATACATACTGCCAGAAAGGGTTGTCTAATTGGAATTTGTTTTATGTGTTGCAGAAGTTAAACAGCTGTGGATCGTCGGCCATTCCTACATGTATTGGGCTCAACGGTTAGCCGCAGTCACTGGCGACAAGGTCCAACTGGGCTTTCTGGAGATGAGCATGCAAGTAAGATGGTTTGGGTTCCGCGGCTTGAGATGGACACAGGTGAATGGCCTGTTGGAGAGCAACGCTCAGCATCACGGTAGCCCACACATTTTAAATATACACGCTGGGGGCAATGATTTGGGGGTAATGAATATGAGAAAAATGTTGAAAGAGATGAAGAGGGATGTGAAGTATTGGCTAGATCGGTTCCCAGGCTTGTTCATAGTGTGGTCCGAAATTATCAAAAGGAGATCTTGGCAGAACACAAGGGATACGGTTTCGGTGGATAGAGCAAGGCAAAAGATAAACAAACAGATGGCTAGTTTTGTAAGGAATTTGGGTTTCATTACCATTAGACACCAAGAATTCGAAGGCATAGAGGCCGATGACTTTTTTCGCCCAGATAAGGTCCATTTAACGGAGAGAGGATTAGAGCTGTTTATCCTGGAGCTTAAGGATGGGGCTAGCCGGGCCTTGGCTATATTAAGAGAGCAAGAAGGGGGATCACAGCCTCAGGAGGTATCCATCGCCTGCTCTGTGGCGGGAGGTGAGTCACCTGGCCCACGGGCTTAAGTGGGCGTTGCCCTGCCTCATGGGCGTGCTTAGGAAAGCACTGGGAGGATCTGGGCGCGGGCCCAGGGCGTAAGGTTACTGACCGGGCCGGGCTCCTCCTCCGGGATGTAGTTTGAGCTGTGATTTAACAATGTTAATTATGTTAATTGGTTATTGGCTTATGGTTGCTTTAATAAAGCTGTGGCCCGTATTTTTCCCAAGAAACGCTGTTTCAGTGTGTTTATTTATTCTTAAGCCCATTGGATCTTGCAAGGATTCATGGCCGGTGCGGAGGCAGCCCAGGCACGCCGGGTCTGACGCAGGGCTGCGTGACACGGCGGAGCCTGGGCGATGCTGATTGGCCGGGAGAAGGAGGATGGACTTAAGCCTGTTTCGCTGCTTCCTCCTTACTCCGCGCCGGCCATTGAGCAGATTCCCTCCCTCCCCTTAAATGGTGGTCAGATAGGAAAGTAGCAGATAAGGAAGTAAGGTATGTCTAGAGGGCGAGGCTGGTTGAGCAAAATTCAGGAAGCTTAAGCTAGGTTTAAAAAAAAAAAGAAAAAAAAAGGGGGGTGGGGTGGGGGTGGAAAAGAGTTGAAGGGTTAGGATTCTGTGAATTCTAAGTTAGGATACAAATAGGAATGTCTTTGGTTGGCCGGAGGTGAGGCACCTGGCCCGTGGGCTTAAGTGGGCGTTGCCCTGCCTCATGGGCGTGCTTAGGAAAGCACTGGGAGGCTCTGGGCGCGGGCCCACGGCGTGAGGTTACTGACCGTGCCGGGCTCCTCCTCCGGGATGTTATTTGAGCTGTGATTTAACAATGTTAATGATGTTAATTGGTTATTGGTTTATGGTTGCTTTAATAAAGCTGTGGCCCGTATTTTTCCCAAGAAACGCTGTTTCAGTGTGTTTATTTATTCTAAAGCCCATTGGATCTTGCCAGGGTCATGTGTTGTGATCACTGGTCCCCAAGGATATTTGGGATATTAGCTGGTAGCTCTGGGCCTATCGCTGGCCTTAAAATGATCTTTTGCAGGATGATTTGGAAGATTTTTTTTAAATTTTTATTTCTTACGTTTTTTTTCTTTAGTTGCCAAATATTTATGTAAGAATCACTATGTACTAGGCTTCTTTTCTGTGAGCAATATTTGTCTTTTCACCATTTAAATACCACGTTTTTGTTACTGTGGTTATGCCTGTATGTTATGAGCAGTGGCAGCGAATATACAGGGTCGAGTCACATTATTATGACCATTCCTACTTTTGATGTCAGCAGTGGGTAGCCAATGACCTACGGCACAGTTTGTGAACTGTTTGCATGCTGCAGTGGTTAAAGTGTAAGGTGACTGGACAAACAGCACCATTGTGAGTAAATAGCATTGAAAATGTGGAGCACCATGTGCCATCGATGTCAGAGGGCTGACCGACGCGCTACAGTTGAGCAATTTACCATAAAAAACAGGGGGCTACCAGATGTGTGTCTAAAATGACAGAGAACCCTGTTGTGTATGGGGCTCTGCATCTATGCTGACAAGGGTCCATCATGAACAAGTTTTAATTTGCACAACAGTACCTAAAATTGGACCTCTTCTGATTAGCAAAGGCTTGCCTTCTCTGATGAGTCTAGTTTTCTGCTCCATCAACTGGACAGCTGTTGGTGATTCTGAGAACAAACACTCTGCAAACATTGTTGGAAGAACACAAGCTGGTGGCGGCAGCAGTTTGGACTGGGTAATGTTTCCACTCATTCCTCTGGAAGGCACTCTCAATCGATTGGCTTATCTTTCCATCATTGCAGATCAAGTACACCCATACATGTTGACTGTGTTCCCTGTAGCGAATGTGATCTTCCAGTAGGACACGGAAACATGTCATACAACCAGAATTGCTCAGGAGTGGTAGGAGGAGAACAACAAAGACTTCAAAATATGTCCCTGGCAGAAGAAAGATCCACACAATTATCGAAATAGAGTGTACAGAAATCCTCATGGGCTCTAATACATGATAAGCTGAACCATGCGCCTCCTCTGTAAAACTGTTGCAAACATTCTGTTTTATTTTTTACTACCCCTAGAATATTTTCTAAGCGCTAATTGCTACATACGCCAATCAGGTGAACCGCCTCTGTATCCAATTTTAGGATACAATCCAGTACGCCATCAAAAAAAGAGGATAGCGATTGCTCTCCTCTCAACTGATGTTATTATTTTAATATTCTAAGACTATGCTAAAGTAAATCAGAGAGTTTAATAACTCTTGCACAATATATATATATATATATATATATATATATATATATATATTAAGCTGTAAATCTGGTTATAAACATAAGTAGTTAGGTAAAAAGAGAAATAAATAAGGTTTGTGAGTAATATGTTATTTACTTACTATTTCAAATCTTTACAGTATTAGACTAATATTTTGTTTTGCTACGTAAAGTATCTGACATAAAAAGCAGAAGAAAAAGATAAATACGTTTTTGAGAAATATCACTCATTTACTATATAAAATGTTTATAATCATAGATTTGTTATTGTTAGAATTAGGAAAGGGTTAAAAAAAGAAACAAGGAGAAAATAATTACAGTAAATAGATATGATAATAGGAAAATGTTATGTTATAAAAATGTAATTATGTTTTTATTTACTGTTATCATTTATACTGAAGTATATTTACTATACTGGTGTTGTTTAGTTGTATTCTCTGTTTTCACAATATAAAATATAAAAAAAAAAAAGAAAAATGTCCCTGGTCTCCAAATTCCCCATCAAGCACCGGTGGGACCACTTTGATCACCAAGCTTGCCATATGGATCCTTCACCACGTACTCAGCAGCTGTCAGATGCACTGCAGTCTGCATGGCTCCAGATACTCTTGCCAACCTTCCCGAGTCTTATTGGCATTACCGCGCCATCTAGCTGCTGTCCGCTCTCCACTCGGTCGTTATTCGGGATATTAGCTGTTAGATCTGGGCCTATGGTTGGCCCTTAAAGGGATCTTTTGCAGGAAATCACTACACTAATCAGGGAGAAGCAAACAAAGCTCATGCTTTGGCAATACAATGTATTTAACTTAATCGTGACAATGATGACATCAAACAAGCATGTGACATAGACAGAACAAAGCGAGTGTGGGCCTCTTTTCTATATTAAAGAGACATTGCAATACAAAACTTTTTATGATGCAGTTAAAAGAATGTGTCTCATACATTACCAAAATGTTGTGTTGCATGTAAAATAAATTCTATTAATCGAAAAAAAATTGACACTAAAACAACAGAGAGGTAGCTTAAAAACAATGTGCTTCAACTGCCATATATCTTACAAGTGAGTTGATATGAAGTGTAAACGAAGTTTCCTGATGAGCCAGTTAATTGTGTTTTCCTGTCACGTTTAACTGAATAGATTCACTATCCTTTCATTCATGTAATTTATCTACACTATAAAACACTTATTTTACATATAATAATATGATCTTTTAAATGAATAATAGAAAATGTGTGACCACAGTGGCCCTTTAATGTGCAGCTGCAGCATTACTGAAATGGAGGCCTTACTGTCAAAGGAGGACTGTTAATAACTAACAGCCACATTAAATTCCAAGCCTGTAGCAGCAACAGCACACCCGCAAAGCCTGCAGGCTTGATCTTCTGCCGAGTCACAGAGCTATTACATTCAACCATGCATCGACCAACGGGCTGGAGGTGCAAATACCGTAAATCATTCTTGCGAAATTTGCATGTGCGTCCGTGAATATAATCAATTAGTGAAAACCCGTAGTTACGGGTTTAGACAAAGCCAATGGTAAAAGAGATTGTGACCATTATGTCACTGAAAAATGGAGGTTAGATTTCAAAGCCTTATAGGTTTCAATTACGAGTTTCAATAGGACCCGCATTCCAGAAATAATGCAATACTAATAAATCAGTAAATATGATATTCTAGTTCATGCGAGTTCCATTATTTGTATTAACACATTGATTGCCGGGATCAATATACAGTGCTACAAATAGGTCTTTAGCCCCCTTGTGGGTCCTCTCTAGTACCCCTTGGGTTTTTAGCTCCATTTGCGGGTTGCGGGTTTGAACGCCAGTTGATTTGTAGCAATTTAATAGCGATTTCCGAATGTGACAGATCAAAGAATTTGCATCAACGGAGTTCAGATTTCGACATCCTGTAGGGTTTCTCAGCATGTAGCACGCAGGCTGTTTGCTGGTAGCTTTACGAGGCCAATTTAATAGCTGTAAGTCTTCTGGGCTACACCTTTACACTTTGGGGGAATTTAATAGGGCTGGAAAATCAAAGCCCTAAATCATGAGCAAGTAGTGTTATGCCTTTATTTTAATAATATACTAATATAATAAAGTGTTGTGAAAAGGAATATTGATTAAACTGACAATTTATTTTCCCTTTAAACAAGAGAGTTTTAGCTGAATACAATCCCGGGAGTTCTGTGCATATGACTGAATTATGAGTCAGTAAGTATAAAAATATTAATGTACTAACAAGATGTCAACATATAAAAAGATTAGAAGGTGGAAAGATAATATATAGAGTGAGTATTTGCTACAAGTGTGACATCAAAAATTCACACATCATGGCAGCTATCCCAGTCATTATTCCAGCTCTGCCCTTACATGTCTGTCTGTTACACTGTTGGTGATTGGCTAGAAGGACAGTTAGATTGGAGTTGACTCATTAACAATTTAATAAAAACAACAACAACAACTGATTAATAGTAACTATGAAAAGGCAGACACATTAAATATGTTTTTCTTCGGTTTGCAAAATAGTAGGGACACTACATCAAAATGGTAACTGTTTACTTTACAGAATGATTGGTTAACTCAGAAAGAAATCCAAAAGAGGCTTCAAAAAATACATGTACATTTAGCACAAGGTTCAGTATAAATCCAAGGGTAACAAAGGAACCAAATTCTGTATTAGCCAATTCATTATTTCAGGAACTTGGACCAATGCAACTGATATAGTCTCTTTGGGTTTTACAAAGCCTTTTGATACAGTGCCTATTAAGATGCTATATATGCATATGGATAGACTCCTGGGTAAAAGATAGAATAAAAGGGTTGTTTATTAATGGACTATACCCAAATTAGACTAATATGGTAAGTGGGGTTCCTCAGGGTTTAGTATTAGGTCATCTTATGTTTAAGATATTTATTATTTTTTTCTACTAATGGCTCCTTACTTTCTAACAACACTATATTACCCAAGGTAATTAAATCAGACAATTATGCACTTTCTCTGCAAATTACTTTTATAATTTAGAAGAACTGACAGCTAAATTGCAGATGAGGTTTAAACAGTTAAAATTAAAGTTATGCATTTGGGAAGAAAAAAAATCTACATGCAAATTACAATCTAAATAGAACTAACGTACGGATATTAGAGACAGAAAAATAATTTAGGCGTGCTTGCTCATAATCATCAACATAACAGTGCTCAACGTCAGGCAGCAGCTAAAAAGGCAAGTAAAATATTAGCATGCATTGAAATGGGTATTGGAGAAAGGAGGATAAATATAATCCTGCCATTATATATCTGGTACAAACTCATTCACAATATGTAGCACAATTTTGGACACCACTTCCAAAAAAGGACATTGTAAAGCTAGAAAAAATACATAGAAGAACAACAAAATGAACAAGGGAGATACAGGGATTATCGTACTTAAACTTACTTTTCAAGAAAAAAAGACAACTAAGAGGGGATATGACTGCCTGATATAAAAACATCCGGGGTCAATTTAAGGCTTTGTTATGTGAAGGATTAGATAGGTTGACTTAAAATATATTAGTCTTACGAGACACTGGAATTATTTGTACCACTTTTTTTGCTACTAAAGTCTAAGGCCCTCATTCAATTGCGATTTGGCCAATTGAATAGTGCTCTAAATAAGCACATAACATATTTTTTTTAAATAAGTTTTTAGTTAGTGAAAACCTTGCTTTTTGATAGATGTTTACTAACTAAAAACTTCTTTAAAAAAATATGTTATGTGCTTATTTAGACCCCTATTCAATTGGCCAAATTGCAATTGAATGAGGGCCATAGTATGTTATATTGGCCAACAAATGCAGCCTAATTTATTAAGAAGCTAACTAAAATTATTTCACACTCACTGAGGTCAGTTATCAAGCTACACTGGTTATTTACCTATTTGTGTATGCAATACAATGTTCTGTTATGCTAATTTGATTGCAGTATAATTAATACTTCATAGTCAATAACCTTGACGTATTGCTTTATGTTACTGCTTATAGTATGGTGTGGTGTAGTCAAGAGGAAATTGATTTACAAGTCAACCATAGTGTGGGTTGGTGCCCATTTGGTCAGTCCACTGAATCAATGTGTTTGATCCCAATCAATAAAAGCTGACAGTCAGCTGTTGTGCTACTAATACCATGTCAATCTTTGTGGTGGGTGGTATCTGTTCACTGAGGTCATACTAGAGATTTATATAGTCCATCTATTCAATCCGGTTCCAAAACCTCTGACATTCAATAAGATAATGCCAAATTCGTTTTTTTTTATTTTGCCCCAAAAAAGGGGAAGAAGCTTGCAGTGGCAGGATGTATTTTGCATGAGAGCTTGAAAGTCTAGAAAACATATCAAGCAACAAAGGGGGCTTGTGGTTAGCCAGCCAATCACAGCACACACCTAGCTGTACTGTTTTCAGCCTACAGCCATGCAACATTAAGAATAATTAATGTGTGCAGACCCCAGGAAATAGTTAGTCTACTGCTTATAGTATTCAATGTCATATGACTTTAGAGTGAATAACAGTCAGATGCCAGGGGTATTAGCAACTACTGGCAATAATCATTAGTTAGAACGAGAAAACATTTATGCTGTGTAGATCAGAAATGCTGATTGTCATGTAAAAAGTTCAAACTTCATATCAGGGGAGACTGTAGTAGTAGAAGCTCAGTAGCAAGTGGTACCAGCATAATAACGAAAGAAGCAGCATCACAGGATCATAAATGTAACTAGGCCATGAGTAGGGGCAGGCAGGAGAAAGAGAGTATTCAATAATAAAGCTAAGGTAAAAAGGTTATCCAGAAATGGTTGTTGTTGTTAGTCATTCAGTTATGTTCGAATCTCCGGAGCACGCCAGGTACATCTCTCAGTCATTGCCCCTCTGAGCTCCATCAAGTTCATGTTTCAGTGACCTCATCTATCTGTCTCTGTCACCTCTTTCTTCTTGTGCCTTTAATCTTTCCCAGCATCAGAGTCTTTTCTAGGGAATTCTGCCATCTCATGATATGGCCAAAATATTTCAGCCTCATGATCAAACCTTCTAGTGAACAGTTTGTCTTGATTTCCTGAAGTACTGATTTATTGGATCTTCTTGCAGTCCAAGGGACTCTAAGTAGTTTTCGCCAACACCACAATTCAAAGGTATCAATTCTTCAGAGCTCAGACTTCTTTATGGTCAAGCTCTCACATCCGTATGTTATTGCTGGGAATACCATAGTTCTAACTATGCAGACATTTGTTGATAGCTTAATATCGTTATACTTTTTACTTTACTTGTCCAAGCTTGTGATTGCCATAGCTTTCCTCCCTAGAAGGAAACTTCTTTTAATTTCATGTCACCACCTGAAGAGATCTTGGAGCCCAGGAAAATAAAATCTCTCACTGCCTCCACTTCTTCCCCATCTATTTGCCAGGAGCTGGGATTACCATTTGCCATAACCTTTGTCTTTTTAACACTGAGCAGAAGGCCAACTTTTGCACTCTTCTTTCACCCTCATCAATAAGTCCTTTAGTTCCTCCTCACTTTCAGCCATCAGAGTAGTATCATCAGCGTATCTGAGGTTGTTGATATTCCTTCCAGCAATATTGATTCCAGCTTTGGGTTCATCCAGTCCAGCCTCATGCATGATGTACTCTGCATATTAGTCGAATAAACAAGGTGATAATATACAACCTTGTCACACCTTTTCGATCTTGAACCATTCTGTTGTCCCATCTTCAGTTCTGACCGTGGCTTTTTGGTCCACATACAGATTCTTCAGGGGGAGCATGAGATGATCTGGTACTCCCATCACTTTAAGGACATGCCACATTTTGTTGTGATCCACACAGTCAAAGGCTTTAGAAGAGTCTATGAAGCAGACCATTATGGACCTTTCTAGCTTTCTCTATTATACATCGGACATTGGCAATTCTTGATTTGATCTCTTGTGCCTCTTCCTTTCCGGAACCCGGCTTGCACATCTGGTAGTTCCTGGTCCATATTGTAGGAGTCGAGCTTGTAGGAAAGTAAGCATTACCTTGCTGGCATGTGAAATGAGTGCAATTGTTTGATAATTGGAGCACTCTTTGGTACTGCTTTTTTGGGGGGATTTGGATGTACACTGACCTTTTCCAGTCTATTGGCTATTGTTCAGTTTTCCAAATGTTTTGACATAAGGCAAGCAACACTTTCACATCATCATCTTGTAGAATTTTGAATAGTTCAATTGGGATTCCATCACCTTCTGCAGACTTATTATCAGCAAGACATCCTAGGGCCCATCTCACTTCACTCTCCAAGATGTCTGGCTCTAGCTCATTGGACAAACTATTGTGGTTATCAGTACTGTTAAGAACCTTCCTGTATAGATCTTCAGTGTATTCCTGACACCTGTTATTTATCTTCTTCTGTTAAGTCCCAATCAGAATTGAGCATCTGAATTACTCCTACACCATACCTGATTGGTTATAAGTCTAACCAATCAGAATTCCCGGATTAAAATATGTGCATTCTGATTGGTTAGCCTTTAACACAATCACATATGGGGCTGGAGTAATTCAAAATTCAATTTTGATTACCGTATTTATCGGGGTATAACACGCACTTTTTATCCCTGAAAATAGGGGGCAAATGATAGGTGCGTGTTATACGCCGATAATCCCTCCCCCCTCCTCATCCTCCCTCATCATTCTAAACCCCTCAGCATTCTAACCCCCCCCCCCCTCCTCAACCTAAACCCCCCTCCTCCTCAACCTAAACCCCACTCCTCAGCCTAAACCCCCCTAAATACCTCCCCCTCACTTACCTGCTTCTGCTCCAGCCTCCGCTCCTTGACCCGGTGACATCACATGCGCGCCAGTGCGCCACGTCATAAGCATATACCGGGTCAAGACGACGGAAGGAGCGGAGGCCGGAGCAGAAGCTGAAGATGGAGGTAAGTGAGGGGAAAGGGAGAGGGGAGGTATTTAAAGGGGTAAAGTGAGGAGGGGGGTTAGAATGAGGAGGGGGGGTTGAGGATGAGGAGGGGGAAGGGAAAGAGACATGGGGGGGTTAGAGAGACACGGGGGTAGAGCAACTCCAGTATAAGCCGAGGGGGCCCTTTTTAGCCTTAAAAAAAGGGCTGAAAAACTCGGCTTATACTCGAGTATATACGGTGTATGTATATATATATATATATATATATATATATATATATGTTGAAGGCAAGCTAAAAAAAATATTAGCTGAAGTTTATTTTTTTAGCACAGCAAATTTTTTAGGCAAAGGCCCATTTCCACTGCCGAAAGATGAAGAGCATGGGCTTCAAGAAAGAAGGATCCCCTTGCTCATAGGGCATAGTGACTTTTAAAGGGAAATCGCGGCTCATATCGGGTAGCGGGTCAAAAACTCAGGGGTCATAACCCCTCTGCATATGTTCTAATTATTTAACCCGTTCCCTGTCATGGGTGTTTTTATGG
This sequence comes from Discoglossus pictus, assembly GCA_027410445.1. Lineage (NCBI taxonomy): Eukaryota > Metazoa > Chordata > Amphibia > Anura > Alytidae > Discoglossus > Discoglossus pictus. Next base: position 234,244,874 of record CM050167.1, read on the forward strand.
ATAAATAGGGATACGGGAGGATGTTAGACTTTTCAAGTTAGCGGGTGCCATTCTGTAGCATTTCTATAGAGACTACTGAGATTCAGACTCTGAGTCTTCTGTGACCAGGCTGCAAGCACACGTTAGAGCGTGACAGCTCCAGGCAAAACCGCCTGGGTGTGAGTGAGTATTATGAAATTATTTTTTGTGGGAGCAATGGAATAGCTCCGGAAGTTGTATTTTCAAAACTGTATTAGCTGCAGTTCAGCCTTTCAAGAATTATTACGGGAGCCATGGATCTGATGACAGATAAGAATCAATAAGTCAATCTCGTCTGTCCATTCTATCTATCTAAAAACTTGACAAAATTAAGCCTCAGGATTATCACAAGCATTAACTGACCCTACCACTTCTAGTAAAGGCTGTTCCACTTCTCTATTACTTTCTCTGCAAAGTAGTAGAACATAACCCCTATATTGTCCACCTTTTTCAACTTCAAACCATGGCCTCTTGTTCTTGCATCCCTCTTTTTCTGGATTATACGTCCCTCCTAAACGTAATCAAATACTAAAAGTTTTGTCTTTTAGACCATGCACTGTTTTAGTCAACTCATTTGCATTGTTACTAATTTGTTAATATCCTTTTGGGGAAAGAGACTCTGGAATTAAACAAAGTAATCTAGGTGAGGCTTAACTATGGAAGGTGGTGTGCTTTATTTATTGTTTATCATATTATATTGCACTGAAGTTGTGTAGTGTTTTGTTTGATATTTTTCTGCAGATTGCTGTAGGCTGTGCAATGCTCTGTTGACCCCACTGGTGGTGCAGAGGTCATGTTACATCCGCTTGATTTCTGCGCTGAAGTTCGTAAGCTGCACCTGTAGCACAATATCCTGGTCCCTTCATGCATATCAAGTGATTTCCATCCACCTGCTGCCAATGTGGACATTGCAGGGTTAATCCCTGCACACAGTGAAAACACGTGTGTTATTCATCAGACTCCCAGTGCTCCCTCCCTGAGCACCTACTATATAAAGTGGCTGAGGACAGCGAGAGGAGATTAGCACACACATCCTTCAGACTAGCACTGCTCCGCAGCACCCACAACACAGACATGTCTGCGATTCCTCTCACCAAGATCCTGCCTCTTGGGCTCCTTTTGCACCTGCTGCTCTTCTCCTTCATCTCTCTATCCAACTGTGTGCAGTTTGCAGAGGACAACCAGGGACGAATCAGCCTGCGGCAGAGTCTAGGAAAACAGTGGGCAGTAGGTGAGTTCCACAGAGAAAAGTGATAGACTTCATGGGACAGGGATGTCTATAGAAGGCTAGATGGTCAGTCCCACTGTGAGCAATGTAACCTAACAGCAGTCATACATTTAGTTGGTTAAAAGGTCAGTCTTACGGAGTTAACCTAATAATAACAAATACAAGTGGTTATTCTTTAAAGAGTCTTTCACACTAGGAAGTACCTAGAAGATAAAAACAGATTAGTATTTAATGATTTTAAAGTCTGTATCACTGAGCAGAAACAAAGGATGTGTTTAATGGTTAAATGGTGATCAACACCGAAGTTGTAAAGTGACCTAATAATAGCGATCTGTTTAATGACATAAAGGGTCAGTCCCAGCAGAGGGAAAATTACCTAATAGAAGGGTATGCTTAATGGGTTAAAGAATAATTTCCACCAGGCAATGAAGTGATTTAATGATATGGAGTGTGTAAAAGATGAAACCAGTGACCTAATGACAGTGGTGTGTTTAATGGGTTAAAACAATGCTTAAATCAATCTTACCAAGGCTCTGAAACTTTTTTGGATATTTTTTGGTAATATTATATATATATATATATATATATATATATCCAATTACCCCTACCTAGGTCCTACGAAAAGTTTGGCCGGCTCCTCCCAGTCCCAAAAGGAGTCAACGTTTTATGATGAATAGACACAACAATCCAAGGAACTAAGTGAGCATGGGTGTAGTAACTGGGGGGCACAAATCCCCCCAGATTTTTCTATGTCCCCCCCCCCCCAATTCTGAATTATTCTGGCTCCTACACCCCCGTAAGTGAACGAATGATAATGGTAGGATCACCAAGTTCAAAAGTCAGTCTGCAAGATAAAAATTACTTGTGACAGACAAAAAAATGCATATTCAAATCTATCAACTAGCATAATTACATATTGTGTGTTTTATTTTTATAAGGTTTCGTAATCTTTTCTGAAAATACATTTTCTCTTGGCTTTATTTAAACTTGTGGTCAATGCATAAACAGAAAGGAGAATCATTGCACTGATGTTAATATGAGAAATTTATCAAAAAAAACAAGCAGAGAAGAAATGGTTACTGGAATGAAGATGAGCTTTACCTTCAGCGTCGGTTTCTGCTGAGAGACAGGTTGAGATTCTGTAAAAACAAACAGTCAAGTCCTAAGGAACAAGGATTTGGCTTGTAAAGCATTTGCAGTGCACACATAGAGATTCAGACTGCATTAATAGTAAGGTTAAGTTACAAAAAAAGATTTTACACTATCTATAAATTATGAGGCAACGGACTCATTTATGCAGTTAGTAGAGTAACAATAAAATTGTGAATGTAATTACAGTAACTGATTATGTGGATTATGTGTATACACTTTGTGTATTTATATGCACATTTAAATCCTCATTTCTTGTTAAACAATTGTGATGTGTATAAGATGCACTTGCGTGGTGTGGTTAAATACAGTGTCTATGTGTTACATACAAACAGCATCACTGGTTGGGATGCATGCACTTGTGCAATCATTATTTGATATTACACACTCAGTACCACTATTTGCTATACAGACACTGCATCACAGCTAAATGCAGTATATACACGATCACAATACCATTTTGTTATATACATTTACTGTATAATCTACTTTTTATACACACACTTTTTTACACAGAGTCTGCTTGATTTATACACAACCACACAATCTGATACTACAACATTGCTTGTTATACTTACACTCAGTCTCACTGCTTATGCTATGCATACTCCCAGCATCATTGTGTGTTATTTACACACTAACAGCATCACCATTTGGCATAGACATAACATCAGTTTGTAATATACACACACTCACAGAATTACTATGTTATGTACGGTACTTACTCACAGGACTGCAATTAGTTCTACATATAATGTCATGCTATTTAACTCACAATACCACACAGACACCATACATGTTCTATATATACTCATCATCACTGCTTGTTATTTGTATGTATGTACTCACAGTGTCACTCATTGTTATGTACATACTCACAGCATCACTGTGTGTTGTATACAGTCACAGCATCATCGTTCCTTACTTACACACCTACAGTACCAATGTTGGCCATAGACACTACAGCATTTTTATTTGTAACATGCAACAGCATCATTGTTTGTTATATACACACTGGCAGCATCATTGCTTATGTTAAGTACATGCAATTTAATTGTTAGATCCATACCATTACTATTTGTTCCAGTCTAGTTGATGACCACACATCCACTGCATAAATCCTTGTTTTAAATAAACTGAAATCAGCCGTTTGTTTCATACACACTCATAGCACCAGTTCTTGTTTTACACAGCAACATTACATAAACTACACATGAGTGTTCATAATACACTCACAAATCTTAGTTTTGATTGATGCTGGTGCTGTGATTGCGTATAAAATAACAATGATACGTATGTATATAATTATCAGCTCATGATAGAAGAAACAGGGATGTTATGTGTATGTACCAAAAATATAGTTTGTGTATGTATATTAATTAATAACTGTATGTGCAATATTATTGATGCTGTGAGTGTGTATATAAAAAACAGCTATGCTGTGACCTGTATATTGGACGCCATGTATATAATGTAACCAGCTAATCATCCCTAATACTGATTAAAGAGAAATATTATTTACTAATGTTTATGTTTAGTGTTTTCCATCCCCTCTTATTTTCATTGCTTTGTGTTTCTGTGAGGAAATAATTTAACTTTTCAAATGGTTGTTTGCAAAACAGAGATGAATAATTTCTTATAGCTGAACAGTGAATGGAGGATGTGGAGGAAAAAGGAAAATTCACACTTTTTTACATGTACTGTGTAACTACAAATCAGTCAGGGGGGCACAAGTAGTCAAAAAAAGATTTCAGATCAGGTTTTTCTACTAATCTTTGTGTGCAGAAAAAAAAAACAGTAAAAAATATTGGACTTTTTTTACAATTGGCTGGAGATTTCCTGCATTTGTAACAATCAGTGGTCAACATCTGCTGAACCAGACAGCTTTTCTTTGTTTCTTTAAAATATGGTGACCAGATGCCCCCATTTTTATGGGTAGTCTCTTGATTGAGATGTATGTCCCAGGAAATGTCCTCAATGTCTGTGGCAAGAACATCATTAGATAATAGCTGACATTGATAATGTCTTATTCTATAAGTGTCTTTTGCCGGTACATTATTTTTTTTTCTATAAAACATTTTAACCGTTCGTTAGTTTAAAGGTATATGTAAGTGAGGTGGGTTATGAATGCATCCATCTAGCAAAAACGTTTGCATGAAAACATGGAAACCGTTTTTGCAATGTAATAAAATATGTGCTGGGGGTGATTTAGACACCCCAAGCAACTGTGATTTGCATAAAAAGATATACAATTTTTTAATGAGATATCCATTATGCAGCACATGCGCATGCTGATGGGCTTTTCCGCCAATCATCAAGCAGCTGTGGCACTGGATGGCAAAAGAGAGATGAGGGAGGGGTTGATAAGCAGTGTAGTTAGGTCTGACCTGAATAAACACACATACATCTCTAAATAAGCGTATGCTTACACAAAACAATGATAAAGCAAGAAAAGTTGAACACAAATAAATACATTTTGATTTGATGTGACAGTCAAAGTATATCACAAACCTTTTTATAAGCTGAGATGGTCACAGACTCATACAATAGCCTCACAGACAGAACACAAGACACAGCATTACACAATACTCACAGACAGAGCTATAGAAATGCTATCATAGGATTGCACAAAGCTCACAGATATAACACAGTAAATTAAACAACATTACACAATACAAGAAATAGCACTGCATTACCCAACACTCACAGACAGAACACAATAAATAACATTGCATTACACAATACTTACAGACAGAACACAAGAAATAACACAGCATTATACAATACTCACAGACAGAGCTATAGAAATGCTATCATAGGATTGCACAGAGCTCACAGACAGAACACAAGAAATTACACAGCATAAGACAGTTCTCACTGCAGAGCTCAATAAATTATATCACAGCTTTACATATTCAGTAAAGGAAGGAAATTACACTAAAGGAAAGAAAATTGACTATTACCTAGCCCTGCATCCCTATTAACTCCCTCAACATGTAAAACCGTAGCCCGTAACTTAGACCACAAGACTTGCGCCTATTAATTGCCCTGTATAGCAACCAGCTAACGATCTGCGGGTTACATGTGGAAGAACCCTACTGGATGTTGAAATTTGAGCTCCGCGGCCGCAAATCCTTTAATCATCCTGTCAAGCCCGTAACTATTACGTTCGAAAATCGCTATTAAATTGCTAAGAATGCCCGGGCGTTTATCCCCGTAACCCGCAAATGGAGCCAAAGGTCAACGGGTACTAGAGAGGACGCGCAAGGGTGTTAAAGTCCTATCCGTAGCACTGTAAATGCAAATATACACACACATACTGTATGTTTATTTAAAGGGAAAGTGATGTTAGGTATTAAAATTAATAGCACAACATTCTCAAGCTCGCAAATCTGCAATACAAAATACTATTTTTTTCTATTTAATTTCTGTGTTAATACATATAATGGAACCTGCATGGACTAGAAAATAATATTTACTGATTTAATAATACTGCATTATTTCTGGAATGCAGGTCCGATCGAAACTCGTAAGGCTTTGAAATCTAACCTCCATTTTTCAGTGATGTAATGATGACGATCTCATTTGCTATTGGCTCCGTTTAAACCCGTAACTACAGGTTTGACTAATTGATCATGTTCACGGCCGCACATCCAGCGTGCGCAAGAACTGTTTATGAGTCTGCGTCTACGCTCGTAACTCGCGGCATGGTTCAATTTAAATCGCTCTGTAATGCAGCTGAATTCTAGTCCATGCAAGTTCCATTATATGTATTAACACATTGATTGCCGGGATCGATATGACACGGAAATTAAACAGAAATAAAAGTATTTCATATTGCAGATTTTCGAGCTTGAGAATGTTGTGATATTAATTTTAATATCTAACATATCTCCATTTGCCGGTTACGGGTTTGAACGCCAGTGGACTCGAAGCAATTTAATAGTGATTTTCAAACCTAACAGTTACGGGCTTCACAAATTTCGTCATCCCGTTGGTTTTTCCTCCTGTAACCAGATCGTTAGTGGGTTGCTTTACGGGGCCAATTTTATAGCCGTAAGTCTTGCGGAGTATTTTATGGGCTATGGTTTTACACGTTAAGGGAATTTAATCGGGCTGTATAAATGGTACTGCCTTGTCTCACCTTGTTATGGGAAGGAAGGTGACTCTGAAGGGTAGTGTCTGAAAAAATAAGTGGTAAATACCATTACTGATAGTAGTGTGTCTATTGTCTGAAGGAGTATGGAAGAAGCTAATGGATGTTCCATTGGATACTGTGGCAGAGGGATTGTGGGATTCGGTTAGGGGGCTGTGTGTAGTAAAATAACAGACTGTCTGTCTCTATTCAACAGCTTGTAATTCTCTATCTGCTCAATTACTTCATGTGGCTATCTCTTCCAAACGTTGCCATAGCTTTCTCTCCTGCTAATTTCTTATTTTATCTGTTCTAATGAAGGGATAGGCAACTTCTGTCCTGGAGTTCCCTGCTGTTCATAGACCAGTTATCACAATGTATGAGGCAGTTACACCTGCACACAGCAGTGATAACAATGAAATCCAGGACTGTGTTCAGCACGCCAGAACTGATGTTGCATATCCTTAATGACTCACTACCCATGGATATCTCTTAGCTCGTTTGTCATTGTGGCTGTCCTTCTTACCTTACCATTACTTTCTCTATCCTCAGCTTGGCTTTCCCTCACACTTATGTACATCCATCTCATGGAATCCACATAAATGACTTACCCTCCATCATCCTTGGCTGTTCTTACATCTACCTCATTTATAGCTCTTCTATCTTCTTGTCACTGTCATTCTTTTGTATTGGTTATGTCTTAATTACAAATATCCATGGATATGCACAGATTCAAGTAAGTTGTAATAATGGATGGCACTGTCCTACAATAAATATTATACCAAATAAACCAATTATGCACTCATTGTTTTCCCAGCCATCAGCAAAGTGTGATACATGGATTTATGGCTAGGAGGGATAAATGTAATTTTTAATATGACGTAGTCATTGGGTACAGAATCGTTAAATGTTAAAGGCATTCTGCTCATTTAATGGGGATCCTTTTCTTTTGGCACAAACTCACATCATTTTGAAAAGTTTAAAAAAAGAAAAGAAGCACATTAACAATAATTTAAATAAAGGTTATTATGTTGTACCTTCTGCCAGTACAGCATGTACAAAGCACTGGGGAAACAGGGTACTTCTATATGGAGTGAGGGGTTCTCTTAATTTGTTATAGGAGTGGGGAAGATAAGTATTTTGCTAGAAAGGTGATGTGATCATCCTAGAACTGCCTGCATATCCCTTTGGCTTTTTTAATGACCAGTACAGGCACCTGCCATGTATAGAGAAGTTATAAGAAAAGAAAAACTGCAGTATTGATTATGGTTGAGAGGCAGGTTTTGATCATTTGGCCTAACTTCCTCAGGCTTAAAGGACCACTATCATACATTTACAACTAAGTCTTCTATGTTTGTCCTCTGTGCATAAGCTATTAAAAACAGTATGCTGTTTAAATTAAATAAAAGTAAACTTTTTTTTCTTAGCTTTTTAACTATGTATTCCGCCAAGCAGTGCTGTGTATGTTCTCCTAAATGTGTCATCAGGGGAATGGCCAGCTCTGCATGTGTCCTGAACTAAAAATAAAGTCTGACAAGTGTAGGTTCTGCTTCAGACATGCTCAGTAAAAGGGACAGGCAATGATTGCTCATGCACTATTACTGGGAGGGGCCACTGCATGCATGTTACAATAGAGCTGTTAACTGTGGGTCGGAGCTGATGATTTAATGAGGCAGCGTCAGTGATACCAGCTTACAAGTTACATGCCTGGTATTTCAGGGATGGATCACTCTTCTGAGTGAGACCAGACTAATATACTACAGGATATTTCTCCCTGTGAAGGACACAAGTGAGCTAAAACAGGCTGCTCTCTAGGTAGGTAACCAGACCTATAGAGCAAACATACTTAAGGTGTTGTTTGTTCTGCACCTCTGACTCTTTTTGTTAAACTCCATGATAGTTCAGTACAGACAGAGCTGACGACACTCCTGACACAGGTATAGCCTATGCCCTGGAAACAAACATATGAGCTTTACTTTAAAAGCACCACTTTAGACTGAGGAGCCGGTCACAAACGAATATTATTAGTTGGTGTAAGACAGGAGGTTAAAATCATTAACAGCGAAAATCTTGATTTTGCCTGAGGATGTTCATGGAGACCACACAAAACACAAGTTTCCTTACTCCTCTCCCCTGCACATGCTCAGAATCAAACGTTCACAATAAAAACTGCAAATCCTTCTTGTACTTTTCTGTACCTACAGTTTCCAATCATCACTGAACATTACTGTTCTGTTAGCTTCTATGCACTAGTAGAGTCTGTTAAAACTTACGTTTTCTATACAAATACTGTATGCTTATGGCTTACTTTATTTTAAACATACTTCACATTGAAGCTATTTCTAAACTACAATGCTCCTTTAAGTAAGTTTAGCATGTTGGCAGTGTGTTTTTTCCCCCTTTGTATACAGATTTCTCTAAATGTTTTTGCCATTCCATTGTGGACAAAGCATCCAATTCCCCTTATACAAACTAGCAGCCCAATTAAATTCCCCCAATGTGAAAGCCTGTAACAGAGCCCGCTAGACTTACGGCTATTAAATTGGCCTCATACAGTCCCCGCAAATGATCTGCAGGCTACATGGAAAAACCCTATGGGCTTTCGAACACGGAATTCCGTTGCCGCAAAGCCTTTGATCTGTCAAGCCCGTAAATGTTACGTTCACAAATCACTATTAAATTCCTATGAATCCACTGGCGTTCAAACCTGTAACCCGCAAATTGAGCCAAACAGCCTATGGGTACTAGAGAGGACGTGAAAAAGGGTTAAAGTCCTATCCATTGCACTGTATATGCAAATATAAACACACTACTGTACTTAATATTAAAGGGAAAGTGATGTTAGGTATTACAATTAATAGCACAACATTCTCAAGCTCTCAAATCTGCAATATCGAAAAAAAAAAATTCTGTTTAATTTCCGTGTTATATTGATCCCAGCAATCAATGTGCTAATACATATAATGGAACTCGCAAGGACTAGAATATCATATTTACTGAATTATTAATATTGCATTATTTCTGGAATGCGGGTCCGATCGTAACTCGTAATCCAAAGCCGTAAGGTATTGAAATTTCTCAATTTTTCAGTGACGTAATGATGACGATCACATTTACTATTGGCTCCGTCTAAACCCGTAACAACGGGTTTGACTAATTGATCAGGTTCATGGCCGCACATGCAACGTGCGCAAGAACGGTTTACGGGTTTCAACGTCGGCCACGTCTGTTGCCTGCTTGGTTAATTTAATAGCCATGTAATTTCAAGCCTGCAGGCTTTGCGGCTTTACCGGTACCGATATATAGCCCATGGTGTTGTAACCGAATAACAAAAAATACTTCAAAACAATTCAGCCAAAAATAGTTAAATAAATATTTAGAGGAAAAAGAGTGGGAGGGGGGTGAAGCAAAATAATTAGTCAGTATTTCAACCTGGAATATTAGATATAATGACACTTTATAAGAATTCTAACACTTCAATGTATACATCTTACAGGACCAAGCATTGTGTAATGAAAATGATCACTTGTAGTATATATATATATATATATATATATATATATATATATATATATATATCTGAAAAAACAGTCAGTTTTAACTTATTTAAATATACTAGATTTTCAGTACCTTAATATTCAGCAGCTTTCATATTATATATTTAAAATGTTACTAAATAACAAAGTACCTTTTCCTATCTGTTATGACTGCATTTCCTGTTAATGAAATATTTGCTTTTTTTATCACATTAAAGCCTTGAAAATATAATTAAAAATGTAAGAACAGGTTCAGATTATTGATTAACATAACATCCTGTACACTCTTTAAAAGGCACAGTCAGAAGCTATTGCAGATCCATATTTGCTAATGACTCTAGGCCATGCCTCTGCTTTGTCAATGGCTGGAGGGATCATATCAAAGGACATATTTGTTACTCACATGTGTGTTGTGTGTAGCTAACGCACAAAATCATGATTACTTGTTTAATTGGCGATTGTTAGTTTTTAATTAAGTGGAATTATAACTTTTAACACTAGTGGGCTCCATTCCAATCCCTATATATCCACATGGTTGTTTAAAGCCTATTCATTTGTATACCAAGAGAGGTCATAGCTCCCAAAAAAATGTGGGTGCTACACATATAATTGTGAAGATGGCACATACTGAGCTGCACTGTATGCTATTTACGCTCTCCCCACCCTATGGGCCATATTCTATTAGCTACTTGCAAAAATCCTTGAAATCACACATTTGGCTTTGGATGTTTTTACTATAAATGTTTCTATGCATTCTATTGACTTAAGAATTTATTAGTGCCAATAAGTAATATTTGCCGAATATGTAGCAATATTAAGAGTTATTTTAAGTGTGTATAAATTTACGAATTGGGCAATTGAATCAGGCCCTATGTTTCTTTTGCATGTTTTAAGTGGAACTTACAAGATACAGAGGTGCTACTTTCTTGTTATACAATGTTGTTCTAATGCCTCATGTCTTTAATTCTGCTTACTGACACAAGATTGCTCACTGACTGTTCCCAGGGCACTTCATGGGTAAGAAGAGCCTGCAGGACGAGGACTTGGAGGACTCTGCAAGCTTCCCCCAACGCAGCATTGAGAGCTTGAGAACTGCAATGCTGCAGGAGCAGCGCAGAGCACCGTCAGTGAGAGAGCTGCAAGGAGCGCAGGTATTGTATGTGTGTGTATATATAGATATGAGGTAAATAGCAGGTAAGACAATAAATCCCCCAGGCTTTGCTTCACCCTATGTAGTTTCCTTATTGGTGTGCATTCAAGCAAAATTACATACCTCATCAATTTATGTATGGCAACTCCATTTAGTGTATAAAGATGGGTAGTTCAGTATTTAATGATACATTTTAATGTGGAGTAAAAAAATAGGACACACTTTTGAGAATCCAGTATAAAACTGTGTTAAGATAGCTTCTGAAAAATGCTATACACTAAAGAAAGATAGTTGCTCATCAACATATTACAGAGTAGAAAAAGGTGATCCACTTTACATTTTCTTTAACACACGCAGAACATTATCAGCCTTATTAAATTGTGATTCAGTAAATTTAAAATGGCTCTATTTAAGCACAGAGCATATTTTTTTACAGAAGTTTTTAGTCAGTGAACTTCTATCCAAAAGCAAGATCTTCACTAACTAAAAACTTCTGTAAATAAAATATGCTATGTGCTTAAATAGAGCCCTCTTAAATTTGCTGAATCTCAATTTAATAAGGCTGTATGCATGCTACTCACAAAGCCCCCTTTGCAAACCAAAAATCTTTTAAGAAACCTTGAAAACAGGGAATGGAGAGGCGTAGGGAGGCCCTTCACTTAACCTTGTAACTTCCTTCCATTGTACATTAATAATGGATACAAAAATGACAATATTAGATGTTTTACCTATTTCAGTATAATGGAACAATACCAGATGAATACTCTTGCTACTGAATTATTTAAAAATAATGCCCTGTTAGCTTTTATAGCACACAAACTGGTTATGTTATCTGAGTGTAAGCAGGTGTCAGCAACACCTCACCATTCACTTATCTAATATACATTCTGTCAGGTCCTGAATGGACCAAACATTACAAGCTCCCTCTAAATGTTCATATTTGTCTTTTCTCAAAGACCTGCTATTTGTAGGAATATACTCTATACAGCTGTTAACTAGTAACATTGAAAAGTAACTGGGGTATATAAGAATGGTTATAAGACACATGATGCAAATTTGCATCAGGTTAAAAAAAATTACAAAGTTTGATGTAGAGCAGTATTGATGAATTCCATGTCCTTTTAAACCGCTTTGTTCAAGCTCACAGATAATAATGTATTGTATTGATACGTTTCCTTAACCTATATATTTTTATTTTTTTGCAGAGGGTGTTAAGGAAGATCTTGGAGCAGTATTTGAAGAATACCGAGAACTAGTGAAGAATGTATCCTCCTGTACATACAGAAATATATATATATTTGTGCCTGAGATACAGGACTTATTTTAAACATTCCAAAGGCTATTGTTTACAATAAATCAGAAAAGTCTAATGAAAATGGGAGTTTTTCATTTATAATTTTGACTGTACGATCCATTTTGTAAAGTAAAAGTAATATATCTCATCCTAAGAGTATGTACGGAATATTTTTCTGCCATTTTATGCAGTGTTCTAAATAAACCTGTGAATAAAAGACATTCTTTGCACATAATGTGTAACGGAGCTTGTTTTGCATGAATGGAAAGATGAATGTGTAACAAGTGTGGTATAATAACATTGAGTAATCTAAAGCAGTGGTCCCCAACCTTTTTGGCAACGGGGACCGTTTCCATAAAAAAAAATATTCGTGTCCCAGTGGGGAGTGGGGTGATGGCGAAAAAAAAAGGGGGGGGGGGGGGGCGATTGGGGTGCGAATGCAAAAAAATAAAAAAAACTTTTGCCCACCCCAAAAAGGAGGGGCAAAAAATGCTTTGACTTGCCCTCTCCATTGTGTGTATATATATATATATATATATATATATATATATATATATATATATATATATATATATTGTGTTTAATCCAACCTTGGCTTTGCATAAAAGCTGTATAATGCAGCGGGCATAAGCTTAAAGGAAGCCATTTTTGAAAATGACTATGGATTGAAAGAGCAAGGCATTTGTGGGAACGTTTGCATGTCCCAGTTCAGCTTCCCAGAATGCAGTGTAATAACTGTTTTTATCGGAATTCTGAGCTGGAAGCCGTTTTTTTTTACATTTGCTTTAGACATTCAAATGTGAACACAGACGTACTATTTATATATATATATATATATATATATATATATATATATATATATATATATATATATATATATATATATATGTATATATTTACCGTATAAGCCGAGGCACCTATTTTACCACAAAATACTGGAAGAAATTAGTGACTCTAGTAGAAGCCAAGGGTGGGAAATGTGCTGCCCCCTGTGTCCCTTTTGCGCCCCCCTCTTGTGTGACCTTTTCTTGTGTCCCCCCTCTCTCTCCCCTGGGTCTCTTCTCCCCTCTCCCTCCTCTGTGTCTCTTCCCCCTCTCCCTTCCCTGTGTCTCTTCCCCTCCTCTCTCTTCCCTGTGTCTCTTCCCCTCCTCTCTCTTCCCTGTGCCTCTTTCCCCCTCCCTTATCACCCTCCTCAACCCCCCTCCTCATCCTCAACCCCCTCCTCATCTTCAACCCCCATCCTCATCCCCCTCCTCAACCTCCCTCCTCATCTTCAACCCCCCTCCTCATCCTCCCTGCTCATCCTCAACCCCCCTCCTCATCCTCAACCCGCCTCCTCATCCTCAACCCGCCTCCTCATCCTCAAACCCCTCCTCAACCTCAAACCCCTCCTCAACCTCCCTCCTCATCTTCAACCCCCCATCCTCATCCCCCTCCTCAACCCCCCATCCTCATCTTCAACCCCCCATCCTCATCCTCAACCCAACCTCCTCATCCTAAACCACCCTCCTCAGCCCCCCTCCTCAACCCCGCTCCTCATCCTCCCTCCTCATCCTCAACTTCCGTCCTCAACCTTTATTTTCAACCTCAACCTCCATCCTCAACATCAATCCCCCTCCTCAACCTCAACCCCCCTCCTCCATTCCCTCCTCAACCTCAACCTCCCCCCTTCCTCAACCCCCCCATCCTCAACCCCACTCCTTATCCTTAACCCCCCTCTTCAACCTCCCTCCAAAACCTCTCTCCCCAGCCCCCCTCCAAAACCTCTCTCCTCAGCCCCCTCCAAAACCTCTCTCCTCAGCCCTCCATCCTCATCCTCATCCTCAACCCCCCATCCTCATCCTCAACCCCCCATCCTCAAACTCAACCCCCCATCCTCATCCTAAAACCCCCTCATCCTAAACCCCCCCATCCTCATCCTAAACCCCTGTAACGGAGCTGGAACACGCAGTCCAAAATCTCCGCTGGTATACGATAAAATACCCAAGAGGCACTACAGTCTCACCATTCCCGACCTCCCATATTGGACGACACACAATTTGGGAGTCAAATGAATACTGACTTTATTTTGTTATTGCAGAAATATTTATACATCTCTTCCCACAGGCAATCCACATCCCCCATATTTGGCTGCACAATACCCATAAAGAGAACAATAGGTGGGTCACAACTCCCTGGCAACTTTGATACAATCAGACATTGATTCAATTACACCTCTTTGTTCTTATCAGAGAATTAAAACACTTTGGAAAATGCAAGGATCCTTTACAACTTTCTTATCTCTTGAATCTCTGTAATAGGATTATCTATTAGCCTAGGTCTGCAAAAGTCTGGCTAATATTCTGCAGAGCATCAACCAGCATACATATTGTAGGATCATATTTTAACCAAGAATAATCATAAAACAGGGTAAAACAGTGATGGGTTCCGCTACACACCTCCCCCGTGACCATAAGCCGGCATACACGGTCTGATCCCAACGGATCGGCCTGGGGATGTCCGGACAAAAGTATTTGTTGGTCAATTCTCTAGTTTGACAACCCATCAGCATTACTGCAATTCACATTTCCCATATCCCCAGATAGCTGGGATCTGCGCGCACAAAACCACCGAATAGCGCTCAGATCCTCTTCACACAGTTCAATTGCCATGTAGCTAAAGTCTTTCCCATAGTCTTTCATTATATGAATGGGCTCCATGGCACAGTTATCTGGGGTATCATGGTTCACACAGGGCAAGTACAGAATGCCCCCCCTGTATGTAAAGGGCCAGAATGAGTGACTTACACTCTGGTATGGCCGAACACTGGTTCCAAAGGGCAATATGTACCAGGGCCATAGTCGCAGGGCAGGAGGCTGGCAAACAGTCCTCTCCAAGCCAAAGTGGCGAAGGGCACTTCGTCACACATCTCCCCTTTGGGGGGAAGTCTAACCAGGCACCTGGATATTTTGCTGGGGTGATGGTGCAACACGCTGAGGGGACTTGAGGGGCAGAGGCCAGCGGCACTCTGCCCTGATGCCAGCTCTTCTGCTGATATAACCTGCAGGACCTCCTGCTCTGTACAAGGGACAAAGGGAGGGCAGAGGCCGACTGCACTCTGTCCCACTGTCAGCTCTTCTGCTGGGGTACTTGGGACATATTCCGGCTCAGTAGCCAGGGAAACGTGGGGGTCAGTGGGGGTTAACATTTCCTCTGTTAACCCTGGGGCCACATTAGAAGTTAGCTGGGGAGGGGAATTTGTACTTACCCCCTCCTCCGGTTGTCCCAGTGACGGTAGTTGGGGATCTGGACAAGCTGTGGGCGCAGAGACCATGGTCCCATCTGCGCCGTCTGGGAGATTGGTGTCTCCCCTGGTTAGGGTAAACTGTCGCTGGGGGGGAAGGACGACACCTTCTGCCCCCTGTGTTTCACACTGCCGCTGGGGGGGAAGGACGACACCTTTGGCCCCCTGGGGTACCCACTGCCGCTGTGGAGGAAGGTCGACACCTTCTGCTCCCTGAGGTACACACTGCCGCTGGGGGGGAAGGACGACACCTTCTGCCCCCTGGGGTTCACACTGCCGCTGAGGGGGAAGGACGACACCTTCTGCCCCCTGGGGTTCACACTGCCGCTGGGGGGAAAGGACGACACCTTCTGCCCCCTGGGGGTCACACTGCCGCTGGGGAGGAAGGACGACACCTTCTGCCCTCTGGGGTTCACACTGCCGCTGGGGGGGAAGGCCGACACCTTCAGCTCCCTGGGGTACACACTGCCGCTGGGAAGGAAGGACGACACCTTCAGCTCCCTGGGGTACACACTGCCGCTGAGGGGGAAGGACGACACCTTCTGCCCCCTGGGGTTCACACTGCCGCTGGGGGGAAAGGACGACACCTTCTGCCCCCTGGGGTTCACACTGCCGCTGAGGGGGAAGGACGACACCTTCTGCCCCCTGGGGTTCACACTGCCGCTGGGGGGAAAGGACGACACCTTCTGCCCCCTGGGGTTCACACTGCCGCTGAGGGGGAAGGACGACACCTTCTGCCCCCTGGGGTTCACACTGCCGCTGGGGAGGAAGGACGACACCTTCGGCACCCTGGGGAACACACTGCAGCTGGGGAGGAAGGACGACACCTTCAGCTCCCTGGGGTACACACTGCCGCTGGGGGGGAAGGACGACACCTTCAGCCCCCTGGGGTACACACTGCCGCTGAGGGGGAAGGACGACACCTTCTGCCCCCTGGGGTTCACACTGCCGCTGGGGGGAAGGGACGACACCTTCTGCCCCCTGGGGTTCACACTGCCGCTGGGGAGGAAGGACGACACCTTCGGCTCCCTGGGGAACACACTGCCGCTGGGGGGGAAGGACGACACCTTCAGCCCCCTGGGGTACACACTGCCGCTGGGGGAGAAGGACGACACCTTCGGCCCCCTGGGGTACACACTGCTGCTGGGAGGTGGAATTAGTTGGAGTATTCCACGTGGAGCGGTTTCTGTTTCTGAGACAGTCTCTCTGCATGTGACCCTGCTGGTTACACGTGTGGCACCTGATGTACCGTGGAGGGGTTTGGTAGTTCCCACCACCCGGACGCAGTGCTGGGGGGGGTTTAATGGTGGGAGGTGGGTTAGCAGCTCCCCAGATGGACCGCTCCTGTGCCCGCTGCTTTTCCATTATGGATTTGTGGACATCTGTCATTAACCATTCCAAGGTTTTCATGGGAAGCGTATCTGGGAAAAAGGCCAGTCTGCTTTGGAGTTCTCTTCCAAACTCATTCTGTGGGGTAATACGAGGTACTGTAACCATGAGTTCCTTTCTGTCTGCATCCCTGTAGTCCGCGGCCGCCTCCTCCTCCTCATGATGGAACGCTGTCTGAAAACTAGCCGGTTCCATCCTGCTGTAGCCAGGGGCGCTGTACGGATACTAGCGTTGCCCTCAATTTGTACTCCACGGAATGGTGTCTCCTGTAGCTGTCCTTCTGACCGTGGGAACAATTCCACCACTTGCCAACAAATGTAACGGAGCTGGAACACGCAGTCCAAAATCTCCGCTGGTATACGATAAAATACCCAAGAGGCACTACAGTCTCACCATTCCCGACCTCCCATATTGGACGACACACAATTTGGGAGTCAAATGAATACTGACTTTATTTTGTTATTGCAGAAATATTTATACATCTCTTCCCACAGGCAATCCACATCCCCCATATTTGGCTGCACAATACCCATAAAGAGAACAATAGGTGGGTCACAACTCCCTGGCAACTTTGATACAATCAGACATTGATTCAATTACACCTCTTTGTTCTTATCAGAGAATTAAAACACTTTGGAAAATGCAAGGATCCTTTACAACTTTCTTATCTCTTGAATCTCTGTAATAGGATTATCTATTAGCCTAGGTCTGCAAAAGTCTGGCTAATATTCTGCAGAGCATCAACCAGCATACATATTGTAGGATCATATTTTAACCAAGAATAATCATAAAACAGGGTAAAACAGTGATGGGTTCCGCTACAACCCCCCTCCTCACTTTACCCCTCTAAATATCTGCAGCTGCTCCTCCGCTCCTTCCTGCGTCTTGACCCAGCCAATGCTATTGACGTGGCGCGCATGTGACGTCACGTCATTAGCATATGAAAACGCTCATCGTGAGGCTTGTGATGAGCGTCAAAGGTGATCATTGCAAAGCAGGAAAGTTAAAGTACACGGGGGAGAGGCTCACAATGAGCGCCGAATGTGCTCAGAGGGAATGTGCTCATTGTGTGGCAAACCGCATTGCCAGATTTACAATTTTATTCCCATCATTTTTGTTGGGCAATTTCCTAGTATATATATAGTTGTGCAAATTGTTAAACTCCATATTGTAGTTTGTAGTTAGCAACATGTCAGCCTTTCCATAATGTCCCATGCAGTCATTTATTGCTGGCTTATGCACAAGGGACTGCAATGTGGAGATTCACAGCCTGCTGCACGTCATTATATGGAGTTTATAAAGGAGGACATTTTATATATAAAGATATATACCATGAAAGTGTACTGTCTTATATGCGGTTACATAGGAGAACACTTCCCAGTCCTAACAACCAACTGGAGTCCCAGTGGTACAATAAAGTATAAGGTACACACTCAGGCAAGCAATTTCAGGACTCACACATCAACGTACACACAGTACACAAAGCAAACTCTCTGTCTGTATGAGCAAACCCTTTGGCACACATGCAACTCATATTGTGGCACATTTGTCACAGTCTCATGCACATTTGTTGTTTACAGGAAGTGGGTTGGATAGAGGGGGTTAAACATTACAGATACTGACAGTATAAAACTTTTTCCTTACCTCTCATTTGAATGATGTGCTAGTCAAAGATAACAGTCCAAAAACATTAACCAGAAAGCCTCTGAGTCTCAGTTATGGATTTTCATAGGAAGCTTTGGTAGGCTACATCCAGTTTTTATTAACACCCCCTGATAAAAAGAAAAGTGAAAAAATTGCTACTTCTTCTTCTTTATACCCTAAGTTCTGCCATATAATATTTCCTTAAAACTCGTTTTTCTGCTTCACATAACTATAATTCCTTGTGTTGCTTCTTATAAGCCTTTCAATATAACCTTTCTTATTGTGCAATATAAACATTTCCTAGAACTCCTTCTGCTGTTCCATGTATTGCTACTTCTAGCTTCTACTTATCCATAAAATTCTTCTTATAACCGTACTCTCTGCTCCATACACTCCCTCCGTATAGCTCTTGCCTGTTTTTGTATTTGTGGTCGTTATAACTCTTACTGCTCTATTTATCTTTTCCCTTTAAATCACCTTATGGCTTCATTCACCAACTCCTGTTGAGCCATACACAGGTTACCTAAAGTATCTTAATATTAAGGGTTAATACTAGCTTAAGCCGATGCTTGGTTATCTCTCTTATTCATTCATAACATTCTTCTTTTAATCTCATGTTCTTATTTTCCTTTCTTCTCCATGTTCCTCTTTCATTCACATGCCTTGTTCACTATATTCTATTTTAATCCTACATGTATTCCACATAAGCCTGCTCCTCCTCCTCCTTTTCTCCTATACCCACCACTTCTCATCCGTTTACATATTCTTAATCCTCACTCACTTATCATGTTTCCTAGCTACTTTCATTCACATAGGTCTGCTTCTCTTCCACCCTGTTATTGCTTCTTTAATATAGTCCTGCTTTTCTTTTTCTGCACAACCCTGCTCCTTGCTCTCTCTCTGATACTTTTTCTTCAACATAGCCCTGCTTTTCACCATCTCTGTAACTCTTCCACATTTGCCTGCTCCTCACCACTCCGTGTTTTGTTGCCTCACAACCTCGAATTAACATGGATTGTTTGAGGCTTTGCATCATTTAATTTACAGAACATGCCCACAACTTTTTTATTGTGAAGCAAAGAACAAATAGGACAAAATAACAGAAAAGGTCAATGTGCAAAACTATTCGCCCCCCTAAAGTCAATACTTTGTAGAGCCACCTTTTGCTATAATCACAGCTCCAAGTTGCTTTGGATAAGTCTCTATGAGCTTGCCACATCTTACAACTGGGATTTATGCCCATTCCTCCTTGCAAAACTGTTCCAGCTCCTTCAAGTTGGATGGTTTGCACCTGTGAACAGGAATCTTTGGGTCTGACCACAGATTTTCTATTGGATTGAGGTCTGGGCTTTGACTAGGCCATTCCAACACATTTACATGTTTCACCTTAAACTACTCAAGTGTTGCTTTAGCAGTGTGTTTGGGATCATTGTCCTGCTGGAAGGTGAACCTCCGTCCTAGCCTCAAATCACGCACAAAGTGGTACAGGTTTTGCTCAAGAATATCCCTGAATTTAGCACCATCTTTCCCCCAACTCTGACCAGTTCCCCACTCCCGGCTGCTGAAAAACATCCCCACAGCATGATGCTGCCACCACCATGTTTCACTGTGGGGATGGTGTTCTTTGGGTGATGTGATGTGTTGGGTTTGCGCCAAACATAGCATTTTCTTTGATGGCTGAAAAGTTCAATTATAGTTTCATCAGACCAGAGCACCTTCCTCCATACATTTTGGGAGTCTCCTACATGCCTTTTCGCAAATGTAAAACGTGCCATTTTGTTCATTGCTGAAAGTAATGGCTTTCTTCTGGCCACTCTGCCCTAAAGTCCAATTCTATGGCGCGTACAGGTTATTGTCATCCTATGTAAAGATACTCCGGTCTCTGCTGTGAAACTCTGCAGCTCCTCCAGGGTTACCTTAGGTCTCTGTGCTGCCTCTTTGATTAATGCCCTCCTTGCCCGGTCCGTGAGTTTTGGTGGGTGGCCATCTCTTGGCAGGTTTGCTGTTGTGCCATGTTCTTTCTATTTGGTTGTGATAGATTTGATGGTGTTCCTGGGGATCATCAAAGATTTGGATATTTTTTTATAACCTAACCCTGACTTGTACTTCTCAACAACATTGTCCCTTACTTGTTTGAAGAGTTCCTTGGTCTTCATGGCAGTGTTTGGTTAGTGGTGTCTCTTGCTTAGGTGTTGCAGCCTCTGGGGCCTTTCAAAAAAGGTGTGTGTATGTACTGACAGATCATGTGACAATTAGATTGCACACAGGTGGACATAATTTCACTAATTATGTGACTTCTGAAGGTAATTGGTTGCAAAAGGAGCTGTTTATGGGCTTTATAACAAAGGGGGTGAATACATACGCACATGCCAATTTTCTGTTTTCTATTTCTAAAAAATAGTTTTAGGTATATATTTTTCTCATTTCACTTCACCAACTATTGTGTTCTGATCCATCACATAAAATTTTAGATTAACAAAACATTGAACGTAAGGCTGTAATGTAACAAAATAGGTAAAAAGTCAAGGGGGGTGAATACTTTTGCAAAGCACTGTAAACATACATACATAATTGTACATACCCAGAAGTAAATCACAACCCATGAAGCTTAACAATGGTTTAAAAATAAAGAAAAGTAGTAAAAAGAAGGCATTCAAATTATGTGAGAAATATCGAACATAGGCAGCTTTGTGTGTGTACAAGGAATATAACACGCCTTGGCTAAAATAGAAAATGAAAAGTTAATTGCAAAGGAGAGTAAGACCAACCTAAAACATTTTTTTTTTAAATGGAAAGAATGCTAGGAAAGGAAAATATTGGAACCTTAAAATGTGAAACAGGCCAACTAATAAATATTGACCAGGAAAAGGCAGATGAGCTATATAAATAATTTTCTTCTCCATACACAATGGAGGTACCAATGGTTGGGACACTGCACCAAAATGGGGCACCACTATATTCACCAAACAACTGATTAACACAAGAAGAAATCCAATAGAGTTTGAAAAAAATAAATGTTAATTAAGGACCTTATGGAATACATCCGATGGTACTGGGTTCTGTAGTAGTCAAACCATTGTATCACATTCCACAGGCTTGGTACCAGATGACTAGAGAAAAGCAGATATGATACCTATATTTAAAAAGAGCAAAAGCAAATCCAGCAAAATTATAGACCTGTAAGCCTCACTGGTGTAGTGGGAAAGCTTTTAGAAGGGTTAATAGGGGATAGTATACAAGAATATGTTTATTTGAACAAATTATAAGTAGGAGTCAACATGGATTTATGAGGTATAGGTCATGTGAAACAAATCAAATACATTTCTATGAGCAGGTTAGTAGTCTTTTTGGATTTCGCAATGGCTTTTGATGCCACATGGGAGGTTATTGTACAAAGTAAAGGATGCAGGAATTGCTGTAAATATCTGCTCATGGACTGAAAACTGGCTAAAAGACAGGAAGCAAAGGGTTGTTGTAAATAGACTAAAGTTTTAAGCTGGGTCCCTCAGGTTTCAGTATCTGGTCCTCACCTTTTTATCATATATATTAATGATTTATAAGTAGGATTGGGAAGTATAGTGTTCATATTTGCTGATTACACTAAGTTGTGAAAGGTAATTAAATCAGATAATGAGGTAATTTCACTTGGGTAGCTAAATGTGAAATGAGAATCCCTAGTATGCCCTCATTTGAAATATGGAGTTTTAATGTTAAACACTTAAAAAGAAAATTGCAGAGATGGAAAAAGATTGAGAAGGGCAACAAAATTAACAGGGGGATGGAGGGCTAAGCTATGAAGAAGGCTAACTTAAGGGGATATGATTACATTTTATAAATAAATCCCATGCGGCTTCTGTGAAAAGATGTTTTCAATACATAAATGGTCATCGCTTGAGGTTAGAAGCAAAAATAATCCACGTTAAAGAAAGAAAAGGGTTCTTCACAGTAAGGGCAGTCACACTGTGTAACTCTCTACCAAAGGAGGTTTGAATAAGAATGGCAAATAGGGTTTTGTTGGATAATTAGAGAAGGAGAGGTATTGATTCAGGTGAAATCTGATCAGTCAGTATCAGGAAGGAATTTTAGCTCCCCTTATGAGACAATTAGCAAAATTTTGGTGACTTTTTTGTTTGTCTTCCACTGGATGAATGAACAATTCCCTAATTACAATTATCTGAGGAGATCTAAAAAGGTTGAACTTGATGCACTAATAGTCTTTTTGTCAACCTCTATTTCTAGGTTACTATGTGTAACATCTTCTCATACTCCATTACTCTTCATTTTACTCCTTGTTACTCATTTCTTCCCACCCTGCTCTTTCTTTCATCTTTCTCAGATATTATATATCTCTACTCAACCTTTCCTTGCTTCTTGCTCTCAACTTTTTCCTCATCCTCCCTATACTACTTTTGTTAACCTCTGTTCATCTTCTCTCTACTCAATTTTTCTTCAATTTAATGCTATGTTGTTTTTCATCATATACCCTTGATCTTCATATTATCCTTTACCCTTGATCCTCATACATCCCTATGTCCACATGATGCTCTTTCTTTCCCACATTTCTTCACTCTTGCCTAACCTTTCTTCTATTCTATGCCCCTCACTCTTGTCTTATCCCTCACCTGTAATCTTTCCTTCACCTGATTTTTGGATCCTCATTCTTTCACATGAACCTGCTCCTCTGTGCGTCACATATAATACTTGCGAGTTGTCGTCACGCGCAGGTGCTCATTGCGAGGCTCGCAAGACTTTGAAAACCACTGGCAATGAGCGCCGAAGGCCCATGATGAGCGTGAGGCATGCAACACTTTGAAAAAAATACGACATTAACGGTCGCCATTTTTTTAAAGCCTGTAGGTCAAGGCGCTCATCGTGAGGACGGCAAGACTTTGAAAAAGGCGGGCAATGAGCTCTGAAGGCGCTCATTGCCAGGCACACGATAAGCGCGAGGCACGCAACACTTTGAAAAAAATACGACCTTCACTGCCAGTAACACGGAAGCCGCCAAAAGACGCCAATTACTTAAAAAATGTACTTACAATCTCATACACAGCACAGGGCGAGAGGTAGGGAGCCTGTGAGTGAGGTTGCAAGCTAATTTGAAACCTAATTGGCGCTTTTAAGAGATCAAAAATTGGCTAAGCAAGGAAAAAATGGCATTGGCTAAGCAAGGAAAAAATGGTGGCCGTAAACCCGTATTTGTTTGAAAAAAGGCTCAAAACAAGGCCGAAGGCAGTAACACATAGGCGCTCAGTGCGAGGCCTGCAAGACTTTGAAAAAAGAACCACCGGCGCTCATCACGAGGCACGCAAGACTTGAAAAAAGGATAGATAGGCGCTCAATGGGAGCCACATAAGACTTGATCAGGGGGAGAGAGGAGAAAGACACAGGGGAGGGAGAAGGGGGGGGGGTGGCAAGAGACACAGGGGTGATAAAAAGATACACAGTGGAGGAAAATAAGGGGGGGGGAAACAGGGCAGGGAGAGGGGGGAGGGAGAGAGGGGGAAACAGACACATGAAAGGGAGAGGCGGGAAACAGACACAGGGATCAGAGAGTGGGGAGAGGCTTGCAATGAGCACCAAAGGTGCTTAGCGAAAGGCACGAAAGTGGCGAGTTGGACTACGTCTGCAATGAGCGCTCATCGCGAGGCCCGTAAAGTAGAGAAGGGGAGAGGCTCTCAATGAAGGTGCTCATTGCGAGGCATGAAAGTGTTGGGATGGTCGAGGCCTGCAATGAGCGGAAAAGAAAGTTAGAGGGGGGAGAGCCTCGCATTGTGTGGCAAACAACATTACCAGCATTTAAATTTTTTGTCGTCATTTTTGATAGGCAAGTCGCTAGTTTTAAATAGCATTAATGTTCGGTTTATATTGTAAATGTTATTTTTGCAACTAAATAATTATTGAGTTATAATTTTTAAGTTCATTCAGTCACCTTCCCCACACTAATCAAACCTAGATTCATGGGTGAACTTATACTAAGAATTGGAGATGTGACGCCTTGTCCTTAATAGCCTCATAAACCACTTGCTACCATAACTTCACCCTCATATATGAATAGAAGTGTTTTGCATGGAAATTTGTCATGCAGTACCTGTGACCACATTCTCAGAATTCACTTCTAATAATTCATACATTATTAGACAAGAGGTTTGCATAATGACAGAATAGCAAATCATTACAGCATACTCCTTTGAATAATGAATCTAAATGTTTTTAGAAAAGTATAAAATAAATACAATCTTTAATTTATTAAATATTAAATGCAATTATTCTTTCCTAAGGGAAGGCATTGTTTTATTTGCTAAACTGGATTGTTACCAGGGAATATGATCATACTTTACCTTGAATTATTTTATATGTTCAGCTACATTTTTCATTCTATTACGGAAATTCTTTCAACAGAAGTTCTTTCAACAGAACTTAAAACATATTTTATCTACATCTAAACCCACAATAAAGTATAAAAAAGCATAACAGATTATAACAGCCAATAAAGTAAATTATATATTTATTTACTTTATAAAAAAAAAAGTCCTTCAAAAGAGCATATTTTTTATGTCACTCCATAGTTCATTAATGTATGTAATAATAAAAATATGTGAGAAAAAGTAAAGGTTTGTATAGATTGCAATAGTACTTTAGAATAAGTGTAGGAAATACAATCAATATCTCTCCCGCACAAATCCATGGAGTGTTAACGATTGGGGGGTGGGGTATACAGATAAATAGCTACCGTATATATATATATATATATATATATATATATATATATATATATATATATATGCATACAGACAAACATATAGACAAAGTATTTGTGCTATTCTCTTTTACCTGCCTGAAAATGTATCTTTCTTTTTTAATAAATAAAGCATTGCTCCATGGGTTAACTTCACCCATAGGAATTAATCTTTTTTATTAAAATTTGAACCTTTTATCATATCAGCTACAAAGAGTATAGGGTTATGTGAGGCTGTTTTCTGAAGGCACTGAAATCATACATTTTTAAAACTGTAAATGAACTCACTAAACATTGTTTTTTAATATATTTTGTTATAAATTGTCAGAGCTGTAAATATATCAATGAAACAATACAATTAGGTCACACAGGTTCTACATGATAGAGGACACAGTGAAGATGTTTATACATTATGCAAATATTGCTGACATTAACATGAAAATATAGCAGCTTTTTCATATTTAGAGAATTTATTGTTTTCTACTCCCTGGCTTGAAATTAAAGTTTAAATCTGAATTTTCAGTTAGTTGAACATTTTACCAATCTAATGAAAGTATCCAAGCTTTATAAATAATTATAGTGAAATGGAAATTGCTACAAATATCACTTATTACATATTTCCAGCTAAATATTCCATTAGGATCAAAGACATGACGAGCTTGATATGCTAAAATGAGCTCTCCTGATTATAAACTATTATGTTTTCAGAATATTTTTTCCTTTTATAGTTGGAATATGAATAGTCCAGTAAAGTGTTATGAAATGTGAATGGATACCCAGCACTCTCTGTAATACTAAGAGAAAATAAGGACCCATTGATACAACATATAGAGGGATGGAAATACATCTGCTTTAGCACAGTTGGTTCAATCTTAAAGGGACCACTGTGGTCCCATCTTTAAAATATATTATTTTGAAGAACAACAATTAAAAATGAGTATTATCGTTTATTTATAACGTGCCAACATATTCCATAGCGCTGTACATAAGATAAGTTCCAGACAAAGGTAAATACAAATCAAAACGTAACAAAGCAAGGAGGTCCCTGTCTTTGAGCCTTGAATCCAGTATTAATGTTGCTTTCCCCAAAGCAAAAATAGCAAAAATGTTTTATAATGTACAAAGAACATAATCCAGCGTTTTGTTTAATATGCAGATATGTTGCAGTGGAATCATCAGCTTCCTAAGGTTGGGACTTGGAATACAGAGGAAACTGCTATCTGCACAATTGGAATGCAACAGCTAAAACAGCCAGTGCTTTCAACAGGACTAATGGAAAAATCTTATTTGTTTACAAGCAAGCGCTCTCCCATGAAAGCAGCAGAAAGAATCAGTTCAATAAACAGGCGCAAACAATCACTAATATATTTGTTGTACTGCAAGCTGTTGTCCAGTTGCGGGGCTCATAGAGCAAGCCTCGCAACTGCGGCCCTCGCAAAGAGAGGGACGCAGTTGCGGGGATGGAGCCCCACGGGACTTAGCTGCAAAGAGCGCCAAAGGCGCTAATTGCAGGACGCAATTGTGGCCCGCAGGACTTAGCTACATTGCAGGCCTCAACTGTGTCTTGCGGGACTTAGCTGCAATGAGCGCCAAAGGCGCTTATTGCAGGGGTGTAGATGAGCGACGCAGGCAATCATTGCGAGGACTTAGCAGCAATAAGCGCCAAAGGCGCTCATTGCAGGGGTGAAGATGAGCGCCACAGAACTTAGCTGCAAGGACTTGCAGTCCTGTAGGACTTGCAAAAAATTGCGGACCTCGGAAAAATTGCGGGATTTCGCAAAAATTACGAATTTAATGGCTGAACCACGGAACAAATAAAATAAAAACAAATCTGCCACCAATTAACTTACACACTCACACACAGCACAGGGGGGAAGCCAGGGAGTCTGTGAGTGAGGTTGCAAGTTAATTTGAGGCATATTTGGCATTTTTTTAAGATAAAAAAAATAGCTGTTGAAAAAACGTAACACGACGAAAACAAGGCCAAAAAATGTAAAACGAGGCCGAAGGACGTAAAAATGAGCCCTAAGCAGTAAGACTTAATGCAAGCCAGTAATACTTAATCCAAGCCGGTAACATTTAACCCAAGGCACTAACACCTGACCCAAGGCAGTAACACTCATCGTGAGGCTCATAAACTACACGGCGGGGACAGGCTCTTAATGAGCGCCGAAGCTGCTCATTTTCGGGGGTTTAGCAATAAGCTCTGAAGGTGCTCAAGCGCGAGGCCTAAAGAAGTAAACAGTGGGAGAGGCTCGCGATGAGCGCCGAAGGTATTCATTGCAAAGCAGGATAGTTGCGGCGCGCGATGAGAGCCGAAGGTGCTCAGAGGGGCTATGCCTCGCATTGTGTGGCAAAGAGCATTGCCAGGCTTCAAATGTTATTGCCGTCATTTTTTGACGGGCAAGTCGCTAGTTAATTATATATTATTTATTATATATATGTTATTATATACATTATTATTATTGTTATATTACAAAATGATGAATAAGTTGTATTAAAATGTATATTTATTGTGTTATTAATATAATTCAAGTCTATTATTCATGTTTTATTACTGCTATTATTCTTATTAAAATTATTTTACATATTAAAATATTATTTTTCATATTATTTGCCATTATTTCTAACATACACATTGCTTTATTTCATTAAAGTAGCATATGAAAAAAAATAGCTTAAGTGTGTTGAAGATTATTGTTGATGTATCAATAGGCATTTTTAAGCTATTCTCTAACCAATATGCTGTTGTAGATGATGTACAGATTTTTTATCATATTGATTGCCATATAGCAACGTTCTCTACTTGATAAATACTTTATGTATAGAGTGGTGTAGTGTGTGCTGTAATTAATCGTGTATTCCAATACACTACTTGATACATCTGGGCACTAGTGTCTTCTCTTGCACTTCTTCTTCCCCACTGTCTCTGACTGTTGGCATACCCCAAGGTTTAGACCCAGGCCCTTCCTCTTCTCCATCTTTATATTCTCCCTTGAACTCAGAACAAAATATTTTGGATTACAGTATTATCTTTATGCACCTCAAAATCTATCTCTCAGCAGCAGATATATCCCAGTCTTCTAGCACAAGTTGCCAACTTCCTCTCAAGCACCTAAATGTCTGTCCATCAACTCAAACTCAACATGTCAAAGACTGAGCTCCTAATCCTCCCTTCCTTAACTACAACTTCCACTCCTTAAAAATATCCCTTACTGTTGACAATGCTATCATCACTGCCATCTGTCTGACATCTGCTGGGGTTCTACTGGACCCTGCCCTCTCTTTTATTCCTCACATACAATCAAAAACCAAACTCATTATTTGTTGGCCTCCCCATCACTGGTCTGTCCGCTAGACTCTTTGTCAGTCACTCCACTGGCTTCCCATGGCATCCAGAATAAATTGTAATATCCTGTGAATTTGGAGGCCAGGGAAGTACTTGGAAGTCCTGGCCGTGCTCCTACAACCAATCCCAGACAATCCCTGCCGTATGACATGTTGCATGGTCCTGCTGGAAGATCCCCTCCGCTCCAGGGAAGACAGTCAATCTGTGTGGGTATACTTGATCTGCAAGGATGGACAGATATCCCAATTTGTTGAGAGTGCCTTCCAGAGGTATGAATGGACCCAAACAATGCTAAGAAAACATTACCCAGACCATAATTCTGCCCCCATCAGCTTGTGTTCTTCCAACATTGGTTGCAAAGTGTTTGTTCTCTGGGGTTTTGTGCCTGACACACCAACGTCCGTCCAGTCAATGGAGCAGAAAACACAACTAAATGAAAACAACCCTTTACCAATCAGAAGAGGTCCAATTTTTGTACGGACGTGCAAATTTAAGCAGTTTCTGACAGTGAACCTTCGTCAGCATGGGTGCAGTAACCAGCCGTTTGCTTCAAAGCCCCATATGAAACAGGATTCTCTATACTGTCATTTTAGACACACGCCTGGTAGCCCCCTGGTTCATTTGATTAGTGAGTTACGCAACTGTATCATATTGCTTGGCCCTCACACACTTTAGCAGCTGACATTCCTCTCTCTCTCTATATATATATATACACATTCATTTTGCATACTGATACTTCTTAAAGCAGATATGTAAAATGTGGTTAAAACATTGAAATATGGCACAATGGCAAGTATAAGAACTGAGTGCATTTAATTTTTCAACCACTAAGGCTATACAGCCTCTTGAAGTAATGATTATATACCCACAGAGCAGAAGAATTGTATTGTAATGAATCTCTGTATGACACACAGTGAGATAGATGCAAAGCATTTAATAAAGGCATATCATTATATTTACATGATTTATTTATTTTACCAGATTATTTCCATACTGACTGTGTAACTGAAACATAAGAGAACAAATATAGCAGCATTTCTGTTTTTCAATTGACACAGGTTCATATAGAAATGATTGCAGTTCGGTTCTAAATAATGGTGTGCCAACAACTTGTGTTTAAATAATAACTATTAAACTGAAATACAATTATAAGAGCAATGTACTCACTTTTCTTTTAACGTAACAATTGTGATACTGTCTCCCTCATACAAAGACAAGAAAAATGTAAGGCCAGAAGGAAAAATCTAATAAAAAAAGAAAGAAACACTGTCTTTTGGGAAACATTACCTATATATGCAAAGTAAAATGAACAGTGGCGGCTGGTGAACTTTCAAGTTGGAGGGGCGCCAGGGCGAAACATAGACCCTCCCCCTTTTCAAACCACACCCATTTTTATAACTCCTCCCCCTGACATCACAATAACCTTTATAAGCCCCGCCCAATTACCTTATACTTGTAAAGCCCATTGAAATACATGATCAGCAATGCAGCAATGTCAAGAAGTAAAGTAACAATGTGTTAAATTCATTGGTATACAATATAGATTGAAAAAACTCATGTGACAAGACTACAGCAATATCATAATTGCACCTATACGCATTAACAGAAAAATTAAAGCAGTGACACTTATCATTAGTTGGCTCTTCTTCTCAGGGTATTCACGTTCAGTAAGTTGACCAACGAGTACAAACAAATCTGCTGCTACAGAGGGTTTGCACCTGGGGTTGAAAGAAAACAAGAAAATCAATCAGACCATTCAAGAACAAAACCATACCTTAAAAACCTTAAAAGACCAAGTGGAACCATATGGGCCCCAAACATACCTTAGAAGACCAAGTGTGACCATATAGGCTCCAACCGCACCTTAAAAACATTAAAAGACCAAGTGTGATCATATAGGCCCCAACCGCACCTTAAAAACCTTAAAAGACCAAGTGTGACCATATAGGCCCCAACCGCACCTTAAAAACCTTAAAAGACCAAGTGTGACCATATAGGCCCCAACCGCACCTTAAAAACCTTAAAAGACCAAGTGTGACCATATAGGCCCCAACCGCACCTTAAAAACCTTAAAAGACCAAGTGTGACCATATAGGCCCCAACCGCACCTTAAAAACCTTAAATAACCAAGTGTGACCATATAGGCCCCAACCGCACCTTAAAAACCTTAAAAGACCAAGTGTGACCATATAGGCCCAACCGCACCTTAAAAACCTTAAACAACCAATCAAAACAATATAGGCCCAAACTGTACATTAAAAAAAATGAAATAAAAATACAAAAAATATATATATATATATATATATATATATCAATAAATATATCCATCAATCACTATATATATATATATATATATATATATATATCAATCAATATATCCGTTAATCAATATATAAATCAATCAATATATATATCACTCAATATATCCATCAATCAATATATAAATCAATCAATATAGATATATATATATATATATATATATATATATACACACACACACACATAAAGCAATATACATAAAACCAAAAAATATATTAATTGATATTTATTAATTAATTGATGTACTTTATTAATTATTTGATTATTGCTCATGTATTTGTATTAGACATTATTTATTATACATATTACAGTGCTATTTATTTGCTATACGTTACAGGATATTATCCTGTAACATGTATATCACATAAATAGCCCTGTAATATGTATAACTAGCGAATTGCCCGTCAAAAAATGACGGCAATGAAATTGTAAGTGAGCTAATGGTGTTTGGTGTATATAATGTGGCTGATTTAGCGTCCTTCGTTTTCTATGTTATGCGACTTTTTCGGAATATCCGTAGGTGTTTGGTGGTGTTTTGGGTGTTTATGGCAGTGTTTTGCGTGTTTAGGGACCTTTAGCCTGGTTTTCGTTTTGTTCGGCGGCCATTTTCTCTCTCGCTTAGGTGATTTTCGGGTCTCTAAACTTCTGAATTTGTGCTTAAATGTTGGTGTAACTTCACTTGCAGAGGTCCTCGGTGCCCCCCCTTGCTGTGAGTAACCTTTTTATGTGTTTGTTGTTTGTATTTATTGTGTTTGTAATGTTTTGGGGGTCACGCGGGTTGCGTCCTTGTTTTTTAATCTCGTAGGTGTTTTTCGGCAAATACGTAGGTGTTTGGTGGCATTTTCTCTCTCGCTTAGAGAATTTTTTAGTGTCTAAACTCTTTTAATTTGAGTTAAATTGAGGTGTAACTTTAGTTTTCGAGGTCCTGGATGCTCCCTCTTCCTGTAAGTAAGCTTTTTATGTATTTGTTGTGTGTATTTGTTGTATTTTTCATGTTTTCATGTGCGAGGGCTGCGGACGATTTTTGCGAGGTCGTAATGGGTCGTAAAGTGTCTTGTATTTTCTTTGCGTAACAATGTAAATTTTGCGAGGATCGCACTTGCTGGCCATGAGCGCCTTTGGCCCCGCAAGCGTTAGCAACAACTTGCATGCTCAGAACTATATATGTGATACATACAGGGTCACACAAGTTCACACTAACCTTTTTTGCCCTTACAGGCTTCCATACCTGCTTTGCTAATTTTTTAAAGACTCTGATTGGTTGAAATCAATGTCAATCAAAAAATTTCAGCCAATCAGAGTCCTTTAAAAATAGTATAAAAGGCGAAGCATGGGAAAAAATCAATTAGTCGCGGAGGAGCTCCTTGTAGGAGGAGCTCCGTTAGATTGTTGTGTTTTTTTTTTTTAGAGCGTCGTTTTTTTTTAGGTGGAGGCCTCTTGCAATGGGCCAGAATGGATGGACAATGGCTTCAATCAAGATGGAATGACATGGGCTTCAATCAAAATTGATTGGAATGCCCGACTATCCAGGGCAGAAGGCCACCGCTGGAGGGGTTAATTTGACAGGTAAGTATGTGCTGTTGTTTACTTTATTATTGTTTTTTTTTTCCCCTTCCCTTATTTTTATTTTATCTTTAAAAGTGACAGGCAATTTATTATTTTTATTTTAACTGCAAGCAATGTTAAAGATATATTGCCTGTTACTTCTAAAAATGGAATAAAAATAGGGGGGGGGGGTTGTTTTTAACTGTAGTGTTAACAAAGGCAGGTAGGTTGGTAGTTAGGTCAGGTGTGGTCACTGGGTCAGGGGGGTAGGTGGGTTGGTACTAGGTAGTTGGGTCAGGGTGTGGTCACTGGTTCAGGGGGGTAGGTAGGTGGGTTGGTAGTTAGGTAGGTTGGGGTGGGGGTTGGCCAGGCACTGATGTGCCTACAGGGGGGGTGATCGGGGGTTGGCATAGGCCGGGGCCCCATGGGGGTGATCGGGGTAATCGGGCGGTGGTGTAGGCCACATGGAGATGATCGGGGGTGGCACAGGCCCCATGGGGGTGATCCGATCCCCCCTTATGGGGCCTGTGCCACCCCATGATCACCCCGTTCACCCCCATGTGGCCTATGCCACCACCCGATTACCCCGATTGGGCAGTGGCATAGGCCACATGGGGGTGATCGGGGTGATCATGGGGTGGCACAGGCCCCATGGGGGTGATCGGGGGTGGCACAGGTCTTGGGCCTACTGGCACTGCGGGGGTGATTAAGGGTTGCCCAGGCATTGCAGGCCTAGGTGGTAGGTAAGTTGGTGGGTGGGTGGGTGGGTGGCAGGCAGGCATAGTGGGGTAACTGGGGGACCCTTCCTTTTATTAGGGGGACTAGGGGTTTGGCCAGGGCAGTTAGGACTTACTGTTAGGTTGGGCAGATGTGAGTATTTTCAGCCAGGGAGGTCTCTCTCAGTCTCAGCGGGAGCAGGTCAGGAAACGAAAAGAGGGATGGGACTGGCTTATAGTGGTTTTATTAACAGGGGCTGTCAATCAAAAAGTAAACTTGAGGCTCTATTAGCTGGCGGGCGCTCGGAGCTAACGGTCTGGGTGGGTTTAGGTGGTTCTCCTGACAACTGTACAGCCTTACATCATTGATTGGTCAATGATGGAAGACTGTCAGTCATTGAAATGGATACATTATCACTGCCCATGCATAGCGTCATTGTGCTGGTGGGCGGAATGCATTAACGGTCAGGCCTCATTCATAGAGTCTAAAGGTTAGTGTAGTGTAAAATGATCACACAGCGATGCAGGGAAAGCTACAATGGATACACACAGCAGTTAATGTATATACACACAAGGGCAAGGGGTTATCTTAAAGTGACAGTGTCCCAGGGAATAGTTTGCTTCATTTATTACTGTAATAACACTTGAATGCTGATGTACACATTATATTTAATTGTTTTTTGGTTATTACTAATAAATTATTGTGTTTTTTTATTGCAGGGTCACGAAAATATTTTTTGGGGGGGGGCGCTTGCCCCGACGCCCCTATGGACGGGCCGCCACTGAAAATGAATAATATTCGTAGCCATGAGCGGAAAAGCATTTTAGAGAAAACCTAAGGGGAGAGCCTACTTTTGTCAGGGGAGCTTCCATACCAGATGTTTAGAGACTGTTTGTTGGCCTGGAGTCTGGAGTGGGGAGGAGGTTATTCTACTTTGAATTAATGTCACTGTAACAACAATGTGGCAGCCTTTTAACAGAAATGAAAATGGGTCTTATCTGCATTCAAGGTACTTCCCAGGTAAATAATTATGATAGGACAAAAGGTAAAAGGTTTCTGTCATTGAAGAAATACTGAAAATAATAATTAAAAAGCAGTCCTTTAAGAAGAAAAAAACACTGATGTAAAATACTGTATATCAGTTTAATGACTATATTCCTCTTTATATTTTATTGTATTATTATAATCTTAAAGGACCACTGTACTGCATTACAAGTATGCTTGCTTGCTGTGCACAGGGTATTTAAACTAGTATTTAGTTGAAAATATTATAAAAGTTAACATTTTGTCTTAGCTTTTAAACTTTCTGTTTCTCCCTCAAGCTGGGGCTCGATTTGATAGCTACTTCGGCCTTATGATTCTGTATGTTTACAAACTTTATGGCCTTCCAGAAACAGGTGTATTTATTCTAAGTACATGAAAGAGTACATGTAAAATCAGTATGTGAGTTCTGAAGCCAAGTTGTTGCACCAGACCATATTTAGTAGGTTTCACAGCAGGAGAGAATTAAGATGTTTAAGTATTTTATTTATAAATAATTTAAAAAAAATGTAGATTTATTTCCAAAGTGAAATAATGGACAAGTTTGTGTGAGTAGATGATATAAAATCCCAATTAAATACATTTTAATTCCCAGTTGTAACACTACAAAATTAAGGAAAGTCCAAGGGGGTGAATACCTATGCAAGGCACCATATATACTTAATATATGCATGCTGTCCTAAAATATATAAATACCGCAAATAGACATACTTAGGGCGGAGATACTGCAAGTGCAAAGCGATCATCAGAATCCTAGGATGAAGGGTAACTCTTAAAGAGAGAGGGAAAAAGAGTTCAGTGGGGGGTTTTAGCTCTGCCAAACACCATCAGCCCCTACCACCATCAGCAATTCACATGAGAAAAAAAAACTGCTGCAGTAGGTGATACATAGAATTGACGTCCAGTAGGAGTGGTAGAAGGTGCAGAGAAGTAACCATGGCTGAACCTGGCACTTCATCTTTTGATTCCAAACTTTCTTTAAAGGAACCACCAAACTGTTGAGCTCAAGTCTATTGATTGTATTGACAGCAACTGTGACACATAATATAATTGAAAAAGCCAATAAAGAAGTGAAGAAACGCGCTTTTGGTGTGTTAATACTACATATCTATTTTAACATTTTAATACTCTTTATACCCTTTAAAAAAAGTATCTTATATAGTCTGTTTTAACAATTTGAATTTGTATATTAGTATTTTCACTTTAAAAAAATCACATATTTTTAATTGCTTCTGAGTATTATTTGGTTTGATTGAAGTATAATTATGACTATATTTAAGCTCCTATAAGGTTGTATAGTAGCTACATATACTATGTTTCACCATCAGAAAAATAAGAACTCCCGACTAGCGAAACTGGAGATCCATCGGGGGGAAAAAACGCACAATACTCAAGTCACGAACCAAAGAGGACTCAGCATGAGCTATAACGATACCTCACATTTTTGGGGTTACCAAATGTGAGTACCCACTCCTGATGATGTCTGATACATGATTTGTATACCTGTCATGTACTATATTGATATACACTAGAACAAGGTGGTGCACTTCACTCCCCTTTCCCTTTAAGCTATTGTATTTTATGAGCACGTTGATGGACACAGCAATTAAATGTAAGAACTTTTGGACATTTCAACAATGTGTGACTATTGAATAATAAACCCTAGATTTATCCAAAATGTCAGAAATATTTTATTCTCCAATGTTACTTCTTGAGAGACATAAGACGATCATTTTTTAAGGACTGATATATAGTGCATTTCGGTTTGTCCCGGGTTTGTGATATTTGTCAATAGAGCTACATTTGGTACCTACCTACTGTATTTTGTTTTGAGGGCACTTATTTTGTTTGTATATAAGTCTACTAATGTTTATTTTGGGATTTTCATGCAACAAAAATGTTTTTATATTCTACTGATTCTCCTCTATCAGATACACTCATAAAGGCATATTTAAGATTCATGGATTAAGTACATTTTAATTCCAGTTTGTAACATTACAAAATGCGGAAAGATCCAAGGGGGTGAACACCTATGTAAGGCACTGCTCTAAATATATGCATGCTGCTCTAAAATATATTAATACCGCAAATAGACATACTTACAGCAGAGATAGTGCAAGTGAAAAGCGATCAGTAGCATCCTAGGGTGAAGGCTAACACTTAGATTATTAGGGAAGGGGAGTAAGATAGAAATGTTGTTTTACTTGTAGGCTTTGAGAGAGAGAGAGGGATTGAGAGGAGAATAGAGAGTGAGGAAATAGAAGAGAGTGAGGAAATAGAAGAGAGGAGAGAGCAGAAAGTGAGGTAATAGGAGAGAGAAGAAAGTGAGTAAATAGAAGAGAGAGAAGAGAGTGAGGAAATAGAAGAGAGTGAGGAAATAGAAGAGAGGAGAGAGCAGAGAGTGAGGTAATAGGAGAGAGAAGAAAGTGAGTAAATAGAAGAGAGAGAAGAGAGTGAGGAAATAGAAGAGAGTGAGGAAATAGAAGAGAGGAGAGAGCAGAGAGTGAGGTAATAGGAGAGAGAAGAAAGTGAGTAAATAGAAGAGAGAGAAGAGAGTGAGGAAATAGAAGAGAGAGGAAATAGAAGAGAGAGAGAGAGAGAGAGAGAGAGAGAGGGGAAATAGAAGAGAGAGAAGAAATAGAAGAGAGAGAGAAGAGAGGAGAGCAAGGAAATAGAAGAGAGAGAGAAGAGAGGAGAGCAAGGAAATAGAAGAGAGAGAGGAGAGCAAGAAGAGAGAGAAGAGAGTGAGGAAATAGAAGAGAGAGAGAAGAGAGGAGAGCAAGGAAATAGAAGAGAGAGAAGAGAGTGAGGAAATAGAAGAGAGAGGGAAGAGAGGAGAGCAAGGAAATAGAAGAGAGAGAGAAGAGAGGAGAGCAAGGAAATAGAAGAGAGAGAGGAGAGCAAGAAGAGAGAGAAGAGAGTGAGGAAATAGAAGAGAGAGAGAGAAGAGAGGAGAGCAAGGAAATAGAAGATAGAGAGGACAAAAGAGAGTGAGGGAGAAGAAAGTAAGAAAGAGAGGAGACAGAGAGGAAGAAGATAGGAGATATAGAGTAATGTTTTGTACCCGACCCCTCCAGTCACCAGCTCTGATACTCCCTCTTTCTTCTGGGAAAACCTGGGCCTAAGAGAGAAGGGGTAGGGTGGACTGTCCCTCCAAAAGAGAGGAGATATACAAACCACAGTACAGTACACAGGCTTGTCTATAGGTTTATAAGAACATAACACTGCGGGTTAGCGGGTTATTTCTTATGGGATGGGAATAAATGACTTTACAAGTCGGGATATGTCACTATATCAGCTGCATGGCCGTCTCATAGACATATGAATGTTATTTAGTGCCAACACTGGACAAAGTGATGAAGCAGAGCAGCCATAACATATGAGCAGTCACTGCACTAGGAGCTCACATTACCATTGATGTGCTGTGATGCTATGACCCTCTTTAGTGCAGTGTATCATTACACTGGAGCTGTGAGCACATATACATCGTTATTCTCATACCCGCGCACTCCCAGAGTATTGTGTTTGGTTGTCATGGGCATCATCCTTTCCTGTCACGCGACCGGAAGACGCTCAGTCTGATGGGTAATGAATATGGCGCTGCCCTGGCTGTACCCCGTGGGAAGTTGTTAGAGAGTGTGAGGAGGTAGAACCGTGTACCGAGTACACAAGGGCGGTGACGTGCGCGGTACATGTGTATGTATATTGTGTATTTATGTGTATGAGGAACATAGGCCGGGATGCTGGGTGCACCGGTATGATGCTCTGGAACAGTCTGTCAGTGCACTTTATATTGTACATGGGGACTGTCACCAAGTAACATAAACCACACAACGTCCTTACCTATCTAGATAGACTGTGCTTGTGAGCTGAGTGAAAACAACTCAAATTACTTCAATATATTATACCTAATCACATATATAGTTGTTGGTTTGGGAAATGTTGGTCACGCAATGTTGTTGGCCAGCGGGACTTAGGCTGCAATGAGTGCCAAAGGCGCTCATCGCAAGGCCCGTAGGACTTAGGAAGAAAGCCTGTAGATGCAACTGCGGGCCTCACAAACCGAGGCCCGCAGTGGCGGGGCTGCTCTAAATTACAAATTTAAAGGCTGAACCATGGAACTTGAAAGACCAAAAAAAAAACTTAAATGTGCCTCAAATTAACTCACACACAGCACAGGGGGAGAGGCAGGGAGCCTGTGAGTGAGGTTGCAAGTAAATTTGAGGCATATTTGGCACTTTTTCACGATAGAAAATCGCCTAAACGAGAAAAACAATGGCGGATGAAAAAACGTAACAGGATGAAAACGTGGCTGAAGGCAGTAAAAAAGAGCCGAAAGCCAGTAACACTTAACTCAAACCAGTAACACTCAATGCGAGGTCCCTAAACTACACGGGGTGGAGAGGCTCGCCATGAGTGCCGAAGGTGATCATTGCAAAGCACCAAAGAGAGAGAGAAGAGAGTGCAGTGAGCGCCAAGGCCCGTAAAGTAGACAGGAGAGGTTCGCGATGAGCGCCGAGGGTGCTTAGAGGGGGCAGAGCCTTGCATTGTGTGGCAAACAGCATTAGTACACCGGGGTAGAGGCTCGCAGCATGCGCAGACGATGCTCAATCGCAAGGCTTGTAATGTACACAGGGGGAGAGGCTCGCAATGAGCGCTGAAGGTGATCATTGCAAAGCAGGAAAGTTGCAGCTTGCGAGAACCGGCAATGAGCAACAAAGCCGCTCACTGCAAGGCTTGCGATGAGCGCCTCTGGCGTTCATCGCTAGGCCTTTAAAGTACTTAGAGGGGTCATAGCCTAGCATTGTGTGGCAAACTGCATTGCTAGGCTTACAGTTTTAATATATTATTTTATTTATTTTTGACGGGCAATTAGCTAGTATTATATATTTTTCGTAACAGAATTAGAGCGGGTGATTCTTATCTCTGCTCCTCAACAAACAGCATCAGGCCAGGTTTTCAGGAAATCTTTTCTAGAGGCAGTTCAGCAGCTTAGCTGATTGGACCAGGTCTGATCATGTATATAATCAGATGCTGCCCTGTTGGTGTCCCCTGCACACTCACTTATTTGGATATGTACAAACTGTTCATAAACTTACTATCACACAGGAAGCAGTCTCTGCATCTTTATTGTCATAGCTGTGACTTGAAACTCTTTGCAAAGGGGAACATGTAATGATCCCAGGCAGGGTAATTCTGGCGCAGGAATGCAAAAAACACTTATATTATGTTAAAGGGCATGTTATACATATATTTAAAATTGCATGTTTTAAACTTTACAAAACGTGGTTTTTGGTATGAAAAAATATAAAGTAAATCCTGTTTAAACTTCATTGAAACTAACAGGAATTGCAGATAGCATACCTTGATCTGTAGATCTCATTGGATGGCAGGGGGCAAGTCCCCAAGAACAGTTACACTTCTAAATAGGTTTTGGTGCTCTGATGCCTTTATTTGGAAAAAGAAAACACACTGACACATTATTATTCTGACGCAACCAGGAAAAAAATATTTCCATGTTCCTTTAACTTGTGTAACATAGTGACAGCATGGCTGATACATTGAAAGATAGTGAAACAATTCTAAAACAATTGTTATTTTATAGCATATTAAACCAGACTTACCGTAACTATATATGTTTTATTCAAATAAAATAAATGTTTCATGGATAGGGTGCTGAACACACAAGTGTTCCTGTTGGTTACTGACTTGTTGACTTTAATGACAAAATATGCTTATTTGTATTCCTAAAAAGACTGGTGACTCCTCTATTTCTTTCTACTACTTGTTTCCTATATCTATGAGAAAAGGGGAGAAAAGAGAGAACTTCCTAGATCCAATCCGATCTTAATGCCACTTAATCACATATATAGTTGTGAGCGTACGAGTCGTTGCTCACGCTTGCGGGCTCGCGTAGCGAGCCGCGGCCCTCGCGTAGCGAGGTCACTGGGCAAGGGCCTCAGTTGCTGGCATGGAGCGCCGAAGGCGCTCCATGCCAGCAACTGAGGCCCCTCGCGAAGCGAGGGCCTCAGTTGCTGGCGAGGTCACTGGGCACGGGTCTCAGTTGCTGGCATGGAGCGCCGAAGGCGCTCCATGCCAGCAACTGAGGCCCCTCGCGAAGCGAGGGACTCAGTTGCTGGCGAGGTCACTGGGCAAGGGCCTCAAACCCTCGCAAAATTCACGTCGCTACTCAAAAAACACGACACACAAATTACGACACTCGCTAAATTTTACGAGGCACGCAAACAACGTACGAAACACGTTACCACACATTACGACCTCGCAAACATCGGACGCAACACGCCGACATACAAACATTTAAAACACAATACATACACACAGCACATACATAAAAAACTTACCTACACCAAGAGGGAGCACCCAGGACCTCAAAAATGCAACTTACACCTCGATTTTACTCGAAATAAAACAGTTTAGAGACTAAAAAAAAAACGAAGCGAGAGAAAAAATGGCCGCCGAACAAAACGAAAACGAGGCTACAGCACTCTAAACTCGCAAAACACCACAAGAAACTCGCAAAACACCACAAAACACCTACGGATATTCCGATACAGACCTATACCACACATTACTCGCCATTTTACACCAATGCGGAAGTACACGACTACGCTAACGGTTTGGTCTCGCGCACGCACAGTGTTACACTGCACACATTCAGCATGCTTATACAGCAGCTCCACACCACTAATGCTGCAGCAGCATCAACACAGATTGCCAGCTCTTCATCACAATGCTTCAAAATAGGTACAATATATTCATTTACTAATTTAGCTACCTTACTATTTCATTGCCGTCATTTTTTGACGGGTAATTCGCTAGTAATAATAATAATAATAATAATAGTACCAAATTGAATCAATCAAGAAAATACATTAAAAACACAAAAATATTTATTATTCTAATTTAAAAAACAAAAAACAACAAAATATCGTTGTATAAAATTCTAAAATAAGTACAGTGGATATAATAAGTCTACACACCCCTGTTAAAATGTTAGGTTTCTGTGCTGTAAAAAAATGAGACAAAGATAAATCATTTCAGAACTTTTTCCACCTTTAATGTGACCTATAAACTGTACAACTCAATTGTAAAACAAACTGAAATATTTTAGGTGGAGGGAAGAAAAAAAAATAATGTGGTTGCATAAGTCTGCACACCCTCTTATAACTGGGGATGTAGCTGTGTTCAGAATTAAGCAATCACATTCCAAATCGCCATGGTCCACAGAGAGCTTCCAAAGCATCAGAGGGATCTCATTGTTAAAAGGTATCAGTCAGGAGAAGGGTACAAAATAATTTCCAAGGCATTAGATATACCATGGAACATAGTGAAGACAGTCATCATCAAGTGGAGAAAATATGGCACAACAGTGACATTACCAAGAACTGGAGCTCCCTCCAAAAT
This sequence comes from Discoglossus pictus, assembly GCA_027410445.1. Classification (NCBI taxonomy): domain Eukaryota; kingdom Metazoa; phylum Chordata; class Amphibia; order Anura; family Alytidae; genus Discoglossus; species Discoglossus pictus. Next base: position 234,286,835 of record CM050167.1, read on the forward strand.
TGATGAAAAGACGAGAAGAAAACTGGTCTGGGAGGCTACCAAGAGGCCTACAGCAACATTAAAGGAGCTGCAGGAATATCTGGCAAGTACTGGCTGTGTGGTACATGTGACAACAATCTCCCGTATTCTTCATATGTCTGGGCTATGGGGTAGAGTGGCAAGACAAAAGCCTTTTCTTACGAAGAAAAACATCCAAGCCAGGCTACATTTTGCAAAAACACATCTGAAGTCTCCCAAAAGCATGTGGGAAAAGGTGTTATGGTCTGATGAAACCAAGGTTGAACCTTTTGGCCATAATTCCAAAAGATATGTTTGGCGCAAAAACAACACTGCACATCACCAAAAGAACAACATAACCATATTGAAGCATGGTGGTGGCAGCATCATGGTTTAAAGGCTGTTTTTCTTCAGCTGGAACTGGGGACTTAGTTAAGATAGAGGGAATTATGAACAGTTCCAAATACCAGTCAATATTGGTACAAAACCTTCAGGCTTCTGCTAGAAAGCTGAACATGAAGAGGAACTTCATCTTTCAGCATGACAACGACCCAAAGCATACATCCAAATCAACAAAGGAATGGCTTCACCAGAAGAAGATTAAAGTTTTGGAATGGCCCGCTAGAGCCCAGACCTGAATCCGATTGAAAATCTGTGGGGTGATCTGAAGAGGGCTGTGCACAGGAGATGCCCTCGCAATCTGACAGATTTGGAGTGTTTTTGCAAAGAAGAGTGTGCAAATCTTGCCAAGTCAAAATGTGCCATTATCCAAAAAGACTGAGTGCTGTAATAAAATCAAAAGGTGCTTCAACAAAGTATTAGTTTAAGGGTGTGCATACTTATGCAACCATAATATTTTTTTTTTATTTTTTTTCTTCCCTCTACCTAAAAGATTTCAGTTTGTTTTACAATTGAGTTGTACAGTTTATAGGTCACATTAAAGGTGGAAAAAGTTCTGAAATGATTTATCTTTGTCTCATTTTTTTACAGCACAGAAACCTGACATTTTAACAGGGGTGTGTAGACTTTTTATATCCACTGTACATACCCCCAAATGAATAGACAGTAAAAAATATCAAAAGATCTTCCACAACACTGGATTTTGATATTTTTTACTGTCTATTCATTTGGGGTTATGTACTTATTTTAGAATTTTATACGACAATATTTTTTTTTTAAATGACGATAATGAAGATTTTTGTGTTTTTAATGTATTTTCTTGATTAATTCAATTTGGTACTATTATTATTAAGTGGCTTTAAGATCTGATTTGATCTAGGAAGTTCTCTGTTTTCTCCCCTTTTTTCGTAGATATTATTTTTACTTCTTTTCTAATCTAGGTACAGATATATTAGGGCAATAGAAATATTTCTGATTCCTTTATTTGTATCCCCTTTTGATCTGGATACATTCCAGTCAATTTTGTTAATTATATATACCATATATAATCGAGTATAAGCCGAGTTTTTCAGCCCTTGTTTTAAGGCTGAAAAAGGTCCCCTCGACTTATACTCCAGTCACCATGTGTCTCTTACCTCCCCCCCTCTCCCTCCCCTGTGTCTATTTCACCCCCTCTCCCTCGTGTCTCTTTCCCTCCCCCTCCCTTATCATCATCATCATCCTCCCTCCTCAACCCCCCTCTAATTACCTCCCCCTCTCCCTTTCCCCTCACTTACCTTCCATCAGCAGCTGCTCTTCTGCGCGTCTTCCGGCTGTGTCTGGACCCGGCATATGCTAATGATGTGACGTCACATGCACGTCACGTCATTAAGCGTTCTGGAAATGCAGTATTGCAGTTGTCAGGACAACTTTCTGCCAAATTTGCATTTGGTAATATCAGCAGCAACAATTCAGTTTTAATAGACTAAATTATTTCTTCATTCTGTACTGATTTCAAATAGAACAAACACTAGAAGGAGGTCTCTTAATATTCAAAATGCAGATTGCGGAGTGATTAAAAGTGTATTTATTTATTTAGCCACTGCTTGGATATTTTTCATAGGAAAAATATTTTTGTAATGTTTAATACCTGCTCTTCTATATACATGCTAGAAAATATTTCAGTTCCATGTCCCCAATTCACTTGATAGTTCATTTGTATAGATACTGTATAAACCTTATAACATGTAATGTCTAATTCTACTTTTTACATATGCACTATGCTTCCTATATAACCCATAGCTTCATATACCTCCTTGTCATACATTATATCCACAGGCTTGTTATAGAGATGCCATTGGTAGTGATGTGTGGGTTCCCCTGCAGCGGGAAGACTCGCAGAGCATTGGAGTTACAGCAACATTTGGAACAGAGTGGAAAGAAAGTTTTCATCCTCGGAGACCATGATCTGGGCGTAGACAGAAATGCTGTGTATGCAGGTACGGCAAGACAATACACCTTATACTTTTTACTATGGAGGATACATTTATAACTTGTCCAATCTGTTGAAAACATATATACAACCAGATACATTATACATTAGGGTCTCGGAGAAAAGTTAAAGAAGATTATCTTTCTTACTCCACACAAACAGGAAGTACACTATACAATTCCCTTTTTTTATTTAATCTTTTAAATGGATGATTCTGTAATTTTACTTAAAGGGCCATTTACCTCACTATAAGTGCTCTTCATGGTGTGAAAGAGCACAAGATTATATGTTAAAATGGTCTAGTGCTTTTTTTTAATTACACTGATAACTGCTACAAATCTGCAGTCTTAGGTCTGTTTACAAACACACTGCTGACTGTTTCATGGTTAACAACACATGGCCGGTGCATGTTTTTTTTTCTGCATTTGGGAATGTAGTCAGCAGTTAAACCACAAGTAACATATTTAGACATTTCCAGCAGTCATTTCCCTGCACAGATGAATTTGGGAAGGGTTAACCCTCTTTCTGTTTCTGCTCTCTGCATGCAGCTCTTGCTGTCAGTCTGCCTGGGAGACTTGCCAGAGTCTCATGTAAACAGACACTCCATTTATGACCTTTTCTGTGAAAAAGGCACCTATTTCAAAAATAATTTCAACATATTTTTAGGAGTACTTTACAGTGGTTTGCTCCATTAACTGTCTCTTAAAGAAGGCGGAAGCTACTGTAAAATATCCAAATGAAAACGGTCATATTGCAACATTGAAGTGAAATAGGCACCATTACTTATTTTGCTGTAACATATCGAATACTATTAACTTTCTATACCTACTTGCTTTATATTTATTCATAATAGTCAAGATATTAAAGCATTTTCACATGTACAGATTTAGTTAAACACGTAAAATATATCAAGCAACACTGACAAATTACTCTTGAAGATCTTGTACAAATAAAGTGTGATCAATAAAACATACTTTTATCATAATTATGAAGAATATATTAACTGCGAGACTGCACTAATACCCAAATATATAAAGTGAATCTTTTTACCAAAACTGTGTGTCATACATAAATATACATTGCATAGTTCCAATGTTAAAAGGTCACTCTAAAGGTCCAACATATTTTCTTAGTACAATTTTCCTTGTAAAATGCATTTTCTATCTCTGATCCAAAGACTTTCTCCTTCCAGCAGAAGTAAAGCTGTTTTTGTGCATGTTATTAATGCAATAAAATCCTGAAGTTAACCCAATGAGACCTTATCATTTGCACTGGTAACATTAGCATTTGCAGAAGACAGGACAGTCATTGAACATTAGACAGGATTCCTCCGATAATGTTGAAACTTCTGATAAAATCTCCATTTCTTCCATCTCAATGATACAGTCCAGTGATTAAACTCATGGAGTGGATGGAGTCTCCCTTATGAGAAGTCTGTATTCAATGGGCTCTCATCATTACTGCTGAAACAGCCCCTAAATCTGTGATCATGAGGTGGGGGATTATAGATTGTTTTCATATTTATTGCTGACATCTTTACATTTGTCAGCGAAATGCTTATTTTGCACTGATCTGTTCATTAATTAAGACACAGGAGCCACTCTTATCTTTATTTTTACTATTTTTTATTTAGTTGCTTTAACACCTGTACATTTTGTTTGTTCCATTTAATAGAGCTAACCTTTGTCAGAAACATGAGGAAGGAAACTTTCTATTGGAAAAGGAGGCTCTTTAATTTCTTACAGTTTGCAGTTGCCATGAATATGACTCTTTTTTTCATTTTTTTATATACTGTTATTATTTTTTTCATTTTTATATATAACGTATAAGCCGACCCGAGTATAAGCCGAGGCATCTATTTTAGCTCAAAATACTGGAAAAACGTAGTGACTCGAGTATAAGCCGAAGGTGGGAAATGCGCTGCCCCCTTTGTCTCTCTTGTGCCTTCTGTGTCCCCCTCGTGTGTGCCCTCTGTGCCCCTTTCTTGTGTGTGCCCTCTGTGCCCCTTTCTTGTATCCTCACTTCTCCCTCCCCTCTGTGGCCCTTTCTTGTGTCCCCCCTCTCCCTGCCCTGTTTCTCATTCCCTCCCTCTCGTGTCTCTTTTCCTCCCCCTCCCTTATCATTCTTCTCATCCTCCCTTTTCATTACTTCCCCCCTCTCCATTTCCCCCCCTTTCCCTTTAGACTTACCTTTATCAGCTGCTCCTCTGCGCGTCTTCTGGCTGTGTCAGGACCCGGCATATACTATGATGTGACGTCACATGCCCGTAACGTCATTAGCATATGCCGGGTCCCAACACAGCCAGAAGACGCGCAGAGGAGCAGCTGATGAAGGTAAGTGAGGGGAAAGGGAGGGGGGGGGGGTAATTGGAGAGGGGGGAAGTGATGAAAAGGGAGGATGATGATAAGAGAGGGGAGGGAAGGAGACACAGGGGAGGGAGAGGGAGGGAAAGAGACACAGGGGAGGGAGAGGTGGGGGAAGAGACACAGGGGAGGGGGGGAGACACAGGGGAGGGAGAGAGCAGCAGGAGCAGGGTGACTCGAGTATAAGCCAAGGGGGGCTTTTCAGTCTTAAAAAAAGGGCTGAAAAACTCTGCTTATTCTCGAGTATATAGGGTACACATTATATAAGAACATTTAAACCAACATTAAAGATGTTCCAAACCCACTCCAAAATGTTGAGCTTGTGCTGCTGCAAACCTATAACCTTAGTTCATTGAGTATGTAAATGATCGTTCAGCAATAACTGATATGAACTGCTTTAGTGTTTCTTCAGATTTTTAGATATTTTGTATGTAAACAGATGTTATACATGTCTTGTTTCATTCTGTATTAGATTTACTGTCGCATGTAATATTTTGCGTGTAACACCAGTTTGTTAAACCATGTTGTTGTTGAGAGATGGTGAAGAGTTTTCAGATGAAAACCGTAAACCAGGTAGGGTGGTTGAGGAAATGTATCTTGTTGGCTGGTACTTTTCCTATTCACACATGCAGCATCAATAATTTCCACCCACAGAATCACTTCTTCACATGTATACATTTGAGGGACAGTAAATCCATCCCCTGCCCCAGCAATATGTTTTTACTGTCCTCACAAATGTGAGTAGATAGATAGCACACCTTGTGACTTCTGTTACTAAGAAACACGTGTAAGTGTGAAATCTCATTAGCATGTGTGACAGGCTGCATGTGAAAAGCAGTATTACCACATCTGGAAATACTCATTTCTGTAACTATGTATGCGTGTATATATACACACACACACACACACTTACAATTTAGATAAAATGTGATACTTTTAGATTCAAACCTACACAGCTATAGGCATTTTATTTGCAAGGTGTTTTTGTAATATACACAATCTGTTCTCAGTCACTCACACTATAGCACATCCAGCAGAGTGTTTATGGCCCAGAGGGTAGACCCACCTCATTTTGGATGATGTCATCTTAGTTTAAACAAAAACGAGAAGAGAACTTGTGTCTCTTAAGTGATGAAAGGGATTAAAAATAAGGAAGGATTGGTTTAAATGGTCATTGGTAGGACTTATAAGTATATAATTAGGATTAAATCAATAGTTAGAAGACCACTGCAGTGAAGCATGGTTTTATGTCTGAAAAATTTGAGTCTAACTAAGGGCATAAGTTGCAGGGAAAAATCATAGAACTAGTTTTTATTACAAAATTTATGCCACTACTAAACCCTGGAAGTATCCATGATACTTTAGTGTAGTTAAGAGGGTGCGGTATATTTTTTGATAAGTGGGCTTGAATTGATTGATGCAAGCTGCCAGCCTCTAAGCACATGCAGGGGAAAGGTTTGATTTCAAATTGAATGAGATGTAAGTATCTTCACCTCTCTCTCCAATTATCATTCTTCTTCACAACTGCATTCTCCTCCTCCATTGCTAGATTTTTTTTTTAAATCCTCATGCTCCAAAAGGATGAAACCAGACCAGATAAATTCTTCTATACACGAACAGAGTCTTGAGAAATTCTACTTGTATCTAAATATGTTTTATTACCATGGCTTACAGGGCTATTGGTGTTTGTGAAATATGTACAAAATGAACAACAAGTGCAGACTTTTTTTGAACAACACTGGTCCTTTAATGCTGTGGTTACAAAACTTTGAGACTTCGTTTATTTCATTTTTGCTCTTGGAAAGTCCGTTTTCATCCTCTTGTTAAACCCTTTTGTAATAAAGACGTACTCAATCATGTGTACTGTTATGACATCATTGCAATTATCATTGGAGGCATAGACAACAAAACCAGAAAACATAAGCCATATCTTATTAAAGAAAATGATGCTGGGCCAGACTCAATATATCACCTGTTCTATAATACTAAACCTCCTCATAACACATCTAACAGTCTAGCATATGGCACTTTACCCTGAGATTCACAGCAGCTGGAACCTCTACATGTGTCTGTGGTAAAACCTCTTCCTGGCTCTTATAATATATCCTTTCTGCATTTAAGTTCACAAAATAGGATATTCAGAAAAACATGCTTGGACATATTTCCCTGCTCTCCCTAGTACTGCTTATAAAGATTTCAAATTCCAATAATAAAATACAAAATGTCTACATTCCTTTTCAATGTGAAAATGAGATGAAGTACTTGCAGTTTTAAATTATACCATGCTTATAACTTTTGCACATCATTTTCACACTCCTAGTTTACTGAATTTCACACCTCACCCAGGCTATATCTCAGTGTGTCCATAATATACAATTATTCATTCTCAACAACCTGATTTTCACAGCATTAATTTACTGCATATCTCAAGCTTCCTTCTGTCCCGGTTTTCCACGAGCTGAAGTTCCTGATGAGCTATTTCATCCTTCAATCACTTGAAACACTTTGGAAACACAGGGCTGCTGCTGTTGTTGTGAAAATGCAGGCTGCCACGTTGTATTCCAGCACAAACATTTAACCAGAGAAGAGCCAATAACCACATTGTAGTTGTTCAGTCGTGTTCGACTCTCCATGACCGTATAGACCGCATGCACATCTTGTGTCTCGTTGTGCTAATCCATAAGGTTCTCATGGCAAAGATACTGGAGTGGGTTGCCAGTTACTTCTCCAGTGGCCTAAATTTGTCTTACCTTTCCACTGCAGGTGACCCTACATGGTATAGCTCACAGCTTCATTGAAGTACACAAGTCCCTTTACTTCAACAAGGTAGCAATCCAAAAGGGGTATAACCACTTACCAGTGCACAATTTAGATTAAAAAAACCTATCTGTACCAGTTCCCATGAGCTTCTTACAGTTCTGCAGAGTATGTCACAGAACCATGGCTAGATAATGCCTCCACCTCTTTTAGAAGTTACTTACCTACCCAAGTACTGAGACTGGCACTATTGACATCACTATTAAACGTTAAGCAGTGGGGTAATCTGATCTGTATATGAATTTTAGATATAATATTTTCTGGGACTAGAGATCATGTGTTTGCAAATAATTGTAGACTTTGTTGTGGGCTTAGTCTTTTGAAGGTTAATGATTATTATCTCTTGCAATTTGTTCAATATTTCCTCTGTGCAGATGGGTTTTCAATAACAGAACTTCCAGTTAAAATAAATAGCTTTAACAGTTCTGATTAAAGATATATAGAAGATTCCTGTATTATGAATGAGTCTGGTAGGGGAGGATCAGTAGTATATAAAAACATTGTTTTGCATGAAAAAAATTCCCCCAAAAAGCATTAATGAATTTACCCTGAAGTTTTCAAAATTCCTTCATTTTTCAGGCAGTTGATTTTGAGAAGGCATTCCTCTAAAAATCCAAGCTGAATTAGCATATAATTCATAATTAGCTGTGGCCAATGAAAGACAGGTACAATAATGTATCTGTTTCCCTCTCACTGGCGTAGACAAAGCTGCTCAGGAGGCAGCTGTGATACTGACAGCTGATTGGCTAGTACACTAGGTGCCTTGGGGGTGTAGCTCACACAGGAAACTTAAAATGTACTTTGAATTATAAATCTATAGAATTCCTAAATAAAATGATTTCATATGAGACCTGCCCAATCGGACAAACTCAAAGGAATGAGGTATCATAAGCTTTTGTCGTCCCTGGGATTTCTGGTCGATCAGGACCTCTAGACTTCCTTCTGCTCAATACGCCAGCTCAGTCACAACTACTGAGTATATAAGCCTATGTGGTTGTGTATATACAGTGGATATAAAATGTCTACACACTCCTGTTAAAATGTCAGGTTTCTGTGCTGTAAAAAAAATTAGACAAAGATAAATCATTTCAGAACTTTTTTCACCTTTTAATGTGACCTATAAACTGTACAACTCAATTGAAAAACAAACTGAAATCTTTTAGGTGGAGGGAAGAAAAAAATCTAAAAATAAAATAATATGGTTGCATAAGTATGCACACCCTTAAATTAATACTTTGTTGAAGCACCTTTTGATTTTATTACAGCACTCAGTCTTTTGGGTATGAGTCTATCAGCATGGCACATTTTGACTTGGCAAGATTTGTCCACTCTTCTTTGCAAAAACACTCCAAATCTGTCAGATTGCGAGGGCATCTCCTGTGCATAGCCCTCTTCAGATCACCCCACAGATTTTCAATCGGATGCAGGTCTGGGCTCTGGCTGGGCCATTCCAAAACTTTAATCTTCTTCTGGTGAAGCCATTCCTTTGTTGATTTGGATGTATGCTTTGGGTCGTTGTCATGCTGAAAGATGAAGTTCCTCTTCATGTTCAGCTTTCTAGCAGAAGCCTGAAGGTTTTGTGCCAATATTGACTGGTATTTGGAACTGTTCATAAATATCTCTATCTTAACTAAGGCCCCAGTATCAGCTGAAGAAAAACAGCCCCAAAGCATGATGCTGCCACCACCATGCTTCACTGTGGGTGTTCTTTTGGTGATGTGCAGTGTTGTTTTCGCACCAAACATATCTTTTGGAATTATGGCTAAAATGTTCAACCTTGGTTTCATCAGACCATAACACCTTTTCCCACATGCTTTTGGGAGACTTCAGATGTGTTTTTGCAAAATGTAGCCTGTCTTGGATGTTTTTCTTCGTAATATATAAAAATCGTGGTATATATAAAAGAGCTTTGGAATCTGATAGACAGGATCTATTATATTCAAAAAAGAAGGCAGAAGCAAATGGCCAAATAAGATGCATTATGTCATTTGGAAAAGATTGGAAAGAAATTCTAGATAAGCATTGGTATATACTAACAGAGGACTCTACATTACGCACAAGTCTATCAGAAAAAGTCTCTATTTCTTATTGGAAGAATAAAAGTATCAAAGATGAATTAGTTAATAGTTTCTTTAAGCCATCTAAACAAATGAAAACATCATGGTTATCATCTACAAAGGGATTGTTTAAATGTGGAAGATGCAAAGCTTGTAAGTTTATTGTCCCAAGTAAAGAATTCATTGATCCAAATACTAATATCAAATATCCGATTAAGAATTTCATCAATTGCAGCTCCACACATGTTGTTTATATAATAACCTGTTCTTGCCCCAAATTGTACATAGGCAAAACTACACGCCAATTGCGGAGACGAATCTTGGAGCATACTTACACAGTGACCAAAGAAATGGACACGCCAGTGTCTCGTCACATTAAACAATTTCATAATAATAAACCTGAAGCAATGAAATTTTCAATAATTGATCAAATTTCACAGAGACCTAGAGGAGGGGACATTGATAAAGATCTTCTAAAGTTAGAGAGTAAATGGATCTTTTTATTGATGACCCAAAGCCCACAAGGACTCAATGAAGGGTTTTCATATTCTGCTTTTCTATAATTGAGAAATAGAACAATCACCATTAAGAAGTCATATAACTATTAATATATATCACAACATTTGTATAGATATAACTTTACACAATAAATTTATAAATATTTTTTTTCAATTATTAGCACATAATTTATTTACATACACCATTAGTATTTCATCATCACATCATTTTAATACTTTTTATACAGACACAACAAATGTTACCTCTCCCCACCTTAGAGTTTTAAATAATTTATTATAACACACTTAAATTATTTGTTCTACATATCACAGTTACAAAGAAATCCACCACTATTTAAATTTCTCTATATAGAGATACAGTAAAAGATTCTTAAAATTGAATTAGTGTTCACTGAGAGTATCACTATCTCCAAAAAAATACTTGAAATTTTAAAGAATTAACTTTATATTTTAAATATATAATAAACATCTAAATATATATATATATATATATATATATATATATATACAGTAAGGATGGATATAGATAAATAATATACTTGGAGAAGATGCTTTCTGCCCTTAAAAGATTCATAAGATTATATATCGTGTAGACATGCCTTCAGACAGTCTACAAGTGTAATTACACAGTAATAATATAGTGGAAACGATTGGCAAATCACGTGTGGTTGGCAAGATAGATTAAAATGGAGTTGGTTGGCAAATCACGCATGGTTGGCGAATTAACAACTTGGGAGGGATTGAGAAAAAAACGTGGTGACGTTTTCACGCTGATTACGTCACCACGTAGTGACGTAATGACGCAAATTGCGTTTAATAAGCTGAAATGGATGGAAAAGGGCTATAAAAGCCCTATTTGAACCCAAATTCAGTAGCCCATGAGTAAGCCCTAAGAGGGGCGAAACGGGACTATCTTCACTAAAGCGCAAGTACTCTGGTTATGCTGATTGTTATATTAAGGGAGGTTTATTTATTAGGGCAAACTTTTTTGACTACTTTGAATTGCTAGTCTGCTTTAATGACATATAGTAGTCTAAGGCAATAAGGAGTGTTGTATTGAACAACTTTCAAAGAAGTTATTCATTGTATTTTCCATATATACCCCCTACATAATCACATTTTTACCTTTTTATAACCATAAGAGTACTAAGGGAGCGCTTTTTTCTAGATTGGTTTTAATCACACTTTTTTGAGCTAAATATAAATACACATGTTTTCAGCTTCCCAAGGATTAGCAAAGTAATTTAGCCATATGAGGGAAGATTGAATGTGATATGGGACATTGTCTGTCACTAGCTCTTTAAGAGTAACCATCCATCCATAGGCCATTCCAGTTCCTTTATTTTTCAAAATAATTTAAATGCATGTTTAGGTGTTAAGCACCAAGGAACCGTTGTACAGTGATACATTGAATTAATATTTTTCAATTGAGTTGTACAGTTTATAGGTCACATTAAAGGTGGAAAAAGTTCTGAAATGATTTATCTTTGTCTAATTTTTTTACAGTACAGAAACCTGACATTTTAACAGGGGTGTGTAGACTTTTTATATCCACTGTATATCCAGCAATCAATATCCTGAAGAGCTAACAATCTCTTTTGATTTTTTAGCAGCATACAGTGTACATTTGGGCTGTTGCTGACCTGAGGAGAAAGTGTCAGCAATGTGCCAAGTGTGTAGTATAAATAGGCTGCTTGCTCGAGTCCAAACTGTCTGTTTAGTTGGGTAAAGCGGCATTTTAGAATGGTAATGTTATTAGTTGCAAGTTAGTGTTGTAAAATGGTGGCGATTGTCTATGTGTTACGTGGCTCTCGAGCATTTTACGTCCTTCCTAATAGTGTATTTTGTACCTCGTATGTTCCTGGGTTTGCGTGGTTAGGGGTCGTGTAGCCTCGTTTTAGTTTTTTCCGGCCGCCCTTTTTTTTTGTCGCTTAGGAGATTTCCGAAACTCGTCAAATTCGGTTTAAATTTGCGTGCAACCTCAGTGCCAGACGTCCTGGCTGTCCCCACGTGCTGTGTGTGATTTTTTTTTTGTAATGGTTTATTTTTTTATTTTTTCGATGTGCTTTTTTTTTTTTAAGTCCTGTGGCTCGTATTTATTTAAGTCCCACTTTCTTTAATAGTGTATTTTGTACCTCGTACGTTCCTTGGTAAAAGTCTTATGTGCCTGTTTTGCATGTTTAGGGGTCGTGTAGTCTCGTTTTAGTTTTCTTCGGCCACCATTTTTTTGTCGCTTAGGCAAATTTGGTTTAAATTTGCGTGCAACCTGACTCCCAGACGTCCTGACTGTGCCCCCGTGCTGTGTGTGATTTTTTTTTAATGTTTTTTTTTATTTAATTTGTTGTTTTTTTTATGTGCACGGTTTGTTTTTTTTCTAAGTCCCGCGGATCGTATATTTTTTTTCTAAGTCCCGCTTTCCTTTGCAAAGTGTGTTACGGGCCGTAATTTTTCCACTTGATTTTTTCAAACTGCTACGGGTGTCGCATTGTGAATTGTATAATTGAGATTTTTGTTGATCTGTAGTTCCGTGTGTAGTAGGGATGAGCGCCTATGGCGCTCATCTCCAGCAGCACTGTGAGTGCCTTCGGCACTCAATCCCTAAATCGTGCGGGGTCGTAGGGATGAGCGCAGTAGGCGCTCATCTCCACCAGCGCAAGGAGCACCTTTGGCGTTCCTTGCCAGCAACTGCAGCCCTTGCTCTGCCACGCAACCCCGCAAGTGTTAGCAACAACCCGCAATGCTCACAACTATATATGTGATTGTTCTTCAGCACATTAGTACCAAAAAGGATTGAGAATCTCTTATATGTAAATACAGTATGTGTGTTATATGCAGTGTAATGTCTCTATGTAACAAGATAAGGTACAGATGAATCAAAGTTGTTACCCCCAGCATTTGGCTTTTATTCTATTTTTTATATTTAATTAGTTTTACTTATTCTTATAAAGTTTGATTTTTAAGATTATAAACCCAGTATCATTGGTCCGGGGAAAAAGTGCTTGTTTCCAGATATCCATATATCTTTATGTTCAGAGGACAATAGCAAATTAATTTAAACTACAACTCTACAGATAATTAAGTAGACTTTTTTTCATGTAAGACTTTTTTTTTGGTTTGTGTTGATATCAATAGGGACTGTCTAATTTCTGTATTTTCTCTTCTCAGATTTTTGTATGTATACGTATGTTTTTCTATTTTATTGAAAATGTAATACAAATTTTTGTTGGTAAAGTAAAATCTCAGCATTGCTTTTATTCCAGATTCCAAACAAGAGAAGGAACTACGTGGAGCTCTGAGAGCTGCAGTTGAAAGGTAAAAACTGATATACCTCCATCCATACCCACTTGTTATTATCACTACTCTTTGTTTACCATATTTGTCATAGAGCTGTTTACAAAAGTTACAGTAAATGAATGAAAACTAACAAATTTAAAGTTACAATATACAGAGGAGACAGTGTCCATATTCCTGGGAGTCTACAATCTTGAGTAGTGGTTCCTAAACCAGTTCTTTAATAACCCCAGGCTGAGATAACTTGAGGACTGGTTTGGGAACAACGGATCTGTTTATATGTATGTGTGTGTGTGGACTTCAACCATTCCCACTTGTTGCTGGAATGTCAAAAATAATCAAACGTGCAAAGACATTATTTGCAAAGACTAGCAGTTAGAATATGGTTTTTACCCATATGGTAATGCAAAATCGGAAGATCTTGTACTGAAATATATTCCTGTTTACTGTAGGAAACTGAATAAAGAAGACATTGTGATTCTGGATTCACTCAACTACATAAAAGGTCAGTGATGGTCCTCTTAAGAGACATTACCACTGTGTAAGAACTTAACTACATAGAATAAGATAAAACATATTTCAGATAGGGTCACTGTCACTAGGTCACTTTACTATATGAGATTAATGGGTTTATAAGATTACAATTACACACCTAAAATAGTTATATTTGTACACTGTTTTGATATCTGCAGCCACTTACTTGTGCCAAGTGAGCTTATAAAAGTCATCGTTAAGGTCTGCTCAATTATAAAATCAGAATGAATGTTGCCAAAAGTCCCTTTAAAAGGTAAAAAAATGATGAACATAGTATTTATCACCTACTAGTGACTTGCCCGTTTTTTTTTAAACCTGGCAATGTGAGGCTCTCCCCCCGATAACTTGCGGGCTTTGCAATGAGCGCCTTTGGCCAGCCTCTCCCCCCCCCTACTTTACATTCGTGGCTCATCGCAGGCCTCGCAATGAGCGCCTCCGCCTCTCATTGCAGGCCTTGGCCAACCTGCAGCTTTCGTGCCCCGCAATGAGCTCCTTCTGCGCTCATTGCAAGCCTTAATTCTCATTAATTTGTGCATTAGTTCAGTTATTATTATTATTATTATTATTATTATTGATAACTATTATTATTAACTTTTATTTGTAACACGCCAGCATATTCCACAGCGCTAGATATGTGTTTTAATTACTAAATATCAATTTTGGCTGTTTAGCAGTGCAATATCCTCTTGAGTGGAAACTGTGTTGATATACATAACAAAGATGGGAGTATTAGAAACTGGACAGTGAGTTAGCATCTCTGACCTACCTGTAGTCTAAAATATTGTCCCATATTAAAGCATCTTCCCTTTAGTGCTTTATACTCTTTGTTAATCTGAATTTTATGTGATGGATCGGAACACAATAGTCTAACTTGGTGAAGTAAAATTAGAAAAATATATACATAAAACTACTTTTTTAGAAATAGAAAACAGAAAATTGTCACGTGCATATGTATTCACCCCCTCTGTTATGAAGCCCATAAAAAGCTCTGGTGCAACCAATTACCTTCAGAAGTCACATAATTAGTGAAATGATGTCCACCTGTGTGCAATCTAAGCGTCACATGATCTGTCATTACATATACACACCTTTTTTGAAAGGCCCCAGAGGCTGCAACACCTAAGCAAGAGGCACCACTAACCAAACACTGCCATGAAGACCAAGGAACTCTCCAAACAAGTAAGGGAAAATGTTGTTGAGAAGTACAAGTCAGGGTTAGGTTATAAAAAAAATATCCAAATCTTTGATGATCCCCAGGAGCACCATCAAATCTATCATAACCAAATGGTAAGAACATGGCACAACAGCAAACCTGCCAAGAGACGGCCTCCCACCAAAACTCGTGGACTGGGCAAGGAGGGCATTAATCAGAGAGGCAGCACAGAGACCTAAGGTAACCCTGAAGGAGCTGCAGAGCTCCACAGCAGAGACTGGAATATCTGTACATAGGACGACAATAAGCCGTACGATCCATAGAGTTGGGCTTTATGGCAGAGTGGCCAGAAGAAAGGCATTACTTTCAGAAATAAACAAAATGGCATGTTTTGACTTTGTGAAAAGGCATGTGGGAAACTCCCAAAATGTATGGAGGAAGGTGCTCTGGTCTGATGAGACTAAAATTGAACTTTTTGGCCATCAAAGAAAACTCTATGTCTGGCGTAAACCCAAGACACCACATCACCCAAAAAATACCAGTGAAACATGGTGGTGGCAGCATCATGCTGTGGGGATGTTTTTCAGCAGCCGGGACCGGGAAACTGGTCAGAGTTGAGGGAAAGATGGTGCTAAATACAGGGATATTCTTGAGCAAAACCTGTACCACTCTGTGCGTGATTTGAGGCTAGGACGAAGGTTCACTTTCCAGGAGGACAATGACCCCAAACACACTGCTAAAGCAACACTTGAGTGGATTTAGGGCAAACATGTAAATGTGTTGGAATGGCCAAGTCAAAGCCAAGACCTCAATCCAATAGAAAATCTGTGGTCAGACTTAAAGATTGCTGTTAACAAGTGCAAACCATCCAACTTGAAGGATCTGGAGCAGTTTTGCAAGGAGGAATGGGCATAAATCCCAGTGGTATGATGTGGCAAGATCATAGAGACTTATCCAAAGCGACTTGGAGCTGTGATTGGCGCAAAAGGTGGCTCTACAAAGTATTGACTTTAGGAGGGTGAATAGTTATGCACACTGACATGTTCTGTTATTTTGTCCTATTTGTTGTTTGCTTCACAATAAAATAAATAAAAAAAAACATCTTCCAAGTTGTGGGCATGTTCTGTAAATTAAATTATGCAAATCCTCAAACAATCCATGTTAATTCCAGGATGAGAGACAAGAAAACACGAAAAATGCCAAGGGGGGTGAATACTTTTGGAAGGCACTGTACATCTTCTGATTTGGCCCACAAAGCTTGAACTCCTTGGCATGTAATTAGTTTTGCCATCTGAGAATAGCACTATATCCTTGAAAGGCTTTACCTCCATTCACTCTGTATATCTGTACTATAAATAATAATGCCTTATCTTTAGAACACAAACTGCAGCTCAATTAACAAAACATCTATTATTTATTGTAATTAAATATTCAGAAAGTAGAATTTTCTCTCTTTCATTTGCAGCTGTCACTGAGACCGTTTGATTGTGCTTCCTCTAAGTAAACTAAATGGCTCTATTTCTCTTGACTCGAGGAGCTGTAATAATGTCATTAATGTCATTAATAGGATTGGCACCTAATTACAGAGTTGCCTTCCAGCATCAGGCATGTTTGTTTCATAATGTAAGACAGCAGCGTGAGTTGACAGTGATGTATTAAAAAGGTCTGTCCTATGTAGATTCAAAGTGAACATTTTTGCGTTTCAAAACATATTTGTTGGGGAACAAGTAGTACAAAAAATACAGCCTCACAACTAAAACTTAAAATACAAATGGTACTGTAAGGATGCCTATGCTAAATTGAATAAAGCTGTATCACAGAGTTGTGATATATCTTAACTCCTTTATTTTCTTTCTATACCTGATCAAATGAGATAAACAAGAAAATATCTGAGAATTATATAGTTAGTGTTCTGTATACTCTTGTAAATCTTGAGCAATTAAACTTACAGGAAAAAATGTAACTTGAGGAAGCTGTTATTTTTGTATTCTGTCTATCTCCGTTATTCTCTATAATTCTATAATCCACAACAAACACGTTGCATTTTTTAATTTAGACATCCAAGTCTGACAAATGACATTTGAGCCTTGCATTTGATCCAAAATTTTACAGGGAAAGATTAGACACAATCCCATCAAGATCATGTATGGAATTTCTTTGAAACAGTGTAAAGATTAAGCTTTTTTTTATGTTATTTCTGCCTTTTTAGTTTTATAATAAAGCTATGAATTGCATGTTGTAAGGTGAGGGATAATTCCCATTAGAAGTCTGCTGGAATACCTCTTCACATCCAAGGTTGTGCACATACATGTGTGTGATAATTAATTTATATTCCTTGAATAACATTTGATGTGCCTCCATTTTTTATTTTTTTTAATCTGATTTTGTATATTTTCAATATTTTGATGAACTTTACAGGCATTTAAATAGCTATAGGAAATTGCTCTTTTGTCATGGTGGTGCAGAGAGCTCCAGGTGTCACTGTGATCGGACGATTATATGTCACTAAATAAACCAGCAGCAGAGATCATTCAACACATCACTGCTAAATATACTCTGTGTAAATTGAGAACTTCAGATTAAGATCCTGCTCTTTTAAACTTTGTGCTATAATCAAATAGACCTTATAATAGAGAAATCATGATGTATTAGCACAGCCCTCTTTCAAACTAACCACTATATGGACATAATTTACATTTATTTTACATATGAGCAAATATGGCATAAACTCTGTTGTGACACTCACAAATGTACTTGTGTGGTACTCTAGTATTGTAGTTTACACAGGTTTTGTTGTCTGTACACACGGTTGACTGACCGGTTTCTTCGCAATGAGAAGAATAAGGGGGTAAATGTTATGGTAACTTATTGTGATAACAGATAGTGGGTAAAGGTTTACCACCATTGTAATCCAAATATCTCAATATATGATTAGTGATAAGAAATACATAATGGTTACTGAATTCAAGCTGGTAAGTAATGAAAAGTAAGTTAAGATAATATAAAAACACATGAGCAATCAGCTTCCAACTAACATTTTTGGGCAAGTTTTTAAAAAAAAAATTCATACAGGGTCTGGCAGAAGTAGTACCCTTTTTTCATGCATTTGTAATGTTTAACAAATCTTTTATTACAGAAGTAGAATTTTACAGAAAATACATAAGCACATAATTATGTGACATAACAGAACCACACTCTTACAACATTTTAGGTGTAATGGACAGCATTTTGAACATCTTGTGCGAGACATTCACCTACCGTACCAACCACACTCAAGCAAGTCTTACGACATAATTCTACACTAATGTTGTCCAGATTTGTGTCATTCAATTCATCAACATTTTGGGGTTTGTTCTTGTACACAAGATCTGTAAGGACACCCCACAAAACGAAATTGGACGGTGTTGGGTCTGGGGTCAGAGCCGGCCACTCCAGTGGCTCACATCGTCTTGGAACACAAGACCATCTGTGACAAATGGTGTAGGAAAACTGGAATATGTAGTTCAAATGGAGAACTTGTGCAGCAAACTTCACCACACACAAAACTTACTTAGACACATGGCAAGGATGGATTGTTAACAAAAACATAAATTGGATATGTTTATTGTTGTGAATTGATGTATTTGATTTAAAATGTAAAATTTGAATTATTTAAATGTTTATTGTCTAATAAAAGGTATTAACAATTGTGTAGTTTGTGGGTGGAATCTTTATTTTAGCAGACTCTGTGTGAACCACAAGGATGATATAGAGGCTGAGTGGGTGTGTTTTGCTAACTTTTTGTATTATTTTTTCACATGTGGAAGGAGGACGCAGGGGATTTGTTTACACATTGGTGAATTCAGATACCATTTCAGTACAGGACAACTTCCCACCCTCTCTCACAAAGGCTCAGTAGAGGCATCTTGCAATGCACTAGTAGAGTCTCTGAAAATACATCTATGTCTATAACTTGCATAGCTGCTAATGTTGTTAGTTTGTTGCATACTTCACAAACACCAACATTGTTGCTAATCTACCATGATCATTTTAAGAATTATCCTTTTTTTTCTTAGTGTCTGACCCTAGTTGCTTATTACTTGGCAAGACAAGGAATTAAGGAATTGTATGCCCATGATTGTGAACCTAACAGTTTATGATGTACCGTATATACTCGAGTATAAGCCAAGTTTTTCAGCCCTTTTTTTAAGGCTGAAAAGGGAACCCCTCGATTTATACTTGAGTCACCAGTGTCCCTCCACCCCCGTGTCTCTCTTTCCCCCGTGTCTCTTCCCCCATGTGTCTCTTCCCCCATGTGTCTCTCTTTCTCCCCGTGTCTCTCTTTCTCCCCGTGTCTCTCTTTCTCCCCGTGTCTCTCTTTCTCCCCGTGTCTCTCTTTCTCCCCGTGTCTCTCTTTCTCCCCGTGTCTCTCTTTCTCCCCGTGTCCCTCTTTCTCCCCGTGTCTCTCTTTCTCCCCGTGTCTCTCTTTCTCCCCGTGTCTCTCTTTCTCCCCGTGTCTCTCTTTCTCCCCGTGTCTCTCTTTCTCCCCGTGTCTCTCTTTCTCCCCGTGTCTCTCTTTCTCCCCGTGTCTCTCTTTCTCCCCGTGTCTCTCTTTCTCCCCGTGTCTCTCTTTCTCCCCGTGTCTCTCTTTCTCCCCGTGTCTCTCTTTCTCCCCGTGTCTCTCTTTCTCCCCGTGTCTCTCTTTCTCCCCGTGTCTCTCTTTCTCCCCGTGTCTCTCTTTCTCCCCGTGTCTCTCTTTCTCCCCGTGTCTCTCTTTCTCCCCGTGTCTCTCTTTCTCCCCGTGTCTCTCTTTCTCCCCGTGTCTCTCTTTCTCACCGTGTCTCTCTTTCTCCCCGTGTCTCTCTTCCCCCCCGTGTCTCTCTTTCCCGCCCCCCCCCCCCGTGGCTCTCCCTCCCCTGTGTCTCTTCCCCCTCTCCCTTTCCCCTCACTTGCCTTCCATCAGCAGCTGCTCCTCCGCGCTTTTTTCCGGCTGTGTCGGGACCCGGCATATGCTAATGATGTGACTTGACATGCCTGTCACGTCATTAGCATTGGCCAGGTCCCGACGCAGCCGGAAGGAGCGCAGAAGCAGCTGCTGATGGAAGGTAAGTGAGGGGAAAGGGAGAGGGGAAGGTAATTAGAGGGGTAAAGTCAGGAGGGGGGTTGAGGAGGGGGGATGAGGAGGGGGAGGGGGGTTGAGGAGAGAGGATGAGGAGGGGGTTGAAGAGGGTGATAAGGGAGGGGGAGGGAAAGACACAGGGAAGGGAGAGGGGGAAAGAGACACAGGGAAGGGAGAGGGGGGAAAGAGACACAGGGAAGGGAGAGGGGGGAAAGAGACACAGGGAAAGGAGAGGGGGGGGAGAGACACAGGGGAGAAAGAGAGGGGACAAGAAAGGGGCACAGAAGGCACACAAGAAGGGGACACAGAGGGCACAAGAGGGACACAGGGGGCAGCACATTTCCCACCCTCGGCTTATACTCGAGTCACTAAATTTTCACAGTATTTTGTGGTAAAATAGGTGCCTCGGCTTATACTCGGTTCGGCTTATACTCGAGTATATACGGTATATTGTAAAATGTCACTGCTATCTTACTCCTCAGAAAAGTCAGCAAAGTGTAGTTAATCCATTGACTGCTAGTCATTGAGATACTTCAGCCTGTCAACTTTTTTTTTCCCCCCAGGTTACAGATATGAGTTGTTCTGTCTGATTAAACATGTGCAGACTCCACATTGTCTGGTATGTATTATATGTATATATATCCCATGGTGGTGCAGTTGCATGTAGCTACTTAGCATTATCTGTTTTTCTTCACATAGCTTTCATTTGGCCTCATATCTACGATAACTTTAATCACATCTGTAGTCTGAGTGGTGCCCTCACTCTGCTTTCTTTAATCATCTACCGTTTAATCATGAAATAAAGAATACATAAATGCTAACATACGCATACTAGTCTGTAAGAAATAATTTACCTTCTGCTCCTGTTCCACTCTCTTCCCTGTTAGTCTCTCTTCTCCCACCATTTCCTCTCTTTCCTTTTCCTTTCTCTTTCTTTAACCCATCAGCCTGTACTCCTATTCCTTTCCCGCTCACTCTCCTCCCTCCGTGCCATTTCCTCTTAATTACTCTATCTTCCCCTTGTTTGCCTTCCTGTCCCATCCTCTGTTCTTTCATCCCATTCTTTTCAGAAAATCGATATCACCACATATGATCTATCTTTTCACCTCCGCTGTCATCTGCAAATATTCCTCAAACTGCCCCCTCTTTTCTTAAAAGATAACTGTGGTCCTAAATATCCCCTTTTGAAGAACTATAATTGAAAATAAGCAATATGTCTTTAATATGTCCCTTGTGTATGCTGATGTCGAGTCTACCATTTTAGTTTTTCAGTGATATAATTCCTGAGTTGGGAGGCGACTTCCACTGGAGAGAGAGTTTCTATTTGCATAATGGGAATGTGCACATATATAGGATTCATTGAAAGCTTGTTAGTTTACAAGGATACAAACTTCTGAAACAGAAGCTGCAAAAAGCAGCCAAGTAAAGAAAATGGAAGACTGCATTAAAGAATAATTGCAAATAAAGTGCTTTTTTTGTTTACTTTAAAAAAAGATTTAGCCTATTTTCAAGTTATTAAAAAGACTGTTGAGAAAACAATGGTGCTTTAACTCACATCTATCTCATTATTTGATCCTGCTTACTGATTTTAACTTACTGATTTCAAATACTCAATATTCCCTAGACTCAATCGTATGCCTCTACAATCTATATATATATATATATATATATATATATATATATATATATATATATATATATATATATATATATATATATATATAAATCACTTACCCCTTCCATGTCTATGTCCGAAATGAGCCACTGGAAGTATTTTTGCAAAGTGAATTAAAGTAATAGGTACTTCTAAGAAGCAGTTAAACCAAATACATATATTCAAATAAAAAATACATTAATTAAAATATACTTTTATATGTGTAGTAGGTCATGCTGGTGGAGCATCTTGCTCCACCCATTATAGCACTTGCATATGGGGATCCCACATCTGCTGAGTTCATTAATCACACTATTGCTCTCACATGTCATTTTGATATCCAGCCAGCAGTGAAAATGCTCATATAGGAACAAGACATCTGCTCTCTAAAAGAAAGTGAGATTATCATTATTTTTTTTTCCAAGTGCTGAAAATGATGGGTGGGGATTAATGCCAACGGTGAGCATAGCCTGGGTCTGACGGGTGCAGCTATAAGTTTTCTAAAACTAGTTTTCTTAAGTTCTTGTGATTATATATTATATGTGTTTTTGCACGGAAGCATTAAATTACAGCACAGAGTCCCTAGATTTCAATTCACAGTGTGGTTATGATGGATATTCATATTATCACCTGCAGTTTATGTATACCAGTGTCCTGTGATGTCGCCTTGTCTGTGTGTAGATTTGATTTCTAATGAGCTGATGTTTTTCTGCACTTGAGAACTTGGCTTACCGGTCACAGAGCAGGGTGATAATGAAATCCTGAGAACTGGTACTGAGCGCGCTCTCTCTCTCCACAGATTTATTGTCTGACAGCCTCAGATATCAGCTCTACATGGAACCAAGAGAGAGACAAGAATGAGCAGTATTCACAGGAAATGTGAGTATGAATGGTCTGATGAAATCCCTCCTAAAAATATATTATCTAATTAACTCATTTACATTTGATTGCTGCTGTCTATATTTTTTATTTCATTGTTCAAAAGTAAAAAGAACTCCACATAAATAATGTTAAAATATATAAAGTTATTGCCAGAAAGTCATCATATTTATTTTGGCTATATTCAATCAGGCAGTGGAAAGATCTTACCTCACCATTGAATACCATAGACCTAAGTTATTATAGAGACCCTATTTATTAAAAGACTACACATTTGTGAGGCATATAACAAATAAACAACATTATCAGTTATGTATGGCATGAGCATAACCACATTTTTATAGAAAATATCTGCTTAAACTAAGAGTTTCACCTAAACACAAGCTGCTCTTTTATGAAAGAGTATCACATATATAGTTGTCAGCAGGCGGGCTTGGCAAAACCAGTTGCTAATGCAACAGGGAAACTGCGACCCTCGCAAAGCGCGGGCTGCTGTTGCGGCCAGGCCAAGAGCGCCAAAGGCCCTCCCCTGCGCTGGTGGAGATGAGCGCCGCAGTCGCACATCCCTACAACCCGTAGCACTTAGGCAGGGAGCGCCGAAGGCATTTTAAACATCAATTTAACTCCCCTTTTAACAGTTTACACACTCGAAAATCCTCTAAGCGTGAGAAAAAATGGCCGCCGGAAAAAACAAAAACGAGGCTACACGTCCCCTAAAGCCGCAAAACACCACCAAGCACATACAACTTTTACAAAAAGCTGTACGGGGTACAACATACACTATTAGCAAGGGCGATAAATCATCCTCACCCGCGTACCACATACACATACACATTTGCCGCCATTTTACAACACTAACTTACACAATGCGGAACTACACAGCTACACTAACGGTTTCTCCTCGCGCACGCAGCCTATTTACACTACACACTGGACACATTGCTCACACTTACACCTCAACTCAACAACAGTGCAAATCTACATTGGATGCTGCAGGAACAAAATAGATTGTTTGCTCTTCAGCACATTGCTTGCTGCATATATTAATTACAAATAGGTAAGCTGTATTAATTTATCAATTCATTGTTTTTCTAATTAATTACCATTACAACATACATATATACAAAACTTTTAAAAACACCACAATACACAATTGCAATAAACGGCGAAGACGCTCATTGCCAGCCACATGATGAGCGCCAAAGGTGCTCACCACGAGGTTCGCAATCAGCGCAAAACGTACTCACACAACCAAAGCACTTAATTTGTGTGCCAAACACCATTGCTTGACTTACAATTCTATTGCCGTCATTTTTTGACGGGCACTTCGCTAGTGCTTATAGAAGATCCAATGTATGTGTAATAGTTTTAGCATTTACCTTTAACTGCAACAGGTCCTCTGTATCTAGAACACAGAAAATTAACATATTTCAAAACAAAACCACACATACAATCAGTCAAAAAATTTAGGAAGATTTGCCTAATTACACATTATTCCAAATCAACATTCAAGTTTACAATTGTGGTTATCAATGCTTTCTCTTATTTCCAAAGATATAGAGATACATTGTTCCATATAATCATCCCAACGTTACCATTTTGCAGATATTGGTTTATTGATAGATACTAAATAGAATTTGGCTGCAGTTTGACCAGCATTTGAAGTCTCAGAAATGAAACTCAAAATGGCAGCTTCTATTCCTTATCCAAACATGAAGTAACAGGAAAACTAAGCAAGTTTTATAAGTTTTACACAGATAGTTAATCTTCTCTGAAAGTGATATTTATTTTAAAATAATTATGTTTGCTTGGAACATGCCCTTTAAGTAGACTCTGCTTGAGGATATTTAAAGGCAACTTGTTGGCCTGAAGCCTGAGGGGAAGCTGATTTTACTATGGGTTGTACTTCACCTAGGTTGCAGCCTTTCAGTAGAACTAAATAGAGACTGCATTGCATCCAAGTTTCTTTTCTAGGTTACTAATATTTTTATTTGGACAAACACAAAATGGAATAATCTAGTTACAATTTAAACAAAGCCAACAAAATGAGCTGAAGTTCGCTATATTGGGACTGACATGATTTTAATTTGCATATGTGCAGTATTATGCTTCTATTGAAGGTATTATTCTACTCTAGAAAGAAACACATATCCCTGTTTTAAAATGCTGTTACACAAGTTATGTTATCAAGAACACCTTAGATTATTCAAACTAATTTAGTTCCCCCTATGGATTTTATATGCATCTGAGGTACAAGCTTATACTCTTTGGAAAAGGTGAGAAACCAATAACCAGTAGTACAAAAATGTAATTACTACAAAAAGATTTTCACTGAGAAAATTGTTTTTTTAATCAACATTTATCAAAGTTGATTAACAAAACAAAGCTTATAATGCAGACTTCATGACTTAATATGTAAAGCAATTTAATAAAGTTTGGAAGTTACATTTTTTAGTGTTGGGTAGAAGATCTAGAAGTAATGTGAGGAAGCTGATAAGTAGAACAGCATCCCCACATACATTATTGGGCCAGCAGATCGAATCCCAAGATACCTGGGATATGCATAAGACTCCTGAGAAATTGTTAAGCCAAGGTTTTTGGTAGATATAATGAGCACAAGAAAATATAAAATGAAGAAAAAAGTTATGGAAAATAAGATAGATAAATTATTTCACAAGGAAATTAATTTTCGCTCTATCTCTCTGCTACCCTTATCTTCAAAATTGCTTGAGTAACTCCTCTACTACTGCCTAACCTTATTCCTTTTCTCCTGCTCCCTTCTTGGCCCCCTCCAATGTGGCTTCCGGCCCCAGTACTTCACAGAGATTGTGTCACTAAAATCACTGATGACCTACTCGCCTCCAAATCAAAGGGTCTCTTCTCTCTACTAATTCTCCTGGATCTCTGTGTTGCCTTCAAAACAGTTGAGCTCCCTTTTCTTATCGAAACACTCCTTTGGAATTCATGATACAGCTTTCTCATTGTTCACATCTTTTCTAGCAAAATCATACTTAATACTTAAATTAAATCCCACCTCCAAGGATGTTGTATTAGCCATCTTTTTCATTCCTCATATAAAATCAATAACAAAATCTTGTAGTTTTCACCTAAAAAATAACTCCAACATATTTACACAAAATACAAATAAAATGTTAATCCATTCTCTCATCATATATCACCTTGACCTTGGCCTGCACAGCCCATTCCCTGTCTGTCTCCACTTCAATCCATATTGAACGCCTTCACTAGACTCTTCTCCCATACTAAACCCTCAGTGTCTGCAGCACCTCTCTGTCAGTCACTCCCCTGGCTTCCCATAGGCTCCAGAATACAATTTTAAATCTTGTCCTTAATAGCAGTGCACTCCCTTATATATTTGCCCTTGTTTTAAGATACTTCCCCCAACCTCCTCTTGTATCTGCTAATAACCTTCTTTATTCCTCTCTTGTCACCTACTCTCACTCCCACCTTCAGGATTTTTCTTGTGTTGCCCCTACTCCATGGAACTCCTTGCCTCGCTCCACTAGACTAATTTCCTACCTCAAATTCTCTATAAAATTACTTGCACATAGCTTACATTGTAACACACAACCACCTCCACTTACTTCAGTCTACTGCCATAATCCCTTCCTTCTTGCATCTGTCTCCCACCATTGTACTGCACATCTGCTTATATATTTTTTTCTGTTTGTTCCCACTGTACTTTATTCTGCCTTGTAAATAGTGCTACTAAAAAAATGGCACTTTATAAATAAAGAGTAATAATAATACTGATGATGTCAATGTTCAGGTGATATACCTATATATTCGTTCCTTGCATAATTCCCATGTCACTGAGTTACATTTGAGAAGCACACATGCCCCTGAGAAAGTGGGTCTTACTCTGGGTCCATGTGTGTAGGGTCTCTAATAGATCTCTAATAGTCCAAATTGTCCAATATTAACCATTTAACCTTTGCACTCCCATTATCAAACATATCTATTAATTGTCACTAATAGTTTCCTTCTCTCTTACCTCCAAGCATCTAGATTCACTAAACAAGGTAACCAGTTTAAAGGCATTTTGGTTTCCCCCTCTAGTATTATAGCCATTAAAAATTGTGAAAGAAAATTAAACAGGACAAATCTCAGTAATTGGGATATCTAAATTTGTTCTGAAAGTCTGTTTTGAATATGCCCTTTGATGTTATAGATGTGCTCCCTCATCCTAATGCTTAGTTTTCTCAAGCTGCGACCCACATACTGTTCCGTATTAAATATATTACATTCCTACTGTCAATGTATACTGCCCCACCCATAATTTTAAATTTCTCTCCGTTTTGAAAATTATTCAAAATCATGATATACTTCCTGGCGTTGTCATATCTATCTTATTAGCTGTACACCTTTAAAGCCTCTAGACACAATATAATCTTTTATTTATGGGGGTTCTATACATAGCTCTGGGTCTGTTGGCCCAGGGCTCTGAGTATTGCCCCTTAATTGTAAAGGTCTTATTTTTCAAATTATTATTAGTATTGAGTAATACATGCTAGATTTTAGTTCTCTATTTCAATATCCAGTTTCTATCTATAGCTTCCTAACTCATTATTATCTATATTTAAAATATGCTCTTTACTTTTTTTGCAGGTTAACCCTATGATATCCTTTATCTAGAAACCTTCCTTCTAACTAATATGCTTGAGTCATATAGACCTCTCTGTCTATACAGTTTCTTCTAAATTGAGTGCATAGTATATTCTTCAGCCATCATTTATGTGGCAGCTAACTGTCAATATAAAGCCATCACATCTACGGCTTTAATCCTTTTCTTTATAATGCCATTCTATACATATGCCTCCAACTCACCTTATTTTACTCAGCTGTGATAGCCCGGTTTATACTATTCATATATGATTAAAAAAAAAAAACCTTAACTGATCAACCTGACTATTCCAGATGAACAACTGTTCATCAGTATATATTTTAGGACACCAGGTTCATACATGAGTTATTTGATTGTCTTTCCTATTGAGCTTACTTTTTTGGATCATATGCTTAGAAGACTGGGTGTGAAGTATTAGGTTAACTGTTTATTATGTATTATTGGATTGTTATGTATGGTATGTGTAATTTACGCAGTGGATTGATGCACGTATTGAAGCATTGATGTAGTGAATTTTACACAGTTGTTTGCTAGACAATGATGGAAGTTTTTTCCATATATTCCTTATCGATAAATAGACACTGGTACAACTGTGTAGGTAGATTCAAGATTTGAAGGGATATGTTTCCTGTTTTTACTAGGTATATAATCTACCAATGTCTCTATTTACTTTTATGTACTGTGTTTTATTAAAATGTGCTAAAAAGTTTTGTTTTTGCCTAAAATAAAACAAATATTACCTTTTATGGGGCTGCTCTCTGCAGTGTATGCAGTTACAGCCTCTGTAGGACTGGATGTGTAGTGGTGTTCTAGCCTATCAGGGACCACATCTCCGCAGCATGTTGGTCGCTCATTGGGTCGTCACTGATTGGATAGTATGAGAGCCAAAGCAGAATCTGTGTCTTTGTGAGCTGTCGAGGGCAGACCCAAGTAGGTAACATTTGTTTGATTTTAGCCAGTAAAAACCGAGCTTATAAGCATTTCTTAATAAAATAAAGTATATAAAAGTACATAGATACACAGGTATATTATATATTTAGATAATCCAGAAACGTTCCATATCCCTTTAATATGCACAGATTTAGGAATGGTGATTCACTTTTATAATTTGTTACTGTGTGTATTTAAATTGCCAAGCGATACAAGTGGAGGGATTATCCCCATATATTTAGAGGTATATCACCTAATAATTGGTAAAGTATAGTAATGCACATGGTTTGAGTGATTTCACAAGGATATTATTTATCTTATTTTATAGTGTAAACTGTCTTTTAAAGGTTTTTGGTGAAGAACCTTATGGCTTAAGCAGCTATAGTTCTTTTTTTTATCTTTTTTCTTTATGTTTAATAATGAGTAGACTAGATGACCGTAACCTGTCATTATGACTTTACTATTGCATACTGTAGATCTGACTCTTTAACCCGTTGACCATGTAACAGCCATTACATCCCTTGTTCTCTTGCTTACACATGCCTTTTGCCCAATGATTGCTTGATTTGTTTTTCAAGATCAATTAGAAATACATAATTTCCCCCTGGAGGCAAACAAAATAATTCATTAGAAGCAGTTTTTCTACGCTCAGTGAGCCGATCTCTAGAGGGCGAGACTTACAGATTTCTGAATTGTTTAGTTCAAAGCCACTGTGGCTGGCTACAAGGATTCCTGTACGTCTTCTATTTCAACAAGAGACTATTAGAATTGCAGATGAGGGAAAGCTTTTCTGATGTTTGGGATTAGTTTGAGGTGACCAGAATAAAAAATCATTTTCTGTTTAAACTTGCAGTTTCTGCAAACAGTTTAGCTCTATTTTTCTTATGAATATTTCATACACTTATCATACTCTCTTCTGTTAGATAAGCCACTGAGTCATCACAATGCATCACAATTAGACAATAACATGAGGTGGTCTGTAACACAAGGCCATGCTAGAACGCATTTGATTTGGCTAAAATGTTTTTTTTATATCCTTGTTAGAATATACGCTTAAGAGATCCACACTCCGCTATTAGAGAGGATGTGCATCAGTTTTCTGATGTAGAACAGTATTGATTAATTCATTGTCCTTTTAATTACATTGACACGCACTGAAATATATATCATTGTTTTCAACAAGTCTCCAGTTAAGTTATAAAGATATTTTTTTCTCTCTGCTGGAACAGCAGTTAGAGCAGTAGCTATTATCCCTTTTACAATATGGTCTCTGTTGATAGTCATGTACTAAAGTCAACTGCCCTATTAATCGGTGAGTCCGAGCTGTGAAAGCATTGAAGGGTGTTTCTTCTCTGAGAGACAATAGTAATTTATTTAAATGTAAACCATATCTAAGCACATGCACGCTCACCTCAATGTACATCTAACCCTCTTGTATTATTTTAGTTTCCTTGAAGTATTGCAACAGTAACAGCAATTAATGTATCATAAAGGCAAGGAACTACTTCTCTACCAGGACAAACATATAAATACATTAAACTGGAATTGTTACGTTGTTTTACGAGCCTTCATATACTTTTCAGCTCATATCCCTTTAAGTAAAAACAAAATGTATCATCATGCCACTAATCTTATTTTATAATAATCTTATCCTCTGCCTTCATCCTTTCATGCTGTGCATATCCAAGGAGGGAACCAAATAATGAGATGTTTTGCAGCATAAAATTGATTTGTGTATATAAATCAAAGGTCATGGAAAGAGTTTAACAGATTACACTATTACCTTCAGTGACCAGGGGATGACTCATTAACAGTGATGTGTTGTATTATAAGATGATTTAATATATAATTACTTATTATTGAAATTGGTTTCAAAATAGGCAGAAAGTCTAGTTTTTAGTCCTTCTCTCGCCTGTGGCTACTATTTTCGTCTACCATTCTTTACAATGAAAGTATCATCTCAGAAACATCCTGTCCTATAACACAGAGGATAACCTGTATTTTATAATGAAATGTAGATGTGCTTTTTCCTGAGTTGTAAGTTTAATTTTCTAGAGCTGCCAGTTACTACCATTTATCCTTTCACACCTGTCACTTTGTTACTTTATGACTACTCAGTTGTTGTTTAAAGTAATCTGTCATCATTTGATACATTTTCAATTTAAATCAAAAGTGAAGCTGGCCCACAAGGAAGAGCTGAATATGTGCTACCTCCTCCTAAGACCTATCCAATTGGGCCTTGCAGCAAATCGCTGGTCACATCCCAGGATGCTTTGGTTTATTTTTTACAGAATGACTGGAAACTGATGGGGGAGAATGAAGCATTCATTACTGGCAGTTTTGATTATTAACTATTCAAGTTCTTAAAAAAAAAAAAAAAAAAAACTGAATTTCAATAGGTTTACGGTGTTCCTTTAAAGTTCACTATAATCCAAAGTGCTTGGTTTTAAATCTGCTATGCAAATGAATAACTATTATTATTACATTTTAGGGGCATAATTGACTGGATACTATCTTCTCTTACATACATATACATTCATTTTTAAACCAGTAATTAGGGACAGGATTGTGTCACTATACCCCAACCTTGCAGAGCTCTGAGAAAGTCAGTGAGTGTTTACTAAATTATCCAGCAAACATGGAAACAAACAAAGGAATTAGTTCTCCAGTGGCACCTATGGATTCACAGTAATGTTATTTTTAAGTCCTGGTTACATTACTTTTGAAGGAGAGTGATCACCTACTAATTTGATCCTACAGATTTGATGCCTTGGTGCAGAGATTGGAGGCCCCTGACTCCCGCAGTCGATGGGATAGCCCCCTCTTTACTGTGCACAAAGATGAAGAGCTCCCACTTAAACAAATCAGTGATGCAATCTTCCACAAGAAGGCACCTCCACCCAACCAATCTACACAAACCGTGCGTACCCTGTCTATCACCTTTATCCTATTTTTTATAATCTACTCAATCTTGATTACTCTCCGCAGTTGCTACTAATTTTATTCTTTCCTTAATACCAGCTTCTTTTGGCCCCTCATCTATATATTTCCATCTCTTTCCACTCTGCAAATTTCATCAAAATTTCAACTAATACGAGTCTTCACCAGATTCAGATGCCTTTGTTAGATATGTTCCTAGAATCTTTTAACAAATATTTTTTTTTTTTTCAAATAGCAACCACTGTCCTCCACGAACTTCCTTCATGAACTTGACAAGGTGACACAGGATGTGGTCACAGTGAGTATCAAGTTTCTTCATGCATAATATTTATAAGTATCATGGTATATCTAAACCCTGTTTGGGTGTAGTACTTTTGCATATTCTAGGACCATTTTACAATTTTAGGTTTATTGTAATATTTGTTATGGGAAACTAGGTGTACATGAGGGTTAATTTCTCCAAACAAGGATCTCCTGAACATCCCTACAATCCACACTCTTCAAATACCAAGGGGGGAGGGGGGGAATTCTTTTGCAAGGCACTGTAAATAGAGGAGCAAGTCCCAGTTGGATAACCATCCTCTTCAGGCTGCAGGTAATCTAGCAGGACAATGTAGAAGCCCTTGTGACACAAGCAGAGACAGCTGAATTTGTTTTCTCTAAAAAAAGCTTTTATGCTAAAGTTGTGAATTTGTAACATACTTTTACAAAACTGCAGTGGTTCCCAAAAAGAACACACAAGTTTCATGTGTATCGCAATCTCAGTAGTAAAGTAAGTAAATCCGGCTGTTTGCTTGATATCAGAATCCTGAAATTGAGACATTTTAGTTAAAACACCACTGTAGATTGGTAAAATATTTCTATACTATTGATGTGTAATAAAATACTAACATTAGCAGCTATGCAAGACCGGAAAATAAAAGCATTTTTAGAGAACATCTTATTTTTATATGGCTTTGTGTTGAGAAGAATTCCATCTGGGACTTTAAGTCCGTCTGTAGCTTTAGTGGGAAGATTATCCTTGTTGGCCTCACTCCATTGAGTTCTATTATCAAGGGGCTGTTTGAAGAGAAAGATTTTAACATATGTTACTACAGGTCTTATCTGAAACCATAGCTCTTTCTCCTCCTCCATCCTTTTGCAAACAATAGTCAAAATGTCCATTGTCATTAAAGAAAATTGTAATATAATAGCAACAAATTAAAGGTTGTAATTATTTATTTTAAACTGTGTAAAACATTTGACACATTATCAAGTTGAGTTCTTCAAAACGGCATATTGTAAATATGACATTTCAGTGGAAATTTGCATGCAAAATAAATTCCATTAATTTAGGAAATGAACACAACAGAAACATAAATAGATAATCAGCAGTGTGTTTTAATTCACCTTACTCTGACTTATGAATTAATAAAAACTAGAGAAGAAGCGGTAACCAGGGCCGCATGATGTGTCTGGTACACGTGTTATCTTGGCAATATTTTGAGCTTGCTATAAACAAATACAAATGCCTTGTCAATGTGCCTTCAAACATTTTCATAACATTAGTAATATGATAATGTAAGAAAGATAAATAACTCTCATATATATTTTGTGCTATATTCACTAGAGGCTCTATGGAGCCTTTCCTCCAAAGTGTGACGCATCTCTCTAACTTGCAGGTTCCCTAGGATAACATTGCAGTTTGGAGAGGGTATTCACAGGCCCTTGATGTATATAGCTAGCTGTCACACACACACGTTTTGTTTTATTTATTTACTTAGTATTTTATCATTAACATTTTTTTTTTTTTATTGATTTTTATTAGACAGGTCAGACATATAACATAGTACACCAAAAACATTAGAAGTGATAAATAGGAATTAACAATAAACGTATTTCACATATTTGGTTTCCAGTGTGTCCTCTGCCTGTCCAAAACTCCTCTCCCTTTTCCGTTTTTCTGGTATTATAATAGCTGATATTAGCTTTTAAATAACTTAAGGCTAACGAGAAAACTATATTTAATGAAGTCCCATAACTATGGGAAAAATATGATGAACTTGGATTCCTGACCAACTGTTGTTTTGAGCTTGGTTGGTAGCATCTAATAGAAAGATTATTCTGTGTTTAGGTTACTGTGTGGGCTAATGATGTTGGGTAAATTAAGACCACTACTACTATGGATCCCCTAATAGCTCCTTTGTAGGGAGAAGTGTCACTCACCCTATTCATCTGCCGCGTCTTGTCTCCCAGGCGGCCCAGCAGGAGGCCCAGCGCTTGTAGTTATGGTCAACCTCTGCGGACAAAACGCTCATGGATCGAACAAACTCAATTTTGTTTAAGACTACTTCAAATGTTGGGGTGGGTGATTTCCAATGGGCGGCTACTACTATCCTAACTGCTAGGAAAATTTGGTTAGTTAGGAATTGTTCTGAGTTGGACATCCCTTCTACCGGTAATCCTAGGATGGCCTCTTCTGGTCTCATGGGATAGCATTGACCCCATAGTTTCTCCAGGGTTTTGTAGGTGTCCACCCATGTGTGTCTAATCATAGGGCATTCCCATAATTTATGGATTAGAGTCCCTATTTGGTTGCAGCCCCTTTCGCATATGTCACTAATTGTCTGGTTCCCTATGTGCATTCTTACTGGGGTTAGGTACCACCTCATAATAACTTTATAGGAGTTTTCTTTCATAATTACGTTAAGTGATGTGTTTTTGGCTTGTTTCCGAATACTATTCCATTGGTCTCTGTCTAAATTTATGTTGAGGTCAGCTTCCCATGCTGATTCATAGTGTAATTTAGGGGGAGTGACTAAATCGCTTAAATGGTTATATATTGTGGAGATGTTTCCTTTCCCTCCCGGGAATTTAATGCAACATTTTTCGAATAAGGATATATTTTGCCCTCCTTTATTCTTAGTGATGTGATTTAATCTTTGGTTTATAGCGATTAGGTTAAGCCATTCCCCCGGAGGAAGGGGTTTGTCTTCTAGGAATGCGGTGGTGGACCATTTTTGATTAACAACCGGTAAATCTGCCGCAATTGAGCAATTATTATCAATCCACCATCTGTATTGAGCATTAGAGTTTATTTTGGGGTTAGTTGAAAGTGGCCATAGAGGGCTGAGCCCTGACTCCTGGCCCAGCAGTCTGTTCCTCTTATTTATATCTTTCCATAGGGAAATTGAATGCCTCACACTTGATGGAATTGATTGGGGTAACTTGAAGCCCTGCTGGGTTGAGAGCCATAGTAACTGACGCATGATTAAATCATTGGACCCTAGTATGTGTTTTTCTAATTGAACCCATACCGGGGGGGAGTCCCTGACATACCACTTAACTAGTTGTGCTAATCTAGCAGCTTTAAAGTACCTGGAAATGTCTGGAAATCCGAGCCCACCATTATTATTATTATTATCTTTTATTTGTATTGCGCCAACATATTCCGTAGCGCTGTACAGGGGATAAGAACAAGGGAAATACACGTTTAACAAAATTAAAAAGAAAAAAAGTTGAAGAGCCCTGTTTTGAGCTTAGAATCTTAGCAGAAAGTGCTTTATCCCAAAGCACCCTACAAGACTGGAAACTCGCTACTTACAATCTAAAGGGAATTAAAGGGCAGAGAACTGGGGAAGAGTAACAAATAAGGAATAGCAAGGGCAAGGAAGTAAGTGAAAGATAGAAAGAGTTTTATTTTAGAGGGAGAGGGGATGGATCTGAGGTGAAAGAGTAGTATGTTGGCTGACCCCTAGTGTTGAGATGATATATCTGCAAGTAGGAAGTCAGGTGTTTTCTATGGCTCTATAAATTTAATCTGAGTTGGGGTGGGTGGGTGAGGGGAAGGGAGGGAGGGCAGTTCTGAGTGTGTCACAGATGAAGTAGGCCTTAAAACCAGAGTAAATTTGCACTGCTGAGGTGTTCTGAATGCAGTTCTGAGTGTGTCACAGATGAAGTAGGCCTTAAAACCAGAGTAAATTTGCACTGAAAGAAAGAGAGAATGGATTGGGGTCAGACAGTACAGGAAGATAGGAGAGTTAGGAAGGAATGAGAGAGGGACCATAGAATAAAGATATTTGAGGAGGGGGGAGGAGATTTGAGGTATTTATGCCAGCCATAAATGGGGGAGGATGGGGGGGAAGGTGGGGACAGCAGAGCAGGGTATAGGAAACAGTTAAAAATTGAAAACAAAAAGTCAGAATATTTCTATCTGCCAAGATATAATAACATGCATACAGTAGTGATATTAATAAACATATTGGCTCCAGGGATGGCACAGTTTCCATAGTCTTCTCCATACCTGCTGAGGTGTTCTGAATGCAGTTCTGAGTGTGTCACAGATGAAGTAGGCCTTAAAACCAGAGTAAATTTGCACTGCTGAGGTGTTCTGAATGCAGTTCTGAGTGTGTCACAGATGAAGTAGGCCTTAAAACCAGAGTAAATTTGCACTGAAAGAAAGAGAGAATGGATTGGGGTCAGACAGTACAGGAAGATAGGAGAGTTAGGAAGGAATGAGAGAGGGACCATAGAATAAAGATATTTGAGGAGGGGGGAGGAGATTTGAGGTATTTATGCCAGCCATAAATGGGGGAGGATGGGGGGGAAGGTGGGGACAGCAGAGCAGGGTATAGGAAACAGTTAAAAATTGAAAACAAAAAGTCAGAATATTTCTATCTGCCAAGATATAATAACATGCATACAGTAGTGATATTAATAAACATATTGGCTCCAGGGATGGCACAGTTTCCATAGTCTTCTCCATACCTGCTGAGGTGTTCTGAATGCAGTTCTGAGTGTGTCACAGATGAAGTAGGCCTTAAAACCAGAGTAAATTTGCACTGCTGAGGTGTTCTGAATGCAGTTCTGAGTGTGTCACAGATGAAGTAGGCCTTAAAACCAGAGTAAATTTGCACT
Source organism: Discoglossus pictus (assembly GCA_027410445.1). Taxonomy (NCBI): domain Eukaryota; kingdom Metazoa; phylum Chordata; class Amphibia; order Anura; family Alytidae; genus Discoglossus; species Discoglossus pictus. The sequence goes on from CM050167.1 coordinate 234,322,978, forward strand.
GAAAGAAAGAGAGAATGGATTGGGGTCAGACAGTACAGGAAGATAGGAGAGTTAGGAAGGAATGAGAGAGGGACCATAGAATAAAGATATTTGAGGAGGGGGGAGGAGATTTGAGGTATTTATGCCAGCCATAAATGGGGGAGGATGGGGGGGAAGGTGGGGACAGCAGAGCAGGGTATAGGAAACAGTTAAAAATTGAAAACAAAAAGTCAGAATATTTCTATCTGCCAAGATATAATAACATGCATACAGTAGTGATATTAATAAACATATTGGCTCCAGGGATGGCACAGTTTCCATAGTCTTCTCCATACCTGCTGAGGTGTTCTGAATGCAGTTCTGAGTGTGTCACAGATGAAGTAGGCCTTAAAACCAGAGTAAATTTGCACTGCTGAGGTGTTCTGAATGCAGTTCTGAGTGTGTCACAGATGAAGTAGGCCTTAAAACCAGAGTAAATTTGCACTGAAAGAAAGAGAGAATGGATTGGGGTCAGACAGTACAGGAAGATAGGAGAGTTAGGAAGGAATGAGAGAGGGACCATAGAATAAAGATATTTGAGGAGGGGGGAGGAGATTTGAGGTATTTATGCCAGCCATAAATGGGGGAGGATGGGGGGGAAGGTGGGGACAGCAGAGCAGGGTATAGGAAACAGTTAAAAATTGAAAACAAAAAGTCAGAATATTTCTATCTGCCAAGATATAATAACATGCATACAGTAGTGATATTAATAAACATATTGGCTCCAGGGATGGCACAGTTTCCATAGTCTTCTCCATACCTGCTGAGGTGTTCTGAATGCAGTTCTGAGTGTGTCACAGATGAAGTAGGCCTTAAAACCAGAGTAAATTTGCACTGCTGAGGTGTTCTGAATGCAGTTCTGAGTGTGTCACAGATGAAGTAGGCCTTAAAACCAGAGTAAATTTGCACTGAAAGAAAGAGAGAATGGATTGGGGTCAGACAGTACAGGAAGATAGGAGAGTTAGGAAGGAATGAGAGAGGGACCATAGAATAAAGATATTTGAGGAGGGGGGAGGAGATTTGAGGTATTTATGCCAGCCATAAATGGGGGAGGATGGGGGGGAAGGTGGGGACAGCAGAGCAGGGTATAGGAAACAGTTAAAAATTGAAAACAAAAAGTCAGAATATTTCTATCTGCCAAGATATAATAACATGCATACAGTAGTGATATTAATAAACATATTGGCTCCAGGGATGGCACAGTTTCCATAGTCTTCTCCATACCTGCTGAGGTGTTCTGAATGCAGTTCTGAGTGTGTCACAGATGAAGTAGGCCTTAAAACCAGAGTAAATTTGCACTGCTGAGGTGTTCTGAATGCAGTTCTGAGTGTGTCACAGATGAAGTAGGCCTTAAAACCAGAGTAAATTTGCACTGAAAGAAAGAGAGAATGGATTGGGGTCAGACAGTACAGGAAGATAGGAGAGTTAGGAAGGAATGAGAGAGGGACCATAGAATAAAGATATTTGAGGAGGGGGGAGGAGATTTGAGGTATTTATGCCAGCCATAAATGGGGGAGGATGGGGGGGAAGGTGGGGACAGCAGAGCAGGGTATAGGAAACAGTTAAAAATTGAAAACAAAAAGTCAGAATATTTCTATCTGCCAAGATATAATAACATGCATACAGTAGTGATATTAATAAACATATTGGCTCCAGGGATGGCACAGTTTCCATAGTCTTCTCCATACCTGCTGAGGTGTTCTGAATGCAGTTCTGAGTGTGTCACAGATGAAGTAGGCCTTAAAACCAGAGTAAATTTGCACCATCCTTCTTAGTCGCAGTAGTTGTTTCTCTGTTTATTCTAGGTTTTTTATTGTTCCACAGAAAACTCATTAGTAATTTCTGTATTTTTTTCAAGTCTATCGCTAAAATCGAGATAGGTAAGGTCCGAAAAAGGTAGAGCAGTTTGGGGAGTACGTTCATTTTGACAGCATGTAGCTTTCCTAACCACGAAATCTTTAGTTCTGACCACCTGTGCAGGTCCCTAGTTAATTGTTTAAAGAGGGTTGGGTAGTTTGCTTCATATAGGGTCTTAGTTGATTTTGTAATTTGTACGCCTAGGTAGTTGATAGAATTTGGGGCCCATTTTATTGGGAAGTTATTGGCTAGTAGTTTTTCCGTGGTGGGAGGAAGTGATATATTAAGGGCTATGCTTTTACTTGTGTTAATTTTGAATCCTGACAGTGGGCCAAATTGAGACAAAAGTTTGAATAGATTAGGTAGACTAACCAGGGGGTTTGATATTGTTAGTAGGATATCATCGGCAAAAAGGCTAATTTTATGATCTGTCGGGCCGACCCGTATACCCGATATGTCAGTGTGCTGACGAATGGCAATTGCTAGGGGCTCTATACTGAGGGCGAACAGCAATGGTGATAGAGGGCACCCCTGTCTTGTCCCCCTTGTGATGTTGAATTTTAGTGAATTGTGTCCTTGGTATGTAACTTGTGCGGTTGGTTCCGAGTATAATGTCGCGATGCTTCGCAGAAAACCTTCCGGAATTCCGAATTTGTTCAGTGTGGCGTTCATAAATGTCCAATCTAACCTATCAAATGCCTTCTCGGCATCAAGCGCCAACAACATAGCGCGGCCTTCATTACTTTTGGTTATGTCAATAAGGTCAACAATTTTTCTGGTATTGTCTGGCGCTTCTCTCCCCTTAATGAACCCTACTTGGTCTGGATGTACCACTTCAGGTAACAGATTCGCTAGTCTTGACGCTAAGATTTTGGTGTATATTTTTAAATCTGTGTTGATCAGAGATATTGGTCTATAGCTAGCACATTGGGATGGGTCTTTCCCCGGTTTAGGAATCAGTATTATTTTAGCTTCTAAGAATTCCGGTTTAATTTTTTCACCAGCTAAGAAGCTGTTAAATAGCTTATGTAAGGTGGGGCTAAGTAGATCGCTCATATGTTTGTAGTAGAGGTTGGAATAGCCATCTGGCCCTGGGGCCCCGTGTGCCTTTGTGGATTTGATCGCATCTTGTATTTCTTCGACCGAGATGGGCTCTAAGAGTGATTTAGCTTTGATAGAGTCTAATTGGGGTATATTTAAGTTATTTAGTGTATTTTCAATTTCTAGTTTGTGGGTTGGGGTGCCTGATTCGGGTGTTTTGCTGTAAAGGTCTGCATAAAATTGTCTGAATTCGTTTACTATTTGATCTGGTTTAAAAACTGTCTGCCTATTTTTGGTGATTATTTTGGCTATGAATGAGTTTGCTCTTTTTTCTTTTAGTCTCGTGGCCAGCATTCTATCGGGCTTGTTTGCGTATCTGAAGAATTTAGCTTCAGTTCGCTGTAGGATATTGACCATTTTCCCTCTTAAAATAGTGTTTAGTTCTTGTTTGTAACTTAGTATCTTCTCATGGGTATGTCGTGATTTATCTTTAACAAATAGTTTCTGTGCTTCAGCAATTTTCTGGTTTAGAAGTAAGATTTGTGCTTGGTCTTTTTTCTTTTTGATTGAACTAATTTGTATACAGACTCCCCTGATCACTGCCTTGTGAGCTGCCCAAATTCCATCTATGTCTATCTCCCCTACTGTATTGAGGTCAAGATAATCTACGATTGCAGTTCTGACTTTATCTCGTGTGATAGGGTCGTTCAGTATACTGGGATTTAATGACCACCTTGGGTTATTTCCTTTCGGTAGGAGATTATTCATGGAGATTTTGACTAGATCGTGGTCCGACCATGCTATGGGGCAGATAGAGGCCTCAGTTAGGTTCCCTGTAACGTTCTGTGGGATCAGGATATAGTCTATTCTGGAGAGCGAACCATGTCTGGCGGAAAAAAATGTGTATTCCCTTTCTGTGGGGTTCATGTTTCTCCAGGTATCAATCATGCAGTTTGATTTTAGGAGTTTTTTGAGAGCTTTGGTCGCTGTGGGGATTTTTTGTGAACCTAAATCGTTTGACTTGTCTTTGAGCGGGTCTAAGACCGCGTTCATGTCTCCTCCTATTATCTTAAGTCCGTCTTCCCAGCTATCTGTGAGTTTCTGTATTTTTTGAAAGAATGGCGTTTGATCTGTGTTCGGGGCGTAAATGTTCAAGAATGAAACCTTACGTTCGTGTATGGTCCCATGTACTGCTAAAAACCTGCCATCTTTATCTGTTTGAATTTTACTTAACTGAAAGTTGAGTCTTCTGTGGAACAAAATCGTGACTCCCTTTTGTTTGGTATCTGCGGTCGAATGGAATGCCTGAGTAAAGACTCCCCCCCAATATTTTGGTAGTGCTTGTTTTCTAAAGTGAGTTTCCTGAATCATTACGATATCAAGATTTAGTTTTTGGTAATTTCTCAAGGCTACCCCCCTCTTGATTGGTTCGTTCAGACCATGAGCGTTGTGTGACGCAATGCCAATGTCCATATTTCTTATTGAGGTGTATGACCCTTTGGTGTGTCTAAATGGCTATCTCACCTTTCTGGAAGCCTGTTACTTCGTTATCCTGTGCCTCCTGCTGGTTTCCGCCTGAAGACTGCTCAGCAGCTGGCTGTGTGGGAGAGTATCTGTACTCAAAGGAAAAAAGACAACAGAGTATGAGCCAAATTGCTTATACTTAAACTTTCGGAATTATAAAAACCTGGCTCAGTAATTAAGCAAGTTCCTACTTTTCCTCTAGTGGGGAACCCTAAGGTAATCCTGGGTAAGAAGTCTAAGTACTTGAGTCTGTTTGTGTGTCTTACTGTTGGTCAGGAAGGCTCTTAGTATGTTTGAACTTAATTGTGTTCCTTACTTAAATAAAGTGTGGTAATTTAAACTACTATGAGGAGAGCGTTTGCTGTCCTCTTCGTATTTTACTGGTGGGCCAGTTAGTGTCTCTAAACTGACACTGAATTGGTCCGCCTAAACTTTCCCTACTGTAGGGGTTTTGGAAGTCTACGTGTTAGCGCCCGTAGGGACGCCTTCTAGGTGTGTGTTGCTTTTGCCTTTACGGCCTGGGTTAACTGTCTATAGTGTGTATTATAACTTTCACTGGTGTGGGTGCTACCTTATTGGATCTACTCGTTTTCAGATTCAACTAGCTTTGGTTGTCAGAGTAGCATGAAAACAAGGAGAGAGAGAGAAGAAGAGAGAGGAAGATGAAGCAAAAAAAGACAAAAAAGAGAAACAAAATAAGTGACAACTCATTGTAGTAAGTCTTTTTCTCCGTTCATGGGAGGACTCCTTCCTCTCGGGTTTTCTGTTGGTTGTAACTGCTCTCCGACAGTGACCTTGATGTTCCATTCCGCCAGCAAGTTAATGCCTTCCTCCAGTGTTCTGATGGTGAAGAATTTTCCCTCTTTGGATATATTGAGGCGAAAAGGGAAACCCCATGTATACCTCCATCCTTGAGCCAGGATACAGTCCAGAACCGGTTTCAGTTGTCTCCTTTTGGCAAGGGTAGTCGGGGCTAGATCAGAAAAAAGCAGCGGTGTGTGCCCCTCGATGGGAGGGATGCCTTTTCTTGCGGCCTTCATGAACAGTTCTTTGGTGGAGTAGTAGTGGAATCTGGCAATGATGTCTCTTGGGCGCTCCTGTGGAGATGAACGGAATCCTAGGGCTCTGTGAAACCGATCCATTCTCAAGTTTTCTGGATGTATGTTTGGGAGGAGAAATTCACATAGATCGTTTAGGTATGCGTGTAGGTCCTTGACAGACTCCGGCACATTCCTCAGCCTTATGTTCTGTCGTCTAGATCTGTTTTCTAGATCTTCCTGTTGCAACTGTTGTCTAGATTGTTCCTCCTTCAAAGCCAAGATCTCCTCTGTTAGCTTGTTGTTATGTTGCATTATTTCCGAAATTTTAGTTTCCAGTTTTGTTGTTTTATCGTCCACCTTTTTAATTTCTGTGGTTAGTTCTGTTGTCACCTTCCGGATGTCTGATTTGACCTCCTCTCTGAAGTTGGATATTAGGTCTTTAAGGTCCTGGATGTCACTTTTAGTGCTAGGCGCTGACATTTCAGAGCTTGTTGCTGCGTGGACTGCGGCTGTGGGTGTTTTATTGGTGGGAGAACTTGCTGAAGATTTGGGTAGGCAGTAAGATTGGATCCCTTTATTGTTCTTTCTCGTGGCAACACCTGCCATCTCAGTGAGAGTATTGTAGATCAAGTTGTTGCCAGAGACCTGGTTTCACTTGGTTTGTCCCAGAGCAATTGTTAGCGTCCCTATATTGCTGGGCTTTTTGCTAGTTACATCTTTTTGGATTTATTAAAAGTTCTTGAACCGAAGTGGTCATAGCTTAAATGCTTATAGTTGAAAATTGAGCTTTGGTTGTCTCTTTTTACTTGCTTGGTGCTTTTGAACTTTGTCCACTAGGTGGTAGTAGAGTTCCACTAGTACAGTCTGTTACACAAGCAGGGATTCGGCCTGGAAACTAGCCTTGAAAAACAAATGGTTTTGTAATCCTGTTTGGTTGGTAAGTGAGCCCTTTGCAGTGTACTTTTAATGTTCTGAGTCTAAGTAGACAGGTTGGGCTGGGTTGCTTGGACCCAGGGTATGGGGAGAGCTTTGATGGGGATATGTGGGTAAGGGGCCCCGGATTGCTTAATTTTTCTGGGGCTAATTTGCTTCTGATGCCCCCCTGGGTACCCCTTCCTTGGATCAGGGCTATATTCTCCCCCCACAGCTCTATAGCCTCTCCCCTGTACCTGCTTATATATGTCCTCAGCAGTGCAGCTCCACACTCTCTCCCTCCAGGCTTCCAAGGGGAAAAGTTCAGCTGGGTAGGGATTCCATGCAGGGGACTCTTCCGATTTTATTGTTTTTTTTAAGGTAATTTTGGGATCAATTTGTTCCCCTAGGTCTTCTGAGTTTAGTGATATTGTTTGTTGGTCACTCAGGGCATCTATAGGGGTCGATTGTCCCAGATTAACCCAGGCCTTAGCTGGAGGTCTTGCAGGACATCTTATCATTAACATTTTAAAAAATGCACAGAATTCAATTTCCAAAAATCTGAATTAAATATAAATATAGATTATTTTTATCTAGCCTTATTTTCAGATATACTTCTTGCTGAACCCTGCAGGTCTTAAAATCTGTGCCTTGAACACTGCATGCTCCCAACCTCTTCCCTAGACACTACCCAAATAATCTCTTTCCTGGGCATTAGACACTCATATCTCAAACAATATGTTCTTGGGACCTGCACACTCACCAGAAACTTTTTTTATTTGATCTTGCACGCTGCCTCAAGAACCAGCCACCAATCGCCCACTTTTATGTGATCTTCAGCATCTTCAATGTTTCTTCTCTACACTTCCAACTCAAACTACTTCCCAATAAAAGCCTCTTCCCTGTGCCCTACACACTTACCCCTGCATTATGCACACTCCCAAACCTTTCATATGTCGGCAGTAATTCTTTAAACTACAGAGTTCCCAAGACTATGTTGTTTGTGAAAATATAACTTCATGTTGCTATTTACACAGAATTGAAATCTGGCTGCCATATTGTTTGATGTTGTGACGATCCGAGAGTAGGGGCTATACAAGCCCAGAGCCACCTTCTATAGATTACAGGATATCTACCCACAAGGACCGTTGGGTTCTTGGAAATCTCGGCACCAGCACCCTGATATCTGGCTTCTGTATTAGTCAGAGTCTCTCCATCAGGAATCGACACTTCCAGGAGTCCCAGTAACCTTCCTGTGGTAGTGACAAGAACAGGTTACTTGTAGGGTGGAGATAAATTCAGTATCGCAGCCACCAGGAACAGAATGGGTGAAGATACAATTTCTATTTGCCTCAGAGTGAACTGATTTATTTTTTAAAATAACAGCAGTATTTATAGGGGATAGATACAGAGGGGGTGTACACAATGCACCAATGAAACAATTACAGGAGATGACCCCACATGGGGTCTGGCAGCAGCTTCCTGAGATTAATAGGCTTTAATCTCCAATACACATCCTGCTGTCTCTAGCACATATTAACTTAATCTGCTAACAATGGGCCAGAGCGGATTATAAATACAATGGAGGTGTTTATGCAGATAATCCAGTGGCTGGAGCCAAGCTGTTTGTACATTGATGAGCTCAATGGGCCAACACCCAGGCTGAGAAAAAGGGGTCTGTGATGTATTAATGCTTTGTGTTGATTTCTTTTGGTGCCGTTTTATAATCATATCAATTGAATATAGCATTTGTAAAGGTAAATTGTAAGTGTTGTATCTGCTGTTCATATGTTTTGTAGCCAAAGCAGAGTTTAAACTAGTTGAAACCATATGTATTTTTCATGACTGATAATTAAACTGTAAACCATGTAAACCTCATGTTTTATATTCACAGGCTGTGCTAAATGCTCAGAAAACCAGCGTTCCTGGAGATATAATTGTGGTACCTGGTGCCAGTGAGAAAATATCCTTTGGAATAAATATATATCTGTTAACATTATTACAACACATCTACTTCATTTAGTTTCTCTTTCTCAGACTCACTCCAGTAGGACAAAGACAGGTTAACAGCTGTAGATCTTATAGATACTGTAGTAATAGGACTACCTTGAACTGCATATAATAGTTTATACATTAAAGTTTTATTTTTTTTTCTAAACTGATTTTCCTACATTTTTGTTCTTTAAAAGATCTGATTCAAAGTATTGGGTTTTATTGGCACTAAAACACTCCTCACATGGTTCTCTACGCTCAAAGAAATGCTTCTATTTAATTGAGCTGTACTCTGTCACTAATAATGCTGATCTTGCATTCTGTTGATCAGTCAACATAAATATGCATAAAGATAATAAGCTTTGTTTAGTCTAGAATAGAGTCCATATAGAGATGTTTTTACATATAGATGTACTCCGTGTTGTGTTATAGGAATATTGTCAGTATGTATATTGTCAGTTTGTTGTTGTTGTATTCATTCGGAACAGTTATATTCTGCAGAGCAGTGGTTCTCAACTACTGGTCCTAGCATCGGTGACGCTCCATAAGACCGAATTTGCCAGTCCTGAAGAGCAAGGAGGGATTAGAATAGCCCAACACCTTAAACATACAACTACTATTAGTCACAGTTTATGGATAGATTATTCATGAACATATCTACAGTTAAAATGTACTCTATTCAAATAAGTACAAAATTTAGTGGGTCACATGTAGTATCACTTTGGTAAAAATGTTCAGGAACTCAATGTTGGTCCCCATGAGCATCAGTAGGAAACTGGCAAGTCACCAGATCTGAGATTGAGAGCCACTGCAATCAAGGTAATGTGATTTGTTTCAGAATGTCCTTATACATACTCTGTTTCCTTAACATTAACACATTGAACTGCCTCGGATCTTGAACATGTGTGAGCTGAGGAAGCTCCGCCGCCAGTTCATCAGCTACACCAAGCTGCACCCCAACGAGAACATCTCTCAACTGGCAAACATGTTTGTTCAGTATTTGAATCAGAGTATCCATTGAACCAGGACAGAGCTCTGAGTAGGGGTTAGAAACTCATTACAATCACCAGAAAATGGGCAACGGCACATTGTCAAGGAGCCCACCCTTATGGACATTGAGCTTTTAGCTGCACAGAACCCTGGGAGTTTTGTCTTTGGAGGGATCACTTCAAATGTATTTATGATCATGGTGTCAGATAATAAGAGTTTAATTTTAAGTCCAGTGGTGTAATGGAGAGGTTTACAATGCTGTTCTTCAGTGATTTTAAGAAAGTAAAATTAATTTGCATTTGTTATGTGTGTCCAATTTTTCTGCATTTGCTTGAGACACTATATTTGAATACTGGGCTGACCCATACTAACCCTTTCAGTATGCAAGCAAAGGAATCATTAGAGGAGTACTGTAAGATTCCTTTACAAGGTAAATGTGTTATCCATTTCTGCTGCCAATCTAAATAGTGTTGAGCAGAACAGTGAAAGCTCTATATTATTTCTCCTAATTTTAATACAAGACCAATGACTTTTAATCTGAAGAAATGATGTGTATAGACAAGAAGATGCTAAGGATACCTAGAATTATACATTACTGTCTTGTAGTCTTGCCTATGGTTGGAAACAGGAAGATTGATTGTCTCAAGCACAATAAAGTTTTGTCTGCTGTCAGATTTGGTTTGTTGAAACCAGTAATTAGCTATTCCTGTTACTGCTGCGTAGGGTAGTAAGGTATCTTATTTTGTATTCTAGTTTTTCACACCAGGATCAAGAACATTAAAGGGAAAGTTCCATCTGTACATGCTCTTATATGCAATAGAACATAACTTTTCTCTCCTGTCCTTTTTGGACAGCACAACACAGGTGACTTTGGGGTTAAGTCCTAATCATATTACTAGGCAGAACTTACAGTATTTTGGCTCCTCCATCTAGGTCTCACTCCTCATGAATTTAGTTCCTGCCTGTTAGGAAGTAGCAGGGCTGGTGTTTGCTCTCCCACATCATGAAGATATTAAAGAAATTTGAAATCAATTTATATGGCAAAATCCCACTTGGGAAGAGTTCACTCCTTATTGTGAAAATACACTATTACAGAAGAAGCACTGACACGTGATCAAGGATTTTATTCCAATCTATTGTTTATCCCCAAAAAAAGAATGCACCCTAACACTGGTATTGCATCTCAAGGCTTTATATCAGTTTATATATGGTCAAAGATTCAAAATGGAATATCTTTGGTGGTTTTTACATTCTTAAGAAACATTTGAATGAATGTCCTCTGTTGACTTCAAAGATGCGTACCCACACATCCAGATCACTGATTTTATCCATGCTTCTCAGTCATGGATTATATTATTACCAGTTTCAGGCCTTACTGTTTGGTCTTGCTACTTAACCTCAATTCTGTATGAAGATTCTAGCAGAGTTCATGGTTTTTATTTGCCTTTAAGGCAACTCAATCATACCTTAGCTGGACAAGCTTCTGGATCAAACCCCCCTCACAAGAACCTGGCTTACATACAACTTAGTACTTGGACATTATCCAGGAAAATGTATGACTGATACAGAAGCCAGATAACTCTCTGCGTTTAGATCCTTTGGCTCAGGTTCAGAACCTGGTTCCTCTGGAGTGAGCAATTCTCACCACTTTAGCTAGTCTCATCAGTTTGGGACATGAGCATGAGATTGCACAAGCGAAGGGTGCAGCCCAGGAAAGTTTCTCCCCTACCAGTGTACTGGAACTGAGAGCAGTATGTTTGGAACTGAAGAAATTTACCCCATTTCTAGTACATCATCCAGTAGGTGTCCAACCTGACAAAACCACAAGATGCTTATCTCAACTATCAAGCCTGCACAAAGAGCCTGGCAGTGATGAAAGAGATCACACAGAATGTTTTGTAAGCTGAACGTCATGGACCAACCATCTCTGCCATTTTTATCTTAGGCCTAGACAGCTTGGAAGCCAGTTATCTCCGTCACAACCGATTTGGACAAAATATTGATTAATCCAGAAGTGTTTTTCCTCCTTTGATTAATCAGGGAGAAGGCCATACAGTCGACCTCATGCCCTCCAGACTCAAAAACATAGTTAAAAAAGTTCTGTTCCAGATGAAGGGATCCTCAAGCAGAATACCATACCGTATCATTTGTGGTGTATGTGTATGTATAGCAATAATTTGGAGAGTCTGAGAGTTCTAGCCAAGATCATGAAGAATAAAGTAGCTACAATGTTTGTTACTCCACAATGGCTGAGGAGGACATGGTTCTCTAATCTAAAGAACATGTCAGTTCGTACCCCTTTTTCTCGAGGGCCTATCAATATCCTCTGTGAAGGCTCGCTTTGATGACTTGGCTGTTGAGACCACAGCCAAATGTTTTTTGGGTAGCAATACCAGTAACAACACCCTTTGCTTTCCACTCAGATGTGAGAATAATCCATGCTCTCTGTACCTTGGCCAGCAAGTGTCATTAGCACTTTTTTTTTCAGGACCCATACCTCCCTCAAACTTAAATTTGGTCCTACATGTGTTATAGGAAGATCTATTTGAACATAAATAAAAGATCTCTGTTAAATGGATTACTTGGAAAAAAAACATTTTTCTTTTAGCAGTAGCTTCAGCTCAAAGGTTTTCAGAGCTAGGAGTTTTATCATGTAAGTCACCTTTTTTTTGAAAATTTAAAATAAGGCAATATTACACTCTGTACGTTGTTTTCAACGTAAAGTCACAAATTATTTTAATTTGAATCAGATTATTCTTCCTTCTTTTTGTTCAAATCCAGCAAATACCAAAAATATGGTCTTCACTGTTTTTAGATATAGTGCAAACCCTAAAAACATTTGTTCCCACCTGACACTTTTCTTTCATCTGATTCCTTATTTGTTCTTTAGACAGAAAGTGAGGCAAAATGGCATCCAAGCTCATTGCTAGGTGGGTCAAGTCCACCATTTTTTTTGTTTACAGAGTTTGCCATCATCCTATTCCTTTCAGGATTTCTGCTTACTCAGGCGGTATTAAAACGTCCTGTGACCGCAAGCAGTTAAGCAAGTTGGCCATTGGTCTGCTTTGCAGAAGTTTGTGAAGTTCTACAATTTTCTTGTGTTTGCTTCAGTTGATGCCTCTTGTGGGAGGAAGGTTTTGGTAGTGCCGTAACTATAGGTTACATTCCCTGTGTTTTTGTCCTGGAGTCTGCATTAGTACATTCAGGAACAGGAGAGAAAATGGTATACTTTTTACACACTGATAAATACATTTCTCTCCATACTGAAGTGACAGCATAGAATATCTCACCCAGGTATGGCTCTCTTGCTACCTTGTCATTATATGGTTTTGTTAACTGGGATTATTAGGGGTGAGTCGTGGATAGTAGAGGGGCTGGCAAAATATTACTAGCACTGTCATGCAATAAGGTAAAGACTTAACCCCATAGTCACAAGTGATGCTACTTCAGGAGGAAGATAAATTGATTTATCATTGAGTAAAAAAAAAAATCATCAAATTTCCCTTTCTCAGGTCTATTTTTTTTTTATTTAGTGGATCATACTTTACACTTTCTACCTGGATCTGTCTCATCCTGTGTGATGTTTATCTTCTGGTAATGCTTATTTATGATGACTGATAAACAGCTATGTCTAGTTTAAACAATAGCATGTATAGACGTGTGAGTGTGTATATGTATATATATATATATATATATATATATATATATATATATGTGTATATGTATATAATATATATATATATATGTGTATATGTATATATATATCATATATATATATATATATATATATATATATATATTATATATATTATATCATGCATACAGTGCCTTGCAAAACTATTCACCCCCCTTGGCATTTTTCGTGTTTTGTTGCCTCACAACCTGGAATTAACATGGATTGTTTGAGGATTTGCATCATTCAATTTACAACATTCCCACGACATTGAAGATGTTTTTTGTTTTTTTTATTGTGAAGAAAACAACAAATAGGACAAAATAACAGAACAAGTCAATGTGCATAACTATTCACCCACCTAAAGTCAATACTTTGTAGAGCCGCCTTTTGCAGCAGTCACAGCTAGAAGTCGCTTTGGATAAGTGTCTAAGCTTTACACATCTTACCACTGGGATTTGTTCCCATTTCTCCTTGCAAAACTGCTCCACCTCCTTCAAGTTGGATGGTTTGCGCTTGTGAACAGCAATCTTTAAGTATGACCACAGATTTTCTATTGGATTGAGGTCTGGGCTTTGACTAGGCCATTTCAACACATTTACATGATTCCCCTTTAGCATTGTGTTTGGGGTCATTGTCTTGCTGGAAGGTGAACCTCCGTCCTAGCCTCAAATCACGCACAGAGTGGTACAGGTGTTGCTCAAGAATATCCCTGTATATAGGACCATCCATCTTTCCCTCAACTCTGACCAGTTTCCCAGTCCCGGCTCCTGAAAAACATCCCCACAGCATGATGCTGCCACCACCATGTTTCACTGTGGGGATGGTGTTCTTTGGGTAATGTGATGTGTTGGGTTTGCGCCAGACATAGCGTTTTCTTTAATGGCCAAAAAGTAAAATTTTAGTCTCATCAGACCAGAGCACTGTCCTCCATACATTTTGGGAGTTTCCCACATGCCTTTTTGCAAACTCAAAATGTGCCATTTTGTTTTTTTCTGAAAATAATGGCTTTCTTCTAGTCACTCTGCCATAAAGCCCAACTGGAGCATACGGCTTATTGTCGTCCTATGTACAGATACTCCAGTCTCTGCTGTGGAACTCTGCAGCCCCTCCTGGGTTACCTTAGGTCTCTGTGCTGCCTCTCTGATTAATGCCCGCCTTGCCCGGTCCGTGAGTTTTGGTGGGCGGCCGTCTCTTGGCAGGTTTGCTGTTGTGCCATGTTCTTTCTATTTGGTTAAGATAGATTTGATGGTGCTCCTGGGGATCATCAAAGATTTGGATATTTTTTTATAACCTAACCCTGACTTGTAATTCTCAACAACATTGTCCCTTACTTGTTTGGATAGTACCTTGGTCTTCATGGCAGTGTTTGGTTAGTGGTGCCTCTTGCTTAGGTGTTGCAGCCTCTGGGGCCTTTAAAAAAAGGTGTGTATATGTAATGACAGATCATGTGACACTTAGATTGCAAACAGGTGGACATCATTTCACTAATTATGTGACTTCTGAAGGTAATTGGTTGGACCAGAGCTTTTTATGAGCTTCATAACAAAGGGGGTGAATACATACGCACATGCCAATTTTCTGTTACCTATTTCTAAAAAATAGTTTTATGTATATATTTTTCTCATTTCACTTGACCAACTTAGACTATTGTGTTCTGATCCATCACATAAAATTCAGAATAACAAAACATTGAATTTAAGGCTGTAATGTAACAAAATAGGTAAAAAATCAAGGGCGGTGAATACATTTGCAAGGAACTGTATATCATGTCTAAGCTAACAGAAATTATACTTTATTTAAAGTCATAAAGTGGGGTAAATGTTACTCTTCCAGCTGCCTGAAGGCCAAGAACTCAATGTATTTATATTCCTATAAATAAGCTGCATGGAGACATTTCCAATATGAAACATCAAAATGTAGAAGCATCAGCTCTAAGCAGATCACAAGGAATTCAAACGTGTTCAATTTACAGAAATTATGTTTTTCCTTTAACTGCTCCATGTTTGAGGAGCTGTCACTTTCTTATTCTTATCCTGTTTTCCTTTATTGCTATATGTACTAAACTGGGAAGCAGATGTCAGTTCTTTGTAATGGAGACATTCTAACACTATTATACATTTTAGTACCCCTGTTCCTACATGTTAAAGAAGATGATGTGATTTCCACAATAACACAGAAGAAATTAATTGAACTATCAAACATTTGAATCTAAACTCTTTCTTGCCTGACTGGCTATTATCATGAAAAAAACAGGATTAACCTAGAAAAAAACAGTTGTCAAGTATATTCTACATATAAAGTATAATATGAATGTATTGAAGAGTATGGCTGTGCCAACACAATGTGAGATAACAGATCATGAGTTTACTATAACTACATAATTGACACAATGTGAATCAGTAGAAGTTTGTAATTTTACCACCAATTACATTACACAGAGGTAACCAGCAGCATAAAGGTTGCTTGCAACATCACTTTCATTACTGGCCAATCAGATTCCTCTGCCTCCATGTTTGATAGCTCATCTGGAACGTCAACTCAGATCCCCCAGTGTTTTGTGGTTAATAAGTGAGAAGTGATGTTTTGTATTTCTCTTGGCAGGATAGTTTTTGAAATAATGTGAAAAACACAACAGGCATGACTTTCCAGCTGTGGCAGCACTTTTCATTAATGTGGTATACAGAGCTTCCTAAAAGCATGGGAGGAAATCTCCAATAAATCATATTGTGATATAAAGATCCAACATAAATACAATTCTGCTGCTCACAGGGAAGAAAAACATAATCTTACGTTTAAACTACTGCCAGATTTGCATTAACCTGAGTGCCTTGTGGTTTAGACAGGGTCTGCTGTCTCCCATTATTATCGATGATTGGGTGGAACATTACATATCAAAGTTTAAAGAGTTCCGCCATGGAGATACATTTGATATGATGGTGATAAATATAGGTGTGGTGGATGATCAGTTTGTTAAAACAGGGCTCAACCAATGTTGGTGACCTGGTTGCCATGTCGAACAAAAAATGCTTGCTGCCGAGTAGAGTCCTGTCACTCTGGTTATTTCCTTAATTCTTTAGATCTCCTGGAAGCATCCAGAACTGAGCGTTAACTACAGAAATATCTGTAGAGTACAGTTTAGATCAAGTTACACTGCGCCAAGCCCCTGGGGAGATCAGTCCTCCCACCTCCAGCAGTGCACATGGAGGAAGAGAGTCAGAGTTGCTACTCCAGTTGCTACTCCTGAAACATCCTGCAGTGAGAATACATGGAAGAAAGTCCTCCCTATGCACAACAATCTGCATGCAGGGGGAAATACATGAGACAAAGGCTGGGCTATTGGCACGCAGAGAGGGGGCAGAAGAGCTGAAGGGTTAGGAGGTGGGAGGCAAGCAGTATTTTGAACATGACATTCAAGTTGCTGTTGGGCTCAGTTACAAAAAAATAAGTTCTTGGTGCAGAACAAAATAAAAATGATTAATGTTTCACCGTGCTTGTGCGTATATTTTAAATTTCAACTATTTTTCCTAATAATGTATTTGTTTTTCTTTTGAATTTTCTTAGTTGCAATGTCGCATTAAAGATGAAAAATGTCTGACAAGATTTGATTTTTGGCTTTACATCACAGAAAATGCAATTTCAATAATGATGTGTGGAGTTTTTTTAAATACATTATGTATGTGAAAGAGAATAGTAAAACCATATTTACCCTCCTGCACAGGATATTAACAGACTTTCCTCCCCATATAAGACCCCTCCCTCATCAACACTGCAGTCTTTTTTCCACAACTCTCTGGGATTTTAATCTTAAAACAGCCATGGAAATGGAAATTACAGTAGGTATAGACGGATTGTGTTTATTTGTTTTTTTTTATTGTTTACAATAATATTGGAGCAGCCAACCCCATTTCCAAAAACTGTAGGAGTGTGCAAAATTTCTATTACTGACAATTTGTATTTGAATTTTCGCTTTTCTTAGATGTTCATAGTAGTTTGTCACTGCACAATCACAAAACTTTGAGAGTAAGAGCATAATTAAGCAGGAAAAAGTCATACTGGTAGTGGTATCTGATGCTTTCTCCACATCTATTAACATAAAAGGTTCCTCGTGAGATGGAGCTTGAACAGTTTTAAGAGTAAAATTCAACTGATATTTTGGTCAAAGATTTCAAAGGCCTTTTAATACTAGCTGGACCTTCCATAGAAGCAAAAATGCATACTGCCTGCATAAACGTGTACACCATTTGGGCAGAATAGCTGAGATGTGTGCTAAAATTTTATAAAAACGAATAAGACATAGGACTAGGTTACAGCACGCTGAAAGTTCATAAGTTTAAAAATGTTGAGAGGCTTAGCTCATTCAGTGAACTTCATTGATACATCTAGGGGTATGTCTTTTCTTGCTCTTGAGTAGAGTACCAATCACTTCTAGAGAGAACCATACGTCTTCCAAAGACTTAATTAAAGTTCCACTCCATCAAATGCATGTCTTTCAGTTGACTGGACCTTGTGAAAGAATAGTGTGGTAAAGGTGCAGGAGGTTCCAACAAGAAATAGTAGCGAGTATCATGGTCTCCTTGGACATGCTGAGTTAATGCAAAACAACATGTGCTTTGTCTAAATGATCTTAATAATTTGATTTTTATAAGAGGAACAAGTAGAATAAAGAACATTAGGCCTGAGTCTTATGCATAGATTCTGAGTACCTGCCATTTTGATGCAAAACATGAAACCTGCTATTTTCTTTGGATGCCATAAAGTCCACGTAACAATTTGTTTAGGTTTTTTAAATATCCTTAAAAACTTGATTTTTTTCCCTCCTGGATTTATAGTAAACATGCCGAGGAGGTATGTGTATTACTTTTCTTTTCCTGATAAATAGGTTGTTCATTAGCTACATCTTTCGGTCCATCACATAATGGTACAACATTCTTTAACTCTAGGTTATATTTTTTTAGACTGGCAACAGGCATTGCATAACATTACAGTTTACCCTATGCGATTGTGCCCACTCATGGTGCAGATCAGTCTGTACCCCCCTACAAAGGCAGGTCACAACTCGAAATGCCAACAACTGGCTTAGGTTTCAGCTATAAATGTCTTTCATCAATCTGAAGCTACTGATTTACTAGGCAAAGTGAGCAAGGGGCCCACATCTGGTTTACCCGCTTTTGGTTTATCCACCATAGAATGCTTTAATTTAAGTGAAGGGTTTTGAATATCCTTTGACAACATGGTTTTTTATACAGATTGAATTGTTTGAGAAAGTTTAGGAAAGAGGAATATAGAGGTGATTGATTCCCTTTAGGCTCATGAGATTTGTGCTGTGAAGAATTTTGCTTCTATTCATTAATTGACGTGCTGTATCAGAATTATTTTCTTTTTTTTGGAAGCGGTATCTTTGGTTCTACTCTGTTGAAGTATACTCTGAGGAAATTAATTTCTTGAAAGATGAAGAGCGGTTGGCTTGGCTAATGATCAATCCATGCTTTAAGACTTAATACAACACTCTCCTTTTCTGTATCAACAAAGATTCTTGATTCTGTGCAAACATATTGTCCAGATAAGGGAAGATTTGGATTCTGTCCTTTCTTAGTTCTGATTTGTTGACAAAGGAATGTGAAGATCAATGGTAATGATCCAGTCCCGTGGAAGGAAATATGTTATTTTGACAACAAAAAATCCATCTTAAATGTTTTGATGTTCAGGCTTCTGTTTAGATCCTTTCTTCACTCATAGACTAAATTATGTGTCAAGAACAGATATGAATATATTCATTGAACTTGTTATTGTTGGGGTAATTCTTGAATAAGGCCTTTGTGAACTGCTTTATAAAGTTAATGAGGCTTCCATTTTCTAAACAATTTTTCCCTCACTGACCTGCAAATCAATTTATAACTTTTGTTGACATGCGTTTTTCTTGTTTGTTTTTTTTGTTATTCGGTCTCTCACTGTTAAAATACACCTACCATTAAAATTATATACTGATCATTTCTTTGTCAGTGGACAAACGTTCAAAATCAGCAGGGGATCAAATACTTTCCCCCCACTGTATGTCTCTATATATTATTATTAAAATAACAGTATCTGTACTTTGCCCTTTTATTTCACAGTCACTTTGTTCTGATCTAGCTATTGATATAAACTCCCTTTACTGGGCCCTAATGATGTGACAATTTCCTAAATAAAGAGACCTAGAATAGCATTAAGCCTAATACTGGCTTGCTGTTTGGCAAAGATACACAGCCTTTACATTAGCCTAACGTCCATTTTGTCCCGCATAAGAGACTTTCTCAAAGGCAATCAAAGAGGATTTTCTAGCTTTATTAAACACATTCCCCACTCACCCTATGTCATCTCTGCTCCAACCTCCCCTTCTTTTCCCAACTCACTTCCCCCTTATCTCCTCCCCAAACTCCTCTCTCCTTATCGCTCTAACACTGCCTCCAAACTCCCCTAATCCATTATCTTCTGCTCCAAACGTCTCATTTTATCTCTATCCCCAGTCTCCCCTCTCCTCTTGTAGTCAACTTTCTGGCCCCAATCTCTGCTTTTTCCTTTATCTTCCTTCTCTGCTCCAACCTTCCTTCTCCCCATATCTCTCCCCTCTGCCTCCCAGCTCCTCCTCAGCCATAACCCTTATTTCTGCCTTCTCCCGTTTCCCCTCATCCTCCTCTCTCCACCCCTCCTCCTCACCCTCTTACTCCTCCTCCTTAAAGTTACTCTCTTCTGTGGTCATTATTGGTGGTATTAATGGGATGGAGGACCAGCCGATCAATTCCATGCCCGGCAGCAAGAAAATGCGGGTCCTGGCAGGGAATCGATCAGTCATTCCTGCATCCCACTGACACCGCCAATAATGACCCCAGAAGAGGGATAAGTTTGAATGGGTGGAGAGTAGGAGGAAAAAAATAAAGGAGATTTGGTAGAGTTAAAAAGCGATACTCTTATGGATTATGAATCAGTAGTTTATGTAAACATTTTTTTGCATGAAAAAATACCAAAATAAACATTTACAAACTCACAATGATGTTTGCTAATTCTTTTCAGTTTGCAAGCTGCCGCTTTTGTTAGTTGACACCCCTGAAAATCCCTGCTAAGATTAGCTGGGATGTTCTGGCTGCCTTTCCTCAGTGTACTTGGTTATGTAGGATCCCTGTGGGTGTGCAAAGATGGATTTTACTTTCCTGCCTATAACTTTGTAAGTACTCTGCACTTATCTGTATAACACATATTTTTCTGATAATCACTGCCTGTTTCTTACCAATGATTTAAAAACCAGGAAACATATATACACCTTTAAACACCATGTATGTTTATGTATATACAGTAGACTCTCAGTTATACGGCACCCACAGGGATTGGTAGATGCCAGATAAATGTAGTCTCTGGTTGCTTGAGAGTTTCTATTAAAAGAGGCCTAGATTAATGGTACATAGGATGCTCTGCTAAGTATATTTATTATTATTATCGTTTATTTGTAACGCGCCAACATATTCCGTAGCGCTATACATAAGATAAGTTACAGGCAATGACAAGTTCAAGATTCACACTTTGCAATGAATGGAGGGCCCTGTCTTTGAGCTTGGAATCCGGTGTCCATAGCGCTTTCCCTAAAGCACCTTGTAGGATTGAAAATCACAGACTTACAACCTAAAGGTTAAAGTGTGTATGTGGTACAGTAGGGAGAGAGTAGTGCTGAGCATTTTAGGGAGGAAGGTTTTAGGCTTCTTTAAAGAGGTGCGTTTTTATTGATGTTTTGAAGGATTTAAGGCAGGAGGATAGTCTGGTGAAGGGAGGCAAGGAGTTCCAGAGAATATGGGCAGCGCGAGAAAAGTCCTGGAGGCGGGAGTGAGAGGAAGAGACAAGAGTGGTAGAAAGAAGGTCGTTAGCAGAACGAAGAGGGCGTGTGGGGGAGTATTTGGAGATGAGAGCAGAGATGTATCGGGTTGCGCTGTTGTTGAGGGCTTTATAAGTTAGGGTCAGGATTTTAAACTTTATTATGGAGGCTAAGGGAAGCCAGTGAAGTGATTGACAAAGAGGAGCTGCCGACACTGAACGATGTGTACTGAAGATGAGTCTGGCGGAGGCATTTATTATGGATTGAAGTGGGGAGAGGCGAGTGATGGGCAGGCCAACAAGGAGCGAGTTGCAATAGTCAAGAGGAAAAATGATGAGAGAGTGTATTAGAATCTTAGTAGTGTCTTGTGTAAGAGGTAATGGCATATTTTGGATATGTTTTTTAGATGGAAAAGACAGGATTTGGTTAGAGACTGTATGTGGGGGGAAGAGAGAGAGGGCAGGGTCCAGTAGAACTCAGAGACAACGGGCTTGGGAGGTGGGAGCGATGATGGCATTGTTGACAGAGAGAGAGATGTGAGGAATTGAAGCTGTAGTAGAGGGTGGGAAGATTTCAGTCTTAGACATGTTGAGTTTCAGATGGTGGGCGGACATCCAAGATATACTAGAGAGGCAGTTGTAGACGTGTGCTAGAAGAGAGGTAGATTTGGGTGTCATCTGCATAGAGATGGTACTGGAACCCAAAAGAGTTTATTAGGGTGCCGAGTGAGGATGTGTAGATGGAGAAGAGGAGGGGTCAGTGAGGGCTGTTCTAGCAGCAGCAGCTTTCACTCCTCACTTACACACTGGTACGTTCGGCTGGAGGGTGCGGTGCTGAATCCGGGGAATGTAACCCCAACACTGCCCTGGCTCAGTCACTCATGCCTGTCTGCTTCCAGGTAATATTGAATTGCAGAAACGTACAGTGGATGAAATCTAGGTGCCTGTAAGCATTTTGTGGCATGACAACCTGGCTCCTGGCATTTGTTGAGCCCTGTCAATCTTAATTGTTATGTAAAGTACAGGATTCAATTTGTTTCTGGTTGCTTGAGAGTTCTGGTTATCTGAGAGTCTACTGTGTATATATAATGTATATATATATATATATGAAGAGTGAGGTAGCCGTGAATGTCCAGTAATCCAGGTGAATAATCAGAGTATTGCAGTATATAGTGATACCTTTTTAATTGGACAAACATATTCATAGGTTTTATGACGAGCTTTCGAGAGCGTTCCTCTCTTTGTCGAGTCAGAGTCAATACTGATTATAGATTCACAAATACAGCAAAAAATTCCAGGATTAACAAATAATGTTCTGGTCAGCCAGCTGTGCAAGTGTGTGGGGGTGCAGACCAGAGTAAGTAAATTAGGGTTGTAAATAGTTTTACATCTAAGGAACCATAGGGCTGTAACCAAACTCAGGATGAAGGCAGAGAACAAAAAGTAAAAAAATCAATAAACACACATATATATTTACAAGCATGAATGTTGGAGGTTATAAGAAATTTTGATAATGAGATAAGAATTCAATGTCGACATTAAGTCCTGACTTATTACTGTTAAAGAACATAATCATTTTAATTTCAAATGTCTTTCTTTCCTTAGTGTTTTTAAAAAAACCTTTGAGTATTTTGATTTTGAGATTTTTCAAAAGCGATTATCTATAGTCAAGCCATCCGATACCACCGCATATGTTCTAACAATGAGGACTGTGATAAACATTTAAAACCCTGTCTGACTCCTTCAGGAGAAAGGACTACAAACCTAATGTCATAACACAGAAAGTAACCTCTGCCATTAAAACACCCCGGGAACACCTGCTGCAATACAAAACTAAAGAAACAACTTCACGTACACCTCTGGTAACCACATACCATCCGGATCTAGAAGGAATCCGAAAAAATATTTAAGGATCTACAACCACTGCTAACAGAGGACACAGAATTAAAACATATATTCCCCAAACCCCCCATTCTTGCATTTAGGCAGCCACCAAATCTCAGACAAACATTGGTGAACAGTAGATTGGCCAATGAAGAGCTTAACATAGAAAATGGCACAAAACCTTGCAATAAAAATCGGTGTAAATTGTGTCAACACATCTGCAAAGAGGAAACAGCCACGCACAACAAGAAGACCTATAACATCAGAGGATCATATTCTTGCACGTCATCCAATGTAGTCTACATGATACAATGTACTGCATGCGAGAGAGGCTGCTACATTGGAGAAACCAGCCAAAAATTACATATGAGGATGAATCTACACAGACATTCCATCAATAAGCACAATGAGGAGACTTACTGTACTCCAGTTGGACACCATTTCACCCAGAATAACCACTCCATGAAAAATCTCAAAATCAAAATACTCAAAGGTTTTTTTAAAAACACTAAGGAAAGAAAGACATTTGAAATTAAAATGATTATGTTCTTTAACAGTAATAAGTCAGGACTTAATGTCGACATTGAATTCTTATCTCATTATCAAAATTTCTTATAACCTCCAACATTCATGCTTGTAAATATATATGTGTGTTTATTGATTTTTTTACTTTTTGTTCTCTGCCTTCATCCTGAGTTTGGTTACAGCCCTATGGTTCCTTAGATGTAAAACTATTTACAACCCTAATTTACTTACTCTGGTCTGCACCCCCACACACTTGCACAGCTGGCTGACCAGAACATTATTTGTTAATCCTGGAATTTTTTGCTGTATTTGTGAATCTATAATCAGTATTGACTCTGACTCGACAAAGAGAGGAACGCTCTCGAAAGCTCATCATGAAACCTATGAATATGTTTGTCCAATAAAAAAGGTATCACTATATACTGCAATACTCTGATTATATATATACATACACACACACTTGGATATCTACCTTGTTGTGGTGAAGGTGTTTGTCTACCTCAGTGAAGCTGTAAACTATACCATGTAGGGTCACCCAAGATGGGCAGGTCATAGCAGAGAGGTCAGACAAATCACTGTCACACTGGAAAATCACAAATCACACTGGATAAGGAACGGGCAGCCCGAGAAAACCGTATAGATAAGCATGACAAGAGCCATAACAGTAAATGTGCCTGGCGTGCTGGGGTCCATAGGGTCACTGAGAGTTTGGGCACAACTGAACCACTAAACATGTACATTTATGGTATGTCAGAAAGTATCCAGTAACTTAGACATACATATCACTGCATTTGTGTGCATATACAAACATGGTTCACTATTCTGCAGCTTCATGCAGCAATACACCCCTGGATTTGGGGTATATACAGCGAGGAGATATCCCCAATCTGCGAGATCACTCCCGGGGAGGGGCAGTTACTGCTCAGATCCACCCACCACATCTGACAGAGGAGAGTGTAAGTATGCTGTAGCTGTGGATTAAATGGATACGATTCCCACATAACATATCCCATCCCTGTGTGTGATACTATACCTGCACCCAGGACACAACAGAGCCCGGAACCAATCCGTGCTCACTGCACCCAGGACACAACAGAGCCCGGAACCAATCCGTGCTCACTGCACCCGGGGGGGAGATTACAGCTCTTGCACCGGGTCGGCGAAAGGTCGGATCACGTGATTCAGGTGAGGCAAAAGGAATGTGACAGAGCAGGAAGAAGGACGAGCTGGGACAGAAGGGCCTGACAGCTACTGAAGTCTTGCAGCAGGCCTAGTGTGTACAGCACGCACAAACTGCGCATTGTTATAGTAATAGTGTCATTATCTGGGGTTAGTCTTATCCTATGAATTATACCTATTGTATTATTATTACACAGACTGTGCGGCAGGGCCTCTAATTAATAAATAAGTGACGCAGCTGACGGCGGGGCCCTGTGTGCAGGAGGCTGTCAGTCACCCAGAGGGGCAGCACCAGGACTGGCAGTGTGAGCCAGCACAGCACCCTGTCTGTGACACTTGTATCACCCAAACTCTCAGCCTAAACACATTATAAAGTTGTCACTCTACATCAGATATGTAGCATTAGTTTGGTGCCCTCTCTGCTGACTGCTCTGTGCTATGTCTGCTAGGCCCCTTGTCTGGTCACTATAGCCCAAGATTCCTCTCATACCTTTTATAGATCATGTTTTAAACATAACAAAATATATTTAGTGAAAAATAAATTACATTAAGACTGTTTTCTACTCCTCAATCCTGACATATTAGAGGGAACAAGACCAAGAAGCTGTAAAGATCACTGTGACAACCTTGTGCATTTATCCCTAGTCTTTTTAATGCAAATTTTCATTAGAAAAAAAAAACAGATGAAAGACCCTCAATGAGACATTTGTAGCTTCTATGAGTTTGCTGTAGATGCAGATCAGATATATGCCTTTATCTGTTCCTGTGCTACTACTATATTTTATTTTTAATTCATTTAATATCTAGTATTTGACATGCAAACCAAACTTGTGTACTGTATAAATGTGCAGTCTGGGAGCAGGTACCGTATATATTACTGCAGAGGTCAGCTAGGCTGCAGGCTTATCTTAGATTATTGATCCATTGTATCCATTACAGCTCTTCCTGGGCTTCTAAGCACTAGGCAGCATTCGTTCTGACCACGGCCACAAATACTGTAAGTTCATTTCACAATATCGCTGAACTTTACCGTGGGCAGCAGGAAATATATATGCATCTCTGTTCATCTGGTTGCACTGAAGAGCTTAGGGACATTGCATGTATGTTTTTCTAAAATAAGGTATTTGATAATGTACCATTTTATTTCAAATGATGATCAAAGCCACAAAAAAAAAGATTTATATGTTTAACTGATCTGGGGGATTTCCATTAATACAAATGTAGGAGTCATACTTGTATGCCAATGAAAGCTATGGATGGATGTATGCTCTAAGCATTTCCTGTTTGCTTCAATGATGTTTAAACAGGTTTTACTTAATATTTTTCCTGCAAAGTTCAATTGTGGTACTCCTTTAAAGCATACTTTTTTTAAATGCATGAAAAAAAATTCATGTACATGTTATAAAAAACTGTATATACAAGAAAAGTGCATTGACGTCTAGAAAAGGAATAAGTATATACCTTATTAAAAACTAGCTATACATTATACTGGGTATTTGTTTCTAAAGTAAATGATTTCTGGCATATTCAGCATTGTTGATGCTGCATTAATTTGCAATTGATCAGCTCCCAAATACTAATTAGCTGCTTTTGTGTGCTAATTAGTAACACAGTCTCCTTGTTTGTTTCTGAAATGTAGCCCAATGTTATCAGGCAGTTGGGTCACCTTTCTGTCATTAGCAAGCACTCTGAGACATGCAATAGAATGATAGAACTACAGTGGTCCCCAAATATCTCATCTGGGCTCCCCAAACAGGTCAGGATTTCAATGTAAGAATGTGTAAACACAATTAGTATTCAACTTGGCAATTGAGCCTCTAATTTGCTAACCAGTGTTCGCACACTATTAAGTTAAAATCCTGACCTGTCTGGGCAACCCTGTGGAGAAGTTTGGGAGCCATTAAACTACACTAACAATATTGAATATCTTAAATGATTTAATGTGAAGTAAGTGCAATATAAAGTATACACAGTTTCCACTACTCTCTAAGACAAAATCAGTTTGTTCTTGGGAATGACAATGTCCCTTTTAATGTGTCAACCCTTGTAAATACAACATGTTACACTGTAATATTCAATATGTATGCGCCAGAAGATGATGTCTCTGCAATGGCATGTTGATAATAGGGAAATAACACTCTTCTTGTTTAGGTTACCATGGCTGAAGGTCAAGTTCAGACACATGTTCCACCTACGAGTGAAGAACCTGTTGTCCAGATTGACAAAGAATTTCGCCAACAGCAGTCTCAGCGCCTCTGCAGATTTTTTTCCCAGGGACGATACTGCCAGTTTGGACGAAGGTGTAGGTTTTTACACCAGTATTCTGACTTCTCATCAAGCAATAGAAGTCAGAAGCCAAAGCCATCATCTGAGAACCCTAAGCAGCACAGCAGGGCAGACATAGCATGTCCTCCAAGTACAAGTGCAGTGGATTCAGGGGAGAAGAAAAATCCTGTGGAACCTCAGCAACGAAAATACAAACCCAGAAAATTGTGTCGTTACTTCTCTAACGGGTACTGTGCCATGGAAAGGAATTGCAGGTTTTGGCACCCGACAAAACTTCCACCACTCAGTGAAGACCATTCGGTTAACAAGAAAGTGGCTGAACCTAAAGAGGAAGGAAAAGATCTGAAACTGAGACCTTGTGTCCTCCCAGAGGAGATAAAGGTTGGAGAAGTAACACCAGAAATAGCCAAACAGCTGAGAGAGACAGAGGTTTCCCAACTGCTTAAGAGGTTCCCAAAAGATAAAATTATCATTCAGGAGAGAGAGGATAAAGAAGTTACATATTATAGAGTAACTGTGGAGCCGACTGATCCAGACTGGGTGAGTTTATTCTTCAGCTGCAATTCAGGACAAACTTATTCAGTAAGAGGAGGTGTTAGATATAAGTGACTGTCACCTCTAAGGTCCAATTCAGCTAATAAGCTTAGTTTGATTTTTTTCTAATTACACCATGGAGGTTTGACTGCATTATTTTCTGTCTAAAGTCATATGAAACTGCAGACTCTAGAAAGGAATTAACCTAATAAACCTATGTAATTCCTCTAACTACATCAGTTCAGAATCAGATTTTAAGCAAAATCACTTTTCCAGTGCATTCTTATAGGTTTTGGAGCACAACTGGTGAGGTTTATTTTACTTTAAAATATAATTACACTGCTACTGATCTTAGCCTCATTATTATTTATAATATCCTGGTAGACAAATATGATGATCACTACAATTTATTTAGTTATGTGTCTATGCAGAGGCCTTGTTAAATAAGTCCTTGTTAATTTCACAGTGTAACTGTAAATGCGCTAATAAGTTGGAAAGATATTACTAATGGTGATGCATTGCTTTATGTTACATGCAGTGAACAGCAGTGTTTGGCTGAGCCTGGAGTCACTGCATGGTGAAGGAAAAGTTCAATCCTAGTCCACCATCTGGGGTTTTTATCCTACTCTCTAATCACAGGGATAACAAACTAATTATTTTATTCATTTCCTCCTTAGCCTTTCGATCTGAAAGAAATGGAGATCTTACTGGAGTTCCCTGCGGATTATCCCTTACAGGTATCTGCTGTGTAACAGTCTCTTTTTTTTTTTTTTTTTTAAGCTTCAGACTGATTAAATGGGACAGTCTGGCTCTTTAATACATTTATTGTCGTTAAGTCACATTTCTCTTTAAATATCAAATCGTTAACCCAACAACATTCATCATATCCTTTTCTGCAAATCATTTTAATTCTATTACCGTGTTCCTGGCATTTTAACTCAATAAATACATCACTTTCATTTTCTCCACTGTTATCCAAAATGGGTCTATCACTATGCTCTAATAAATACTCCACCATAATTAAGCGTCTTTGATCTTATCATATACTAAATGCATCACTGTCATTTAGCCATACACAGGATATTACCGAGCATGGTCAAACTCAAGGCAGGCTTAAATGTGATTTAATGTGCTGTTTTTGAAGAGGTTGTGTTATTGTAAACCAAATAAATTTTCATCAGTCCTAATAAAAGCACAGGCAGTTATAGGTTCCACATTTCCATTGTCCAGATAGAAGCCTCCTGCTACCTACAAAATAAATCAATGGAAAGTAAATTGACTGCTACGACTGTAGCTTAATAGCACATATAAGGTAATAAACTAAAGGCTGCATAGTTCTGTTTGTTTGTTTGTTTTAAACAGAATCTAAAAATATTGTCCTTTTTTCAACAAACTGTTTTAAAGGCCATTTTCCACCTATTATATTAAAGTTTATTCTTAGAGAAGATTTAATACCTATGTAAAAGTATGGGACCTGCCTAATTTGCCAGTTATTACTCCATGTTTGTAAATAGCGTAAGCTGCCGTTTTAGAAACTGATTTTTGTCATTGACATGGAGTCCTTTGAACTGATGGGCCAAATGTTCAAGAGCTGCATCAAGAGCCAATCAAATTGCAACTTAGGTCTAAGCTGTGACAGTTACATTCATGTTTCCGTGTTCCTCAGTTGAAAACAACCAACATACAGATGTCAGATCTTTCCCGTTTTCTGTCCACCAGCAATGATGGCCATCAGCCATTAGGTGGCATGGCCGATATTTTCCTCAATTTCTTGTTAGAGTAAATCTTCTCTTCTGGCACTTCCCTAACCCCTAAATATAACCATAATCACTAAATATAATCCTAGGAAATTGTAGAAAATCTCGGCTGCGTTGTCTAGTGGCCACTGGCCGCCACTGCTGGTGGCCAGAAATAGGAAAGGTAACAATAAAAGACAAGTGCTAAATCTTTAACCCATGTCATTGAACTTCTATAAGTCAATTATTTCATATAAGAGCTAGTTGTATTTAGATGTAACTTCTTCTGTAAATTCTCTGCTCCCTTGAAATTGGAGATACTGCCCTCTCATGGTTCACGTCATACCTACAAGTGTCGCCTTCTCTGGCACCTCTTCTTCTCCTCACCCTCTGTCTGTTGGAGTACCCCAAGGTTCAGTCCTAGGCTCACTTCTATTCTCCATCTATACATCCTCACTTGGCAATCTAATAAAATCTTTTGGATTTCAGCATCATCTCTATGCAGATGACACTCAAATCTACCTCTCGGCACCTGCTTTACCCCCTCTCTTCTAGCACGTGTTTCCAACTGCCTCTTAAGCAAATTCTCCTGAATGTCTGCCCACCATCTCAAACTCAACTTGTCTAAGACTGAACTCTTAATCTTCCCACCATCTACTACAGCATCAATTCCTCACATCTCTCTCACTGTCAACAATGCTATCATCACTCCCACCTCCCAAGGCTGTTGTCTCGGGGTTCTACTGGACCCCGCCCTTTCTTTCATCCCCCCACATACAGTCACTAACAAAATCTTGTCTTTTCAATTTAAAAAACATTTCCAAAATACGTCACTACCTTACATAAGACACAACTAACATTCTAATACATTCCCTCATCATATCTCGTCTTGCCTAATGCAACCCCCTTCTGGCTGGCCTACCCACCACCCGTCTATCCCCCCTTCAATCCATAACTAAATGCTTGTTGTCTGTATTACCTCTCTGTCTGTCACTCCACTGGCTTCCCATGGCCTCCAGAAGAATACAATTTAAAATCATAACCCTAACTTACAAAGCCCTCTGCTAATGACTTTCTTCTTATCTCCTTTCTCATCACCTCCTCTCACTCAGGACTTTTCCCTCGCTGCCCCTATTCTCTGCCTCGCTCGACTAGACTATCCTCATGCTTCAAATACTTCTAAACCTCACTAAAAACACACCTGTTTAAAGAAGCCTATAACCTGCCTCCTTAACATGCACACTGCATATTTACCCTTCTGTACCGCACCCAAAACCTTTAGATTGTAAGTCTGAGAGTTTTAAATCCAGCAAGGTGCTTTGGGGAAAGCACTATGGACACTGAATTCTTAGCTCAAAGACAGGGCCCTCCATCTTTGTAATGTCTTAATATTGTTTTGCCTTGATCACAACTTATGTATAGCGCTACAGAATATGTCGGCGTGTTACAAATAAACAACAATAATAATAATTTAACACTTTTGCTGATTTATTATTATTATCGTTTATAACGCGCCGACATATTCAGTAGTGCTGTACGTAAGATAAGTTCAAGACCAAGACAAAGATAAATACAAATTAAACCTAGCAAAGCAAGGAGGGCCCTGTCTTTGAGTCTCAAATCCAGTGTCCATAGTGCTTTCCCCAAAGCACCTTGTGGGATTGAAACTCGCAGATTTACAACCTAAAGGTATTGTGTTTGGAAAAGGAGGGAGAGAGAGAAGTGAGAGTGATTATTCAGCTAAACTCTTGGGGCCTCATTCTATTATCGGCCGCAGCCGTTGCGGGGCCGCAAGGACCGGCCGCAAGCTTTCCGGCTATTCTATTCCCCTCCGGCTGGGGATTCCGGCAGGCTTGCGGCCGGTGCCTTGCTATCTCTTGCGGCCGCTCTCGCCGGAGGAAATCCTTTGATCTAAAACGGCCGCAAGGAAATCGGCCGTAAGAAAATCCTATTTGCAATTCAATTGCTCCGGGAACCCTCTCTGCAAGGCTAAAAGCGAGCCGCAGCTTACTTGCAGGAAAGAGGTCCCGCTAGCACCAATTAAGCATGAAATATAGCCCAAATAAAGCCATCCTGCACTTTGAGAAGACTATAAAGTGATTTTCGGTGTTAGCAAAAATAGCACATAATTACCCTATACTCAAATCCGTAAAATATATTTTTTTTTAATATCCGTAAAATATCCATGTAAAAAGTCCAGAGTGCTTGGAGCACCTCAGACCCGCCCACGCCGCAGCCGGAAAATAAACAGTTAATTTAAACTCGGGTTTGGGCTGATGTGCAAGCTTGAGAGTGGGTTACTTTTAATCCTCGTGTCCCCCAATATGATCCCTAGCATTTACAGAGCTTTACAGAGCAGGCTTGAATTTATTTTTGACTTTTTAGATTTCAGAGCTTACGGGCGGTTGCAAGATTTACGGCCGTCCGTAAGAGGAGATCCTTGCGGGGCCGTATAATAGAATCGCGAGGTAACGGGACCCCCGCAAGGAATCGCAGCCTTACGGCCGATTTACGGCCGATAATAGTATGAGGCCCTTGGTGTCACAGTATTTCTACAGATTATTGGAGTCTTCATCCCATGAACCTAAATCATAAGTTGTTTTTATTAATCATGTAATTTATGTCATTTATGGAGGACTGAAGAGGTTAAAGTTCTGAAACTAATGTTTTATGTGCATTCAAAATTAATATTCTTATCTTAGAAAGTTTGTAATTATTTTCCATGTCCCCCTTTCATCTCTTTCATAAGAAGCGCTGGGTTCATTCTAACAAGTTCAAGATAATCAATTCCCCACCCTCCTCCTTTCTCCCCTTCTTTACAACATTACATTCAGGAGATTAAAGCCGTCCCCACACTGTCTCCAGAGGAGGATTTAAGATCTTTGTTGGCTTTGAGATGACGTTTGATGTATTTCCCTCCTTGGTTTCAGCATTTTGTGTGCACTGACAGCTCTTTTTGTTGAATTATAGAATCACGGAGATTGACAACAGATAACATCATTTGGTAACATAATCTCCTCACTCCCCCCCCCCCATTATCTTCAGCTTTTAGCCTCTTCATTTTGCTGCAAGAGGTCTGAAATGAATTGAAATACTTAAACACCTAATCCCTGTTACCACAACATAAACAGAATCTTGTACAAGATGTTTGTGATTGGCATATTGATTTATATATACACATGGCCACCTCTAAGACGGCAAACCAATATCAACTATATGTCTCAGAATAATGTAACTAGAATGCATTGTTTCTTTTAGAAATTTGCTTTTGAAAAGTGCATTTTCTCCCCCAACTTTAACTGTATTTACCATCTTACTGTTTTTGTTCTTGCTCAGAAAACCAGCTCAGCCCTTAAACACTTTCTAACTTTACTTAGGTTTTTCATACATGGAGTTGTATGGACATCATTGATTCTTTTCCTTTGTGGTGTTCATAATGAACAAACATTTAACCCCTATATTCCATTTACCCTGTAGATAAATGGTGTAATTAAATGTAAACTTTCCAAAGAATCTCTGCACAGGTCTGCCCCAGCAGCTCATGCATACAATATTTCTATTGGTACTAAATGCACTAGCTACTTACAGACTGTTTCTGACTGTTGGGGGCAGAACTTTACCAGGGACTGTTTGTAAGATTTGAGTGCATTATAACACTTTTTTAAGTACGTGATGTTTAGATACACAAACAAACACTTGGGTAAACAGGGAAACTTCCATATGCTTTTAAAACGTTTAAGATTTCTGTATATCAGAAATCATTAACTGAGGTATTGTCTCTAATTCCGTTAGTGGCTCCAGCAAGGGGGTAAGAACTCTTTCAAATTTTGAATCTAAAATGTGCTTAAAGGAGTGATATACAATGTGTCAATAAATATTGCAAAATCAACCGTTTACATTTTGTTTTTAGGTTTTCACAATCCAGATTCCTGAAGACCAGGATTTACCCTCTGTGATGGGCAGGTAAATAGATGCATACATTTATTAACATTAAACTTGCCCGTCAAAAATGACGCAATAAAATTTGAAGCCATGGCAATCCTGTTTGCCACACAACGTAAGGCTTTTGTTCCTCTGAGGACCTTTGATGATCATTGCAAGCCCCGCACGGAGCGCCTTTGGCGCTCCTTGCTTACCTCTCCCCTCGTGTACTGCAAGTTTCCTCCCTTGCAACGATCTCCTTTGGTGTAAAATATACAATTTTTTTTTTAGTGCAGTTAATTAATAAATTAATATACTTCACCTACCGTATTTATAATATGCAGCAATCAATATCCTGAAGAGCTAACAATCTCTTTGGATTATCCAGCATCAGAAAATGTACACTTGGACTGTTGATCACCTGAGGCGAAAGTGTCAGCAATGTGCCAAGTGTGCAGTGTAAATAGGCAGCGTGCACGAGGCCAAACCGTTTGTGCAGGCGTGTAAAGCGCCATTTTAGAATCGTAATGTTATTATTTGTAAGTTAGTGTTGTAAAATGACAGCTTTTTCCTATTCGTTACTTGGCTCGCAAGTATTTTCCGTCCGTTGTAATGGTATTTTTTGTAGCTCCTACGTTCCTGTGTACGTGCCTGGCGGTGATTTGCACGCCTCGGTCTCCTTTAGCCTCATTTTCATTTTACGGCCGCCATTATTTTTTGTTGCTTAGCCGATTTTCGAGAGCCTAAACTCGTCAAATTCAACTTAAATTTGCGTGCAACCTCACTTCCCCCCGTGCTGTGTGTGAGTGTTTTTATTTTTTTTCGTGTTTTTTAATTACCGCCGTTCGGATGTTAAATTTGTATTTTTGTGAGGACGGTTTTTTAGCCCCCGAGATTCCGAGGTCGTTCCTGGCTAACTCGTACGTGCCTGGCGGTGACTTGCGCGCTTCGGTCTCCTTTAGCCTAATTTTTCATTTTTTTCATCCGCCATTTTTTTTTCTTGCTTACCTGATTTTCGAGTGCCGAAACTCACCAAATTAGGCTTAAATTCGCATGCAACCACACTCCCTGGCGCCCCCCCCCCCCCCATGCTGTGTGTGAGTGTTTGTTTTTTTTAGCTTTTCTGAGGTCGAATTTGTTTTCCTGCGTTCCTCAATTGCTTGCAGCCTAAGTAAGTCCCGTGTTTCTTAACTGCTTGCAGGCTAAGTCCCTCGTGTTTCAATGCCTCAAGGCGCGCCTCCCTTTGCGAGGCTCACAGTAGCGCCTTCGGCGCTCATTTCAGTCTGTCCCGCGTGTTTCAATGCCTCAACTACTCGCTTTGCGATGAGCACCTTCGACGCTCATCGCCTAAGTGCTCTGAACTCGGAGGCTTCTATGTGTTAACGGCTCACAAACGTGTCGACAAATCACAGTCTGACAATTATTATATGTAATTTACTCAGATTGTTGAAGAGTAAGACCTATTTTCTTTTTTCTCTTGTTGTCTCTTCAGTTGTAAAATGTATTTCCTTTCAGCAGCTTGTCAGTCTATATAAGGGGTGTCCAAACTCGGTCCTGGGCGGCCACACACATGCCTGGATTTGATGATAACCCTGCTGTGCACAGGTGAGTCAATCACCTCTTCAGTCCTCCTGATTGACTCACCTGTGCACAGAAAGGATATATTCTAACCCAGGCCTGGGTGCGGCTCCCCAGGACCGAGTTTGGACACCCCTGGTCTAAATTGATGTTAGGATTTGTATTTTGACAGAGTTTCATAAAGTTGATTCTGTCTGTGGCAGAATCTGATATTTACTCTCTTATAGATATGTGGCTGATGCATCTGCACAGTGGCTGCAAGCCAAACATGCAACCAATGAACTGATGGGGAAAGTAGAACTTCTGTTTCGACCTTTTCTACGCTGGCTTGATCGCAACATGGAGCGGCTCTTCACAGAAGGAGCTCGTCTGGTAATAATTACCAATTATTGTTGTATCTAGAATATGTTAAAGGGCCTGTGTACAATTCAACCATTTATATACATTTGAAAACCTTGAATTTAACTAAAAGCATAATTAAACATGGAAAAGTGCATAGGAAAAAAAATGTAATGCCTCTGCAGAACCCTGGAGGCATCCATGATAAGTTGGTGGAAGCTAAGCGTGAGACCTAGACGTTTCCATTTCTTGAGAGCAGTTCTTGCATCTATTGATGCAAACTTCTTGTTTTAGGGCCTCTGAGGGGGAAGACGTGATGTTAATTTCAATCTAATTCAATTAATTGCCTTCTCCCTATTCCCTTCTTCCTAACCCCTCATTGATAAAAACAACAGACCCTCGTCATCCAGCTTTCGGAAAGTGGTGTAACAAGCAGATAATGGATTCCTGCATTTATTAACACAGTTTTCAAAAATTCTTATTTTTTTTTAATCTAAAATTGTTTTTATATCTATAGCTTAAACCGCTTCAAATGTTATTTGTTTATTTCTTACTTCACAAAGAAGTGCATTTAAATATCCTAGTGTTTGCTATATTTTTTAAATGTATATAGGAATTGTACCTGCAGTAAATTCTGTAAACTAATATTACATTTTTTCTCTTACTCTCAGTTAAAGAGAGATATTGATGCAGAGAAAGCAGGCATTGAATTTGTGCCGTATCAGCAACTTCAAGCTGCTGCCAGTATAACATCCAAGGAGGCAGACAAGGAGGTAGTTGACCTCCAGGAAACTTTAGCTGAAGACTTGGAGGATGATTCTGACAGCTGGGTGAGCTGTGATGAAGAAGAGGATTTGGAGACTGGCGCAGGGGCGTCTACTGCAGATGGCATGCGAACAGTAGAGGGAGAAGGAGGAGGAGCAGGCCCCAGGAAGGGGACAGAAATCAGCTTCTTAGGCTCAAGGCTGGGAGAAGGTGTGGGGACTGTAGCACCACATCGCATAGCAGTTACTCTACAGTGCAACAGGTAAGCAATAATAATCTTCTTTCCGCAAACATTAGATGTAATTATGCCCCAGTGCCGGGACAATGTAACATATAGTGACAATGGTTAAGATGTCACTGTGTACATAAAAGCCACTTCACCTTGACAAACTTTTGCAGTTTCATACAATTAAATCATCAGTTTTTGGAGAAGGAACTAGTCATAGTAGTAGAATCCTATCTGTTACCCTAATAAAATCCAGGTAGTAGTGAGCTTTATAGAAAATTAACATTTTAGATACATTAATCACACATAATTTTTATATGTAACATACGTAACCTTTAATTGCCTTGAAATGTTTTCAGATATTACATTTACTGTATTTTCTGATAAAGTATTGATACTGCCTGTGACTGCTGAGTGCTATTAGAAGCGCTATTCGGTCTGTCTATGTGTTTTAGGTAGCCCTTGCTTCATTTATTTAAAACGTGCTATTTGTAGTTCACAGACATTACAATCCAATGGTTTCTTTTTTTTTTTTTTCTATGCTCAAACATAGATTTGTGGGGTTTTATTTTCTTATATGGTCTTGTACTATGTCTATTAAAAGGAACCAGGACAGAGTAGAGTATTTCATTTCTGTTATGTTCATTCCACTTTAAGGTTGTATTATTATTATTATTATTATTTATTATCTTTAATTTGTAAAACGCCAACATATTGCATAGTGCAATACAGGGGTTAAGTAGAAGGCAAAACAATTTTAACTCATTACAAAAGTATTAAGGGCTATGAATTTCAGCTTAAAATCAAATGTCCATAGTGCTTTCCCAAAAGCACCTTACAAGATTGAAAACTCACAAACTTACATATTAGAGTGTTGTAGAATATTTTTCTTGTTGTGTGTAAAAATTGAATACAAACAACTCTGTTTATTATCTGTCTTTAGGTGCAAAGTGGCAGCGGATTTGTCTATGACTGGAAAGCAGCCATGCACAGCGCAATGTGAGAGATGTAACAGTCAGATATCTGTGACTTTCCACCCCAGTATAATGCACCAATACTCAGCCATACTGGGTTATGTGGATATACAAGGAGCTGTCCCCAAAGATCTCATTTTGCAGGACTGCGTGTTCACGATTGACTGTCTCAATTGCTCACAGGAAGCACCACTACAGGTACCATTAATGAATGTCTGGCTCAGTATTAATCCAAGCAATCTCCTCAACTATATCTCTTATCATATGCCACTATGAATCACCTTGTTTTGTCTCATCATGTTACTTGTCAATTTTGTTATTTTCCAGGATCTTTCCTATGGGATAACTAAAGAACTGAACTGTTTGCAGTGCCATAGCAAACTCAACATTTTCACTGAAGCTGCCAGATTCCAGAAAGTTGAACGCTATGCACCGAAAATCAGTGGTAAGTTTGCTAATTATGTTAGAGTGCAGAAAGTAGATAGGTTGCACTGCCTCAGTCAATAAATTATTAAAGGTGTATATGCAATAACGTTAAGCTAAAAAGTGCATTGATCTTCATTCATATTAATCTTTTTTTTGTAATATTTGTGTAAATCTGATGTCAGGAATTGCTGGGGTGTCTCCAGGAGATGTTTGAGTAGGCACAAAAATATTTCTTGGAGTGTAGCTCTATATTACTGTTAATTCTATCACAAGCAGATTTGAATGCAGACACAGTGCTGAGGGTATGTACTGTGGTTTAGGGTAACTGACATATTGATATTTATTAGGTTTGCTGAACCAGGGCAGGAAAAAAGTGGTGAGAGACCCTTCAATCCAGTCAGGGAAACCACTACCAGATAAAGGAGCCTGTAGACATTACAGAAAGAGCTGCCGTTGGTTTAGGTGAGTCTGCTAGAGGGGGATTTATAGTATTCATATGCAGAAAAAAAGAATCACTGTCCCTGTCAGTTGATTGACTGATGAGGCAAATCCCCACTGACAAATTTAATAACATAATAGTACATGTTTCAGTATTAATATTCTACTTTTCTTGCTTTAAGGGTATCCCATATATCTTTACTTCCTCTATCATTATAGTTTAATATCGCCACACATATATTATTATTTTTTCCTGAAAACCATAGAAAATACATAACACTGTCAAAAATCAACAAAGTAATAAATTAAAGTATCAAGTAAGTAATAGTGCTTTGATAGTTTTGATAGGTTTCTTTTTTTCACAGCCTTTTTAGTGACACAGCTGAGTTTTCAAATATGGTATGATTTCAAATTATAGGTAAAACAAGTACTTTATCAATTGAATGTTATTAGAAAATATTTTTCTTACACTGTACTGAGCGGTCAGTTCACCTTTGTGATCCACCCACCAAAAGATGGTTTCATTTACATTTTGATAAGCCCCTGAGGCATTGTTTTTGGTGCAGTTGACTGCACATATAGAGACTAAGCATGCCAAAGCGTCTCAGAAAACAATAAAAAGGCTCATCAATAATTAAATACAAATTTAAAATTAATACATATTTGCAACCTCTAATGTGTCACTTTTAATGATTTACAAAATTAAAAATTAAATAAAAACATAGTCCTTTTTGTAAATCATTTTCCTAGAGTTTGATAGCTGTTAAACAGTGGACAGCAAAGCTTCTTGTAATGTGTTGTGCAACACAGAAAATATGTAACAACTTCTTTGCACTGATAGATTGATGGATTGTGATGTCCTATTTGTAGGTTCCCATGCTGCGGGAAAGCCTATGCATGTGATATTTGTCACAATGAAAAGGAGGATCATGAGTATGAGCTGGCATCACGGATGATCTGTGGCTATTGTGCTAAAGAACAGGTGAGGCTTTGATGTACTGATTCTGGTTTCTAGATATATGGTCTATAAGGTGTGTGACTGGGATTACTACTGATTCAGAGGTTGGGCTCTCTATTTTAAAGAATATTAAATTATTATACTCTTCAGTAACTTTTTGTCACTTTATATATTTTTAAAGCTATTCTTTAGATAATTTTTTTTAGGAATATTTTAACTAAGTTACTTAGTTCATTTTATCCTTGTAAATGTAATTGTGAATACAATTTTTATTTGACTTGATTCTAAGAAGCTCCTAGAGTAACAGACTCTTACCTTCTGGCACCTATCCTTAACTCGTTCCCCCTCTTGAGAGCGGACTTCTTGCACACCTGTGACCTAAAGCCAATCCCACATTGAAGGGGCTTCACACTACCAGTGTCTCATGCTGCTAACAAGCAGACCGTGACATATTGTGCCTCTGAGCATGAGATACTAGAAGTGTCTGTGGATGGGTGTAGCATCATAACACAGCTATACAAGGTGCTGGCTCTCATGAGGAAGAAGAGCAAGAAAGGGTCAGGCTTCAGAAGGCAATAATATGTTATTCAGGAGATTTCTTTGAAGTAAGCGATGTTTAAATGTATTGGTATTATATTGAAGAGGATAAATGAATACCTGTTTTTTATTTTTATTTTTTATTAACATGTATATAAAATTAAAAAAAATGCCTAAAAAGTACATTTAAGATTACTTCTGTTTTTACCCTTCCACACCGTAGACCTCTAAGGGACATAAAATGTGTAAGTAAGACTACACTTTTGTTAGGTGGAAAGCCAAACCCCATTCAGGAACTCTTCTGTGGGTTGGCTCTCATGATACTACTTCTAGAAATGTGTTTCCCATGCCTCCTGAACTTTCTGGAAACCAAATTCAAGCTATGCCAGGGACACCAGACCCACATAGTGATCCTTTTGTGACTTTAGCTGTCCAGAGAAACTTTTATTAAGGCCAGCATACAGAGTATGGGGCATTTGCATGGTTGTTCAAGTTCAGACTGATTAACATCTCAGATCACTCATCTATCCTCTGACTTGTCCACTTTTTCTCCTACATCCTCTGGGTCTGATTCTTCCTCATTTCTTGTTTTAGAATTATTTATAGCTG
The DNA here is from genome assembly GCA_027410445.1 of Discoglossus pictus. Lineage (NCBI taxonomy): Eukaryota > Metazoa > Chordata > Amphibia > Anura > Alytidae > Discoglossus > Discoglossus pictus. Next base: position 234,362,779 of record CM050167.1, read on the forward strand.
ATCATGTGGATCTCCTTATTAGGGAAGGCCGCGCTACCCTGCAAAATATAATGGCCAGAGTTTTTCAGGTGTTCTAAGGTCATTAGCATTTTTCTTAGTCACTCTGTTGTGACATCTATTGCTGTAGGTGAATGGACCCAGCTTGGTAGGATAGTTATGCTTTCTAAGCTTTTCCATACCATGTATGCTACACCTTCATAGGTAAGCATTCAATTGGAAAAACTGCATTCAGTAGATGCACCTATAGCGTGCTTAACAAAATATACCACCTTTCCTTTAAAATCGCCACCATCTTTCAAAGACTCAATGGATTAGATGGGTTACTGAAGTATCTCTGTATTTCTAATGGAGATTCACTTCGGCCAGCAGCTGGGGGACAACCTGTCTTCTTAAATATTTAGTGCTAGCACACATAAAATATTTTTTTCTCTGATTGCGCCGGAGGATATGTGAGAATGCCTTCTGCCTTTTCATCCTGAAGTACTTCTCTCTGTTTGTTTAATTATGGGAAGCCAGATATAGACCTCATGGCCTCCAGATTCAGCGACAAAGTTCAAGTGTTCTAGATCAAGGTATCTTCAAGCAGCCTGTGCAGATGCAAGGTCATACCATGGAATTTCAATTAGGTGTATGTTTTCCCATCTATAACTACTTTGCCGAGAGAGCTTGCCTAGAACAGGTTAGATCAAGTCATCACTCTGCATTGACCAAGAAAGACATAGTTCTCCAGTTTTAACGAAATTAGAGTTCTTCATTCCATGGAGGTTACTGTTACAACCGGACCTTCTGTCTCAATGAACATATCTACATCTGGGGCTTTATAATGCAAGTCACCTTTTTCAATCCTTCATCAAGATAAAGCAATGTTACACAATGTACTTGTTTTTCAAACTAAACAAATAGATTATTTTCATTTGTTCCAGCAAATACATGCAAGGATGACTACAATGTTTAGATTAGTAGTAGTACAAACTCAAAACATGTATGTGCAAGGTACTGCAGTTTTTCATTCAACAGATTCCTTATGTTTTGTTTTCATGAGTAGAAAGCGAGGCCAGGCGGCATTCAAGCTCGCCATAGCTAGGGGGATCAAGTTGATCTTATAGGCTTCACCATTGCCCTACCTATTCCTTTCAGCATTTCTGTGCACTCCACCTGAGGTCTTGTAGCCTACTGGGCGAACAAGCATGGGGCACAGAGCAGTTATGCTAGGTGGCCATTTGATCTTCTTTGCACATTTTTGGAACGTTCTACAATTTTCATGTGTTTTCCTCTTTTGGGGGAAAGGTTTTATAAACTGCAGTGCCGAAACTATATGTTACCCTCCTTTTATTTTTGGTCCATCCAAAAGCTTTGGTACATCGCCATAGTCACCTGTGCTGTCGTACACAACATCTATGGGACTGGGATAGTTCTTTCTGTATTTTCTTATCCTATGGCTTTCCTAACTCTGAAATTGATATCATGACGGGTGAGTCCTAGATGGATGAAGAGCCAAATCGTTTCAAATCCTGTCTAGTAATAGAATTAGGACTTAATCCCATGGTCACCTGTGCTGTTACCTCCGGACAGAGGTAAATGGATTTATTGGTAAGTGAAAAAAAATCACATTATACAATTTATCTTTTGTTTTTGTAATAGTTTAACTTTATTTAACATGGAAGACTCTTTAAGAAAGTTAGCATTTCGATACAAAAATAGAAATGTCAGGTATTGGATAGTGATTATGGAATAATGGTAGTATTTAGAGGAAAATCAAATTACCACTGATGCATTTCATGGATCTCTTATGTGTCCCAATCCGTTATATTATATATCAAAGCCTTTTTGCTGATCAAACTGAGATAGGGAACAGTGATACATGGATAGAGAAATGGCCAAGGTATTCCACTTGCATCTAACATAAGGTGTTAATTAATTAATGCACTTGTGGCACCAACAAAATGAAGACAACATTTGATATGACTAGCAATGAAATCACAGCAACATGATATATAATTGGGAGTCTTTCTCTAACATGAATTACAGATAAAAAAATACATTTGAAATGAAGATGATCACATTCTTTAACACAATTTCTTGTTATCCTAACACATACTTTGTTAGGTTTTGTAGTTGCTTTTCAACTCCTTAAGGTGTGGATATTTACAGCCCTAACGAATTTTCAGTCCTAACTGATATGACCTTGTGTATAGACCCACACAACTCACACACTTGATCGACCAAGTACTTTATTTGTGATACCAGTCTTCTTTCTCACATAGGTTTGTTATTGCTTAGAATCCCTGTTCTGTATATTCCAATGTTCATGTTAAGTCTTAATCAGTTTTGCTTCTGACTTAATAAAGAGTGGTACAACTCTCAAAACCTTGTCACTCTAACCAGAATGCCAAGTTAGGCTAATTATGTGTTTATAATGCACCCAAAATAGTTTTTTTTTAATAAAGTTGATAGAAACTTCAAGCAACTAATCAGAATACACTGAAGTTCATATTTAAGAGAATTACCATGGGTGTATGAAAGGCTTAGGCATGCAATGGAAAAGGGCATCTACAGTAGACACTCTGTAAGACTTTGTGAGCCAAACGGGTCTTACCTGTATTCAGATTATGTTTCTCTCTTAAATCAAGGAGGGTTGTTAAAGTTTTCAGTCTGTGACAACCCTCTCAATACTTCTGTTTCACATTAGCTTCTATCACATTTCTGCTTACACTAAGACTAGAAAGATCCCAATTCTTGCCCTGTCTCTTGATGCCAAAAAAGCATTTGACCAAGTAAATTTGGATTTTATTGATCAAGTGCTTTGTGAGTATGGGTTTGGTTCACAAGCACTTAAAGCCCTTTTATACAGATGTTTCATCGCACCTTATGGGACTTGGTTTTAAAACAGACAATTTTAAGATTAAAAACAGTACAAGACAGGGTTGCCCCCTCTCTCTCTCACTGATTTTTGCCTTGGTCCTCAAACCATTAGCTATATTGATAAGAAATACGAAACAGATTTAAGTTAACACTGTTAATAAGCATACAATGTTTGATGATATTGTTGTGACTATTGAAAAACCATTTAGCTGTCTAAGACTTTTATATGGTTGTGTAAATTGTTATAGTAAAATGTCTTATTAAAAATTCTTCAAAAACAGAGGTATTGGCAATTAATATAGATCTTGAAAGAAAGGAAAATGATCTCGGGGGGGGGGGGGGGGGTAGAGAGACACCTCTAAATACCTCCCCCTTTCCCCTCACTTACCTTCATCTGCAGCTTCTCCTCCGGCCTCCGCTCCTTCCTGCGTCGGCACCCGGTATATGCTAATGACGTGACGTCACATGCGTGCCACGTCATTAGCATTGGCCGGGTCAAGTTGCCGGAAGGAGCGGAGGCCGGAGGAGAAGCTGCAGATGAAGGTAAGTGAGGGGAAAGGGAGAGGGGGAGGTATTTAGAGGGTTAAAGTGAGGAGCAGGGTTTAGAATGAGATGGGGGGGATGAGGAGGGGGAGGGAAAGAGACACGGGGGGGTTAGAGAGACACGGGGAGGGGGGAGAGTGAATTGAGTATAAGCCAAGGGGGCCCTTTTTAGCCTTAAAAAAAGGGCTGAAAAACTTGGCTTATACTCGAGTATATACGGTACTTGGCTTAATACAAAGCATAGGATTAAATACAATGAAATAGAATAAGTTCTCTCAGGAAATTAGAATTTAGAACATTTAATACGGATTAAATAAATGTATAAAAAAAACTCTTAAAGTATTACCTCCTCTGGTCTCATGGTACAAATATAATAGAAAATGGGGCTTGGTACCCTTTCCCTCTCCATTAACTCCCATTGTACTACTGAATGAGGACCTTTATAGTTTAATTCAATTAACTGGGAGATATGGGCTGTTATATTCTAACCACTTTTTTGGGGGTATGCCACTTTCATTCCTCAGTAACTTTTAACTCTTTAGTTTCGATATTGTCAAATTCAGAATACAAATAGTTAATAAGATCTATTACGAAATTTGAAACGATACTCCTTGGATAAAGATAAGAAAATTACAATATTCCCATTTTTTTCAAAAAAGGTCATTCAAATATGGCATTGGTACCAAGCTTGATTTCACAGTTTAACACTGGAAATCTTATAGATAAGTGTTGGGGATGCAAAACTGAAATGGATTCCTTTTTACATATGTGGTGGGAATGCAAATTTCTTCAAAAGTTTTGGTCCTCCTGCTTAAGTAATGTGGTTATTATTACTAAATGTACTCCAGATTTAACCCCTGGAATAGTATTGTTCCACATATTCCCAGATAAAATTTGTTACTAAGTAAAATTTTATAACTACAGTAAATTCTCAGTTAACCGGAACTCAAGCATCCAGAACGCTCAAGCAACCAGAAAAAAGTTGAATACTGTACTTTAAATAAAAATTTAAATTTTACAGGGCTCAACAGATGCCAGTAGCCAGGTTGTCAGGCCACAATATGCTTACAGGCACCTAGATTTCATCCACTGTACGTCTCTGCAATACAATATTACCTGGAAGCAGACCGGCATGAGTGATTGAGACACTGCAGTGTTGGCGTTACATTGCCCGGGTTCAGCACCGCACCCTCCAGCCAAACATACCTGTGTGAAAGTAAGGAGTGAAAGTTGCTACTGCTAGAACAGTGACAAATATACTTAGCAGAGCATCCTATGTGTAGCTAATCTAGGCCTCTTTTAATAGTATCTTTCAAGCAACCAGAAGCTAAATTTATCTGGCATCTATCAATCCCCATGGGTGACGGTTAACTGAGAGTCTACTGTATTCAAATTGTATCTACTGCTAAATAGCTTATTTACCTTAACCGGAAAAAGAGCCATAGTTCATGTGGGGCAAGGGAGTAGAAGATATAGTATCTAGAAATAGATGCATCAAAAAGGATGTTATAGAACAAAATATCAATATCCAGATTAAAAAATTATCTTTGTTGGAATATGTTGGGATCAATAAATAAATCCACCTAATTTGAACTCTTAGCGAGCCCCCCCTTACTTCACTATACATGTAATATTGTGTTTATATATGGATAATTAGGTGTATGTTTTGTATGTATGTAATGTATTTTGTTTGTAAATTTGATAAATAAATGGGGGGAAAAAAGTTTGATTGCCTTCTGTCATTATTTCTCTACAGCCTTATAGTAATGTTAAACCTTGCATCTCCTGTGGAAACATGATGAGCAGGGGCCTCCAGACCATGCACTGGGAGGGAGGCAGGGGATGCCGAAATAAGTCGACGATGAGCAGGTAATTTCACAAGCATTTCACTCCATGCAATTAAATTGCCTACCTTCAGCAATTCAGAGAAAACGCGCCTTCTAGGAAAGTCAAATGCAAAATCACGCTAAAAATTTGAATTTTATTAGCATCATTTTAACATTAACAAAAACTAGGCCACATAATGATATACATGAGCAAAATTGAAAGGAAAAGACACTCTATCTAATTATTAACCCTTAATTAATAAGTATTGAAGGAGGTGTGGTATATCTTAAAAGATTACTTTATTACATTTTTTTATATTTTTTTTATATTTTTCTTTTAGCGTATTGAAAAAACAACAACGGTTAAGAAATGAAATTTATGGCAACGTCCATATTACATGAATCACAATAGTAACTATTTAAACTGAATAGCAAATTGCTCTGGAATCTCAGTGATATGAGATAACAAATTAGATAGATATGAAATATAATGGTAATGCAATGTAATAGTGTTTGACAATACTATTAATATTGCATACCTGTACTTATAATCAATTAGTGATGAAACATTCATAAGCATACAATATAATCAATCATTATCATATTGTCTAAACACTAACTTGCATTAATAACCTACATGGCATAACAAATAGAAGTTTGTATATAATGAAATTCCAAATCTAATCAATGTAAATGCAACCACTATAAAATGTATACAGTATCATTCAAAAGTACACTGTGATAATGTACAAAAATTCTTAATCCTATAAAATACTTACAAATCAATTAAATTGGCATATAATTTAATGAATGCGCCGGAAATAGGTTGACGTGCGTTTCGCCTGTGCTTATTTGTGTTACTCACGCCGCAACGCCATGCTGAGGAGAAGCGCTGTCTGCGGCTTACTGAGTAGCATGGCCCATTATAACTACTTGAGACTATGGACTATCAAAAAACATACGATAAGTTGTATATTTTATATATTATGGGCTATATTATCATTTATCTGTATATACTGGTTTGAAATGTATTTGTCCTTAATGAATAAGTTATAGGTATTGGGATATGCTTTACTTTTATACAGATTAAACTGGTATGATTATATATTCAGATATCATTCCTATATATCAATATATTATTTTTCTAACTTATGAAATTATTTCTGAATTCTATATTTTAATGTTTGTACCTTATATAGTGACAACATCTATTTCAAATACTGAATTGGTATGAATATTTTGGGATGTTGTTTCTAAATATGAATAATTCTTTCTAAAAATGAACTCACTATACATGTATCCAGCACTTTAATTATATGCACATTAATTAAATTATCGCACATTGGTCATAGGGTAATGCTGTGTTCCTTTTATATATCTGTGATTAATTTAAAGCATTTAAGAGTTAATCCAAGAACTATAAGTGTAAGCTGTGTATGAAAATTCTTGTCTATGGGGGGAAAAACTGGAAAACATTTTTGTAATCTTGTATATTAACAATATTCTGAAAAAGATTTGAAAAGTAAAATGTATGCTTTAATTTATAGGATAAAGACACATATACCATGGTTTATTATACAGATAAGTAACTAAATGTAAACACAAATCTATTCTGGACCATCATACAATAAATAAAAATGCAAATGTTCATTGCAAACTATGTGAATCATGCCATTCTTGATAAATCATTTTGGTCTTGTAGTCTCTAAGTTAATATCCAAATGGTTTCCCTTTAACAAAGCAACTGGAGCTTATCTCTTCCTCTTACAGAAATAAAACTGTATTTAATGATGAATCTACACAGAAAATTATATTAAAAAGCACAATGAAAGCAAGCAGTTATTGTATCCCAGTAGAACATCATTTTATCCAGAATGATCACTCCATCCAAAACCTAAGAATCAAAAAAGAAAATCAAAGGGAATTTCAAAAACACCCAAGAGAAAAAGATATTTGAAATGAAGCTGATCATATTATGTAACACTAAAGATACAGGACTTAACATGGACTTGGGTTTTCTGGCACATTATTAAAAATTCTTGTGATCCAACCACATTCTTACTTAGGTTTTGTTGTTGCTTTTCATCTCCTTAATGTGTGGCTATTTGCAGCCCTAACTGATTTACAAGGCAACAGACAAATAGAGAGATAGCACTGGTTTTTTTTTCTCTTGTCTCTGAACTTGTGTAAAAACCCACACAACTTTTGCTTCAAAATATGATAAATCAGGGTCATGACATTGAATGAAATATTTAGCTAAAATAGAGATCACACATTTTGTCTTTCAGTGTTATAAATGTGTCTCTTTATTCAGTTCATTAAAAGTCTGTTTGTCATATATATATATATATATATATATATATATATATATATTGGGACAAACAGACTATATACACAAGTGACATGCACCTACTGTCACTTCAAATGTAGTTCCCAATTACCTTCAGCTATTATTTATTACTATTCTGCTTCCTCACCATAGATGGTGATAACAAATTCCCTAAAGTCAGATTTTTTTTTTTGACCACATTTTTATATCTGCCAGTCCCCATCTCGGAGCGTATAACATCCTACTCGGAAATTGGCAAGGAACTCCTAATGATATTCCTTTTTATTGTAATATTGTCTAGATGTGGAGATAAATCTAAAATGTATTATCCTTTGTAATTATAAAAGGTAGCCACTTTTCCATTACATGTGCTTATAAAAGATAAAGTGTCAACCTTGAAGGCCAGATACTGCTTCCTGCTGTATGTACACAAAAGAACAGGCCTGGATATCCACAACACATATTTATAGTCCCAACCAGGATCTCCCACCCATTGCAGAAGAAAAGCCATCTTCCCAATGAGCAAGTCAGCCTCAAGCAAAATATTTCCCATTGTATCTCTCACAGGAAAGATAAGCAGAAATATGCAAGCAAATCTAAGACTGTATCTAGGAGAAGCGTCCGTAAGAAGTGATCTGCATGCAAACCGCCAAACCAAAGGGGTAAGACTGTCTTACCATCCTTTCTCATTTCAAATACAAGTGCTATTGCTTGTATTTTATACCAAATGAGCTCATTGTTACAACTGCAGTGTTTGTATTATGATTTATGTATTTACTCATATTTACATAGCACTTTTCCAAAACACCTTACAATTTTATGGAAAAGCGTGCAATCGATGCCTCATGATGTCATCTGCAAGATGTTTAAGGCAGCAAATGAAAATTCTAGATCGGCAAATCTCAAGCCGTTTGATACAGAAAAAGATAGTAATGCTTGTATGTGTTCAACACTACACAGCTGCTTTTAGGACCACAGAAACGGTTTTAAGAATTTAATGTTTTTTTGTTTGCTTTTTTTAAAACTTTCTTAAACATTAAAAGTAAAAGCAGCACATTGAACAAACTATTCAGTATAATCTAACTCACTGCTAAGTTCCTTTTCAAGTTCACATCGTATTAATTAATTCTGACTTTTGGGAAACTATGTTTGATAAAAACCTGTCACGGTTGATAACAAAAGCAGAAATGGTAGGGGAAAAATTAGAATAACATATTTTAAAATCTTTGATATCTAAGGAATTTAAACCAATACTAACAGTGAGTCTCATGTTCATATGCTTGTCTTTCTTTACCATTGTCATATTTAATAATGTAGTTAAGGGGAAACATAAATAAAGTTTAATATATAGCATATATCTAATAATATAACCACTTACAAAATTAAAGTTTTTGCCAATTCAGTTACCAGGACATTTAGATTTTGGTTACCATTTTGAACTATTTACAATGTCTTAAAGACTATGAGATTATTTTGCCCTTATATACTACATATTTATTGGTACGTAGCTAGATCCTTACTACATAGGCTTATATTGCCATTATTTGGATTTTGATGTATGTGATATTATATAGTTATAATATATGCTCCAATAAAATATGCTCCAGTAAAAATTACATTTTTCATATAGTCAAGAGTTCATCCATAAAAGACTAATTTCTTTCTTACAAAAAATGTGTGTAGTTCAAGAAAGACAGAGGCCTTATAGTTACTTGCAAGAATACTTATAGGGTACATGATATTTGTATTGGGTGCTTTCACCCTCTAATTTTATAGAACTTTTCCCTTGTTTAAGTGGTTCTCTGCACACATTAGTTCACCTATTTGTATTTACATTCCAGTGAGGACCTCAGAAAGCACAAGGAACCTGTTGTGTGTACCTGGAGGAAGAAGCATCCCAAACACTGGGGCAATACAGACTGATATGGAGCAGTGACATCCACTGATAACAAGACCCATAAGGTCCACCTTTCTGCACTGCAGACAATCGGCTGAAATCTAGTCAACCTCAGCCAGGCATATTGATAGTGTCCATTAAGTGTACAGTTCCACTTAGCCCTCACTAAAAAAAAATTGCTTTCTCCAGCACATTACAAAGTGACCAGTCCCACCAACTACTCCAGGTCCAGGGTTTTGTTCTTTTTCATTAAAGCCCCACTGTAGTCCAAAACATGTTTATCAAGTCGTTAAAATATATTTTAAACACTACAAATTTTGCATAAAAAAGGGACAACACTGAAACATTTTTTACCCATGCTTTTTAATGTAAAACTTGATTAGATAATTATCCCTTTTTCTTTTTAATTAGAAACACAATCCCACAACAAAGAAAAAAGGGCTCTCCATGAGTTCCTGTTTACACTTTCTCTCAAGTATTTCACTTCACTGTTAAAGTGGAGCTTTATTATTAATTTGTTAAAAAAAAATAATAGAATATTTTTCTTTGCTAAATAACTTTTTGTAAGGTATAAAACGCATCATTTAAATGCGTGATAGATCTTTTGGCACTACAGGGGACAGCATAAAAACACAGTGAGATGGATAATTGCTGTATCATAAAATAGCACTAGGTGGCACTGTTACTCTCTATTTACCAGGTACATGTTACCAACCAAATCCACCAATTTGCTATATTACTAAATTACTCTCCCACTATCAATAGGAGCATTGGGTTATATAGTCCCTCTTGTTTGTATACATTTCTCCCTGAAATATCAAAATATGGAGTGTGAGTTTTGTTTTGATCCGCTATCTAGATCTTTTTTTAATTAGTTTCCACACATATTCACAATTTTGTAATATGCATATTTATAGCAATTAATTGTTAATCCTATCCGATAAATCTCCAGTCACACTCCATAATTAGTCTTAAAATCTGCAACAAAAAATAACACTAATGTTATCATTACCAGAATCAAAATTGATCAAACATCTACAACAAAAACGGTTGTCATAATCTATAGTGACAATAGAAATAATCACACCTAGTCGCAATCCGTCTCAAATATGCTAGACACAGAATTGCAGCACAATCAAGACATAACATAATTGGAACAGATCAAATTTTATAATAGCGCAAATTGCCAAAAATTGGGGAATTTTGTGAACTAATCTAAAACCTAGTTTATATATATATGTATATATTTACTTTTATGTACATTTTTTTATTACAAAGAGCTTATAAGCTCTCATTTACTGCCTAAAACCAAACAGTCCCTGCATGGGTCTGCTGTCTGTATCAAGTGCAGAAACAGAATCTGTAGGGCTGCATGTGCAGTTTAGTATCCTAACCTATCAGGGACCACATCCCAGCAGCATGTAAATAAAATAAAGTACATTAAAGTAAATAGATACATATGTATATTGTATAAACTAGTAAGGTCCAGAAATCTTCCATATCCCTTTTAATGAGTTGCAGAGCTTCCCAGACACCATATGTTTCTTCAGTCAGAACTGATGACACCTGAGTGCATTAATTATCATGGACAGTTGTCAGTGATAATGATTTCCTACAGTCAGTGGGATTCATGTATTAATGGTTTATAACTGCTTTGGGTGGTTTGCTTACAGAAAGGATGTTCATTTTAATACTGATTCAGCTATCTAACAAAAGTGTCTGGATAGTGCATGTCCATAATAAATCTTGTTAATCTCTCCTGATTTGTGTGTAATTATTCACAATTTGGCCATTTACTGAGACTTTGCAGGTCAAGCTTTGTTTTTTCATACTGTCATTTCTGTTCTCTGTAGTTTCTTGTTATCTTTATACATCCCTCAATATCCTTAAATGACTACTCTAATTGTGCAGCTTTCATACCTTCTATGATTTAAAGAGTAATATAAACAAGTATTCAGTTTTTATTGAGATAACTTGCAATGAATATTGCTGTGTTGCTCCAGATCCGTAAACTGGGGGTCCTTCTGTCGTCTGCAAAGTGTGGCAGAGTGCGGCGCGGTAGGCTTGTACAGTACTGAAGTCTGATGTACACCTTGTCACAGTGTGAAAAAGATGGGAGGAGCTGAAAGATGGTGGGAAGGTCAGCAGATTTCCGAATACATTTCCTCACAAAGGATCAACTGTTTCAATCACAATAAGCTATGTTGAAAGAGCTCATTTTCTTCTGATATTCTAAACAATGACATACATAATCTGATCCAGTTCAGCAGAAGTGCTCTTTATTGCAGCTTGTTTATGGGAAGAATACAGGGGTGTGGGAGCCACAAAAGTTCTAGGGGGTGGGGGACCATATCCTGACCATTTTACAGGAGCCAATAGTATGCACTAGTTCCACCGACACAAAAAGGTATTGGTGATCCCACTCGTACCATGATGGGACTGTAGTTGATTAAAAGACCATTTAACTGGCCTAGGAGAGAGAATTTCCCAAATGAGTGTGAGCCTCACATTTAGTAATGATTACAACAGAGGGCAAGTTTTTTTTTAATTAATTGCCCATTCTATGCTTCCAGAGTAGACAATGGTCACAGCAGACTCCAAATACATGCCTTGAATCAGTGTAAATGTTTACAGATTGTTAGCCAGCACCAAGGCTCATACAGTTCAGCCATTATAGACATCAGCCACTTCTTCAGTTCACACAATTGTCTGCAACATCAAAATGGTAATGTTATCTTGTAAAACTGCATCATGTTTTCTGTACTGAGGACCCACCTGGCGGCAACAGATTGTGATGCCTCAAATGGACAATATATGTCTCTTAGTGTATATAATGATATAAGCTGCTTTTGATCTGAAAAAATTGGGTTAATGATCGTAAAAAAAAGTAAAGCCACAGCCAAAAAAGTTGAAATATTTTAACTTACTTTATTGTTTATTTGCTCACCTGAAATTGTATTCATTTTACAATGTTTCTGCTTTTTTCGCTTTGCTCTGTCCTAGTATACCATAATACTGCTTACTTCTGGGAGTAGGCAGCACATCTATAAATGGCAGTGCTCACTCCCAATACTACTATTTAAATGTTTTGGATCAAAGCAGTACCAGACTCCTCAAGTACATACTGCAACAGATTATGACGTCATCCCTGCTGTATTCCAAGATTTCATAAATTAAATCTTCAGGCACGTCTAACTTGACAATATCCTTGCATTTGCTCTTGTTCTCACGTTGTCAACACCATAGCTACCAGGCCAAGTTTTTTTTCCCTCTATCTTAAAGAAATGCAAAAAATCTTATATGACCTTTCTGGGCTACATAACCCTAGAACATGGCTTTAACATGTGCAGATAGCTCATGTAAAATTATCCATAACTGCTGTATTTGTTATTTGTGTAGCATGAACATACTGTACTCCCCTGTGTTATACAAAGAAATGTAATGAGTACACAAATATATAACCATACTTGCTTATGCATAAATGCAAAAGCAACTGAGCCCTCTTCATAGGAGATTTGTGAGTTTTCAGTCTTGCAAGGTGCTTTAGCCAAAGCCCTATGCCCCATTAGATTCTACACTCAAAGACCAGGCCCTCCATTCTTTGCAATGTACTTTGCACTTAACCTATATACAGCACTATGTAATTTGTTGGCGTGTTACAAATAAAGATAATTAAAAAAAATTAAAGGTGATAATGTAGGAAGGATGAAACTATGTGAAGAGATTGAATCATAATGCAACATTGCCATCTAGTGTTGCAAAATGATATGACTTTGTGATTTATTTAGCTACAAATCATTGTACTGTAGTTATTAACTGATTAAAATATATTAAATACTCGTCCCTGGCTCTGTTCTTTTATGTCACAGGCTCTTTTGTAAAGGTCGGGATGAGACACTTTGAAAAGTGCCAGGAAAAGGAAGAAGTTTGATTAGTAGTGGGTAATGATTTTTAAGGGCATATGATCTAGTTTTCTGTATGATCTGATAATTAATGTCTATTATTATCGTTTATTTATAACGCGCCAACATATTCCGTAGCGCTGTACATAAGAGTGTCTATAACCCAAACACTTTACTACTCAACAATGTTTCTATAAAGGTCTGCCAAGTGTCCTATAAATGGTGTGATAATTCAAGAAAAATGGTTTGGATGAGTTGGGTTAGGCACTGTGATGTGATACCTCTTTGGATGGTCCATGTGGAATCCAACACCATTTATCTGCCTGGAGATGGACTATGCGTGCCACCAAAGGGAGAAACATTGTCAAATTACAAATGTTTCTACTGTAAGACATCTTACAATCCATTTCTGACCATGTGGATTGGAGAATCTACCTTTTATCTATTGTTCGAGATACTTCATTTTGAGATGAGCTTGCAATAAAGACTTTCACTTTGTAAATGTTGGACTAGAGTGCCCTGTATTTGCTTTGCAATATGAAAGAATATTCATGAGTAACAAAGATAGAGGATGAGTTCAGGGGGTACCTCTTATGTAACTATGAGCAATGCAGGCGCATGTACGTTTGCCAGAGGCTGCCATGAATTTTTCTCAACTCGAACCCTTTGCGTCCGACCAAGTAAAACAATATACCTCTTTGAATCCAACAATCGAAAACACGTGACACCTTATATTCAGGAGTGCCATCAATCAGGACAGGTGGAGTAGAAACCCGACCAGACAGAGTGTTTGCCATCAACAGTTTGAGTAGAGAAAATAATTTGCAAAGTAAAGCATAACTGGAGTTGGACATTGAGAGGGTTAATGACGTCAGTAATGGAAAACAAGCCTACCGTATTGGTCCGAATATAAACCACACCTTTTTTCCGATTTTTGAGTTTGCGAGTTACGCGTGTGGCTTATATTCATGACCGTAAACAAAATCACTGCCAATTTGCGAGCTTGCGAGTTACGTGTGCGGCTTCTATTCGCGAACATAAAATGACTGCCGATTTGCGCGATTGCGAGTTAAGGGTGCCGATTTGCGTGCTTGAGACTGCTGTATTGTAGAAATTGTATAGCAATTTACGGTTTTAGTGATTCTAACATCCTGTAAAGCCTGTAACCTGCAAAAAAAAGTTACAGTACTAATTAGAAAGCCGGTTTCTTGCAATGGCTGATCACTTGGAGAGAGTCTTTTTCTCTCCAATTTTACAGGTGCGGCTTATATGCAGGTGCGGCTTATATTCGGACCAATACGGTATATATTTAGTTCACAATTCTTTGGGATGGACGTTATTTTTGTGTTCTTCATATAGAGACAAACTATCACATAGTTTAGGTTACTGGACTTAATCTATTGGCATACTTTCTTTTGAGTATTACAAGTAAGTCCAACTAGGAAAACTCGTCATCAAAAATATCTCATTATGTGAGTAAACACCAACAATATGTATTGATGTTACAGATATCCAAGAAAACACACACAGTGTATAAATCACAGAATTGATATGGTCAGTGGAAACCAGTAAGTTTATAACATAACACTAAATAAATGAGAAGCACACCCAAAACAACTGGTACATCCCTCCACATACACAAAATATAAATAATTAATTTCCACCGTTGAGATAGTTAAAAATCTACAATGTTAATAATATAATCAATCGCAACACAACATAAAATATAAAAACCATGGGATAAAGAATGTCTTAGGAAACTGAACGGAGGTAGATATGGGTGGTATGTCTGGCACCACACCATCACACATAGACTGAGACATCAGCGTTTCCCCTTGGCTGAACTTGAGGTATAGATCACATATTGATTTGCAACATTTTTTCCCACAATTCAACTTGGGCAATATATATATATTTTGCACAGGTCAATTAATATCATACAGAAAGCATATACATTTCAACAAAGGGGTAATTCATAAACTGCTATCAGAACACTAATGGCCAGACAATCATTAAAGTCATCTTCTGTGACCCCCTTGGATCTACTTTGGACCTCAGCGAACCCCCTTTGGCCCCCTAAGGTCTTCCAAAAGGCTCCCTATGGTCCCCTGTGACCCCCAAGGTCCCTCCAGGGCCTACTGTGGCCCTTTCCACCCCTTATGGCCCCTGCAGATCTCCCTGTGATTTCCTGTGGCCTCTGCAGCCACTTATGGCCCTCTGTGACCCCCAACAGGCCCCAGGGCCCCCCTGAACCCCTCTTTGCAGTCCCCATGGCCCCCACAGACCCTCCCGTGGGTCAGCTGTGGCTCTTGCAGCCCTTTGTGGCCCACTGTGGCCCCCTACAGTCCCCAGGGCCCCCCTGCAGGCCATGTGGCCCCCGGTGTTCCCCCTCAGCCTCCTGTGGCCCTTGCGGATCTCTGCAGCCTCCCTCAGACTCCAGTGTTCCCCTCAGCCTCCTGTAGCCCTAAACAACCTTTGTGGCCTCCCTCAGCCCCCTGTGGCCCTCTATGTCCTCCCTCGGCCCCCTCAGTCATTGGGGGCCCCTTTGGCCCCACGCGGACCTCTGCAACCCCCTCGGCCCTCTGGCCCGATGTGGCCACTCCTCACCCCAGAAAGTGGAGTGCATCATCGGGCAGGTAAGAAAGGTTTTATATAGGTGTATATATATAACAAAGGGGGTGAATACATACGCACATGCCAATTTTCTGTTTCTATTTCTAAAAAATAGTTTTATGTATATATTTTTCTAATTTCACTTCACCAACTTAGACTATTGTGTTCTGATCCATCACATACAATTCAGATTAACAAAACATTGGACTTGAGGCTGTAATGTAACAAAACAGGTAAAAAGTCAAGGGGGGTGAATACTTTTGCAAGGCACTGTATAGGTGTAGATGTATATGTAAATGTATACTTTTATATATGTATATAAATATAAATATAAATATATCTACTGCACAAACCAAAATCTGCCTCATTCTGATGACAGCCAAAAGCTTCAAACAGTTCTGTTTTTCAGTGATTCTTGGTTTGTGCAAATCCAACCTGGTGCTTTGCTTAAAAGCTGTTTAATACTGCGGGCATATACTTTAAGGGAGCAATGTATAACATTTTTGGATTAAAAGGGTGAGGTACATTGTATTCTCGCCTTTTAGACATGCAAATGGGCTTATTAATGTATTATTTGTTTTCTGTACTGTGTACGGTGGAGAGCTTTTCTCACTCTAGTGCTCACCATAGATTAAATGATTGTTGTGGAATACCCAATCCTACAAAATCTATTGCACAAACTAGAATCTGTCTCATACTGATGATAGCCAAAAGCTTGAAACAGGCCTGTATATGAGTTATTCTTGGTTTGTGGAAAATCAAACATGTTGCTTTGCTTAAAAGCTTTTTTATACAGCGGCTGGTGCATAGGGGCAAAGGGGCAGACGCCCCCCAAAAATGATCAATCACTTTAACATTGTATTTTAAATTTATATAGATAATGCAATTTAATTATATCTGTATATCAGCTTTTATGTTTTCTTTCATATGATTTTGTTAAAAATATGTATCCCCCGCTACCCCTTCCTGCCCTTCACTGCCCCCATCTAGTCACAGATGCCCCCTCCTTTCCCTACACTGTCCCCATCTATGTCCCGCTACTCCCTCCTAACCTACACTGCCCCCATCTAGGCCCCGCTACCCTCTCCTGCCCTACACTGCCCCCATCTAGGCCCCGCTACCCCCTCCTGCCCTACACTGCCCCATCTAGGCCCGCTAATCCCTCCTGCCCTACACCCCCATCTAGGCCCCACTACCCCCTCCCCTACACTGCCCCCATCTAGGCCCCGCTGCCCACTCCTGCCCTCTGATGCCTTATCTAACCCCTCCTGCCCTACACTGCCTCCATCTAGGCCCTGCTACCCCTCCTGCCCTCTGATGCCCCCATCTACCCCCTCCTGCCCTACACTGCTCACATCTAGGCCCCGATGCCCCCTCCTGCCCTACATTGCCCCCATCTAGGCCCCACTACCCCCTCCTGCCCTGCACTGCCACCATATAGGCCCCGCTACCCGCTCAAGCCCTACACTGCCCCCATCTATGCCCCGCTACCCCCTCCTGCCCTACACTGCCCCCCATCTAGGCCCCGCTACCCACTCCTGCCCTACACTTCCCCCATCTAGGCCCTGCTACCCCCTCCTGCCCTACACTGCCCCCATCTAGGCCCCGCTACTCCCACCTGCCCTACACTGCCCCCCATTTAGGCCCCTCTACCCCCCTCCTGCCCTACACTGCCCCCATCTAGGCCCCACTACCCCCTCCCCTACACTGCCCCCATCTAGGCCCCGCTGCCCACTCCTGCCCTCTGATGCCCCATCTACCCCCTCATGCCCTACACTGCCTTCATCTAGGCCCTGCTACCACCTCCTGCCCTCTGATGCCTCCTGCTACCACTTCCTGCCCTACACTGCCCCCATCTAGGACCCGCTACCCCTTCCTTGCCCTACACTGCCCCCATCTAGGCCCACGACCCCCTCCTGCCCTACACTGCCCCCCATCTAAGGCCAGATGCCCCCTCCTTGCCCTACACTACCCCATCTAGGCCCCGCTACCTCCTCCTGCCCTACACTGCTCCCATCTAGGACTTGCTACCCCCTCCTTGCCCTACACTGCCCCCATCTAGGCCCGCTACCCCCTTCTGCCCTACACTGCCCCCATCTAGACTGCACTACCCCCTCCTGCCCTACACTGCCCCCATCTAGGCCCCTCTACCCCTCCTGCCCTACACTGCCCCCATCTAGGCCCCAATGCCCCCTCTTGCCCTACACTGCCCCTTCTAGGCCCCTCTACTCCCTCCTGCCCTACACTGCCCAAATCTAGGCCCCATTACCCCCTCCTGCCCTACACTGCCCCCATCTAGGCCCTCTACCCCCTCCTGCCCTATACTGCCCCCATCTCGGCCCCGCTACCGCCTCCTGCCCTACACTGCCCCCATCTAGGCCTCGCTACCCCCTCTTGCCCTCTGATGCCCCCATCTAACCTCTCCTGCCCTACACTGCCCCCATCTAGGCCCCACTAACCCCTCCTGCCCTCTGATGCCCCCATCTACCCCCTCCTGCCCTACATTGCCCCCATCTAGGCCCTGCAACTCCCTTCTGCCTCCACTACCTTCATCTAGGCCCAGCTACCACCTCCTGCCCTACACTGCACCGATCTAGGCCCTGATGCCCCTCCTGCCCTACACTGCCCCCATCTAGGCCCTGCTACCCCCTCCTGCCGTCTGATGCCCACATCTACCCCCTCCTGCCCTACACTGCCCCCTGTGTCTCTCCCCCCCTTCCCCCCTCTTTCTCCTCTTATCTTCCTCCTCCTCCCCCTCCCCCTGGCGGACAAACAAAATGAGGCTATACGACCCGTGACCGCTCAGAATACCGCCAACTCGGGTAGCACTTTTACACAGGAACGTACGAGGTATAAAATACAATATTACAAAGGGAAAAAAAATACGAGATATGGAAAAAAAGAAATTAACGGCTGAACCGCTCAAAAAACACAAACCAAAAAACACACAAAAAATAAAAAAAACATCACACACAGCACGGGGCAACAGCCAGGACGTCTGAGAGTGTGGTGGAACCCAAATTGAAGTCTATTTGGCCGAGTTTCGGCACTCGAAAATCACCTAAGCAAAAAAATACAAAAATGGGCGCCCAAAAAATGAAAATGAGGCTACATGACCCTGGGCCACGCAAAACACCTCCAACCGCGTACCACTTTCACACAGGTACGTACGAGGTACAAAATACACCATTACAAATTACGGAAAATGCTTGAGAGCCGCGTAACACATAGACAAACAACGCCAGTTTACAACACTAACTTGCAACTAATAACATTACAAATAAAAAATGCTGCTTTACACAACATGCAGCCTATTTCTAATGCACAGTTCAGACATTGCAGACACTTTCTCCTCAGGGCAGGAACACTCCAACTGTACATTGTATGCTGCCGGAAAATAAAACAAGATTGTTAGCTCTTCAGGCTATTGATTGCTGGATATATTAATTAAAAATATGTAAAGTATATTAATTTATTAAGTAACTAATTAATTAATTATTAGTTAACAAAATAGATATATATATATCTCTGTCTTTGTGATGAGCGCCGAAGGTGCTCAGAGGAGCAAAAGTACACGAGAGTAGAGGCTCGCAATCAGCGCCAAAGGCACTCAGCGCGAGGCTTGCAATGAGCGCTGAAGGTCCTCAGAGTAGAAAAAAGCTTTCATTGTGTGGCAAACAGCATTGCCATGGCTTCAAATTGTATTGCCCCGTCATTTTTAATGGGCAAGTCGCTAGTATATATATATATATATATATATATATATATATATATATATGTACAGTGGATATAAAAAGTCTACACACCCCTGTTAAAATGTCAGGTTTCTGTGCTGTAAAAAAATGAGACAAAGATACATCATTTCAGAACTTTTTCCACCTTTATTGGGACCTATAAAGTGTACAACTCAATTAAAAAACAAACTGAAATCTTTTAAATAGAGGGAAGAAAAAAAATAAAATAATATGGTTGCATAAGTCTGCACACCCTCTTATAACTGGGGATGTAGCTGTGTTCAGAATTAAGCAATCACATTCCAAATCGTGTTAAATAGGAGTCAGCATACACCTGCCATGCCTCTGATTAACCCCAAATAAAGTTCAGCTGCTCTAGTTGGTCTTTCCTGAAAATTCAATGATGGCTTAGTGTACATTGATGGGTTTCTGCAAGATTTTGAGAGGCAGTGCAAGCTCCACCACATCAATCTAACTGAATGGGAGAAGTTGCTGGTCAGCTGGCTCACTGCTGAAACCTACAGGAGGCAGTTACGAACCCTGTTTAAGACCTAGGGGACACTTTTGTGGAACTGGCCTGGAGATTAATGCATGGCTGTAAAGGATGGTGGAAGTACTCCGTACTGTTGAGGAGACTAAACAAGCAATCCTGCTCGAGCAGTTCTGCTCCTTATTCCCACTGCCATGAAGGAGTAAAACTTGGATCAGTGCTCTACCACCATTGAGGGGTCTGGACATTTAGCAAACTGATACAAAGAAACCAGAGGGGATACACGATCCATTGTACCCTTGCAGTTCAAAGCTACGTGGGGGGCGTGGGGCGGTGACTGTTTGATTCACACCTCTAGGACTTGCTTTTCTTCCCTGACTTGAGCCTCTTTGGCCCAGACAGATCATAAAGGCTCAGCTTGCAACATGGAGATGGGGGGATCATGACCAGGGCCCAGTAAGCTTAGGTCGAGAGCCCCATACAGTTAGGTTATTAAAAACTGGACGGCCCCCATCAGCCTCACATGGTTGATCATAGCCCCAGCCGCCTACTTTATTATTTGGGGAATCGGTCTAACTCTTCTATAACGAAGATAATATTGATCAATTCCACAACTGTTTTGATGACTAACCAATTACCATTCCATTGATGAAAGACAGTGCAGGGGTTTTGAGACACTGGAGCATCTGCCACCATGATCCATCCGGATTTTGTTAGCCCCACAGCTATTCCACTGAAAAACATGGATGTAGTAGTGCCTGGTGGCCATATATTTTCTATCCCCCTAGCTCATGTGCAAGTTGAGTGGGAAACCCAGGAATGGGCTCCAGGAGGTAGGAGGATTTGCCACCTCCACCTCCTCACCCATTTATTTTACTGGCCATGTATTAACAATGACATAACCCAATTTTGTGATCTGTGCCAGCAATTTAGTAACAGAGGTTGGGGAAATTGAGCCCCACTCCAACCCTTGCCTCTAATCGATACACCTTTCCAGCGAGTGGCAATTGATATTGTGGGACTTCTAACTTGCCCTAGTGGTACAGGTAAGAAGTACCTGTACATTCTGTTACTGTTGTAGATTAAGTTGCCCGGAACCCTGAAGCTGGATCATGCCTTGATCAATATTTTTACTAGAGTTGGATTCCCCAAAGAAATTTTGTTTGATCGGGCAATTAATGGGCGACCAATGGTCTGTGCTAGAAATTTAATGTAAGTAAAAAGGGGGAACCTAAGTCTGGCTGTAGCCGAGTAGACACAAATGCCCATGGCTTAGGGGAAGAACCCAGACAAGCACAAGCATCACTACCTATGAAATCACATTTTGGGCTTGCGGACAGGTCCTTTTGGTTTGTGGGGGGTTCCCTTTTTCTTTTACCCTGCCCCAGCCTTAAGGTTGGGGTAACATAGTCATGTGCACCTCAGCAGTTAGCCAGAGGGTCAGGTGAGAGCTTTACCTCTGGTCTCACTTTATGTTGAATAGGATATGTGGCAGTTACCCTATCTAACACACTTTTGATTTGGACACTGACCATGGCACGGGTTATGGACAGGAACCTCTTTTTTTTATTTTGGCACTTTTGTTTTCTTCACGCCAGTGGGTAGGGTTGGTGGCAGCTGTCCCCTTAGCAAAGATCCAGTCCCTATCAGAGGACTCCGGCCTGAAGATGGAGGAACCCCCCCCCCCCCCCCCATTCTTAGGGTGTGAGGAAAGAGATTATCTTCTGAGTTACCTGGATATTTAGGATGGAGCCAGAAGATAAGAGGGGGACGTGAAGGCTTTACTGTAACACATGCAGCATTGGAGCACAGAAGCCTGCCCTGGGCATTCTTAAAAAAAAATATATATATATATTAATAGTATTATTTTATTGTACCTATTTTATTATATTAGATGTGTCCTTTATTGTATATTTTTGTATCTTATTTAATTGTATGCTTTGTAATAAAAACATGTATAAATCACATGAATACAATAAGGCTTATTTTACTGATTCCGTCTTATTTATTCATGTGTTTATGTTCAGCTTGTGTGTCCCTGTTTGAACTGTAGGGCACCTTAGAGTGAAACAGTAAAACCAGCCATCATACGGGAGAGCGTATTACTGGTCATGTGACCATCCCTGAGGCACAGACACAAAAACCCATTAATAGGGAAATATTGCATATATATCCATTCTCAAAAACTCTGAATTCTAGTTTAGGACCACTGATGTGTCCCATTTATTATATGTTTAGAACTTGATATGCATATAATGTTTTTTGACATTTAAATAAAGAAACACTACCTTTTTATTTTCAGTTTGCAATAGGATTACATGTCAGAGCAAATCATGGTAGATTCACTTTCCACCACAGCATGGGTGTAGGAAACGGGGGTGCCCCCCGCCCCGTCTGTGAATACAATGAGCTGTATCCCCCCCCCCCCCCTCCCTGGAATTATCTTGCCAATCTTGAAAAAAAAGAAACATAATTTTATTGACATATTAACTAGTATATGCAACTATTTGTTATTGGGGAAGCTACTGCTTTGTTTTGCTTTATCAACATAGATGGGCTTTGAAGTGTAATGTAATGTTAGACCTACAGAAAGCACTGGTGCTAAGGAATGTAGCTGAAACCATCTCTGCATTCAATATGCACTGCCACTTTAATATGCAGGATCCAGATACAAATATATGGATCCCACTACAGACTGATCACATATAATAGATAATACACTCACTGAAACATTTGCCCATTGGTGATTAGATTATTCAAAACAGCAAGTTGTTTTTTTAGGTTATTCTTAAAGATCATGTTAAACTGACTACATTTCTAAAATGAATCAATCCTGGAAGTTCCATGTTGCTTTTGCTGCATTTATATGCAAATGTGCAACTTAAGGATATTAATTAGCTTTGATGTACTAATTAGAATGACAGTCTGCCTGTCTATCTCTGTAGTTGACAAAATAAAGACCTGCAATGTTATCTGGCAACTAGACCCCTTTTCCACTTATCCAGTACTCTGAGCCTAGTATAGTAAGCACAAAAGTCCATTCTAAATATTTCAGAAAGGATTTACTGTAGATAGAAACTGCTAGTACAATATATAGCCTGTTGTAATGTTAAGGTCAGTAGGTGGAATCATAGATTTAATTTAATTGCCAATATATGTCTATGGGTGCTTTATCCATAAATAGCACTTTAGAATAACTCTTTAAAATTAGCTTATTAACACACTAAAATTAACATTCATTCTCCTTTTGTAAAAAATCAAACAAACAAACTCCTTTGCTATTTTTCTATGTTTACCTGACATGGCATCTTTCCATTTATGGCAGGATACATTTTGAAAATAATATTTGTTATACCTGTGGTTATACCCACAGCTATAACAGGTTGAGCTTGTATGTTAGATTGAATGAATATACTGTATTGGCACGAATATAAGCCGCACTTTTTTTCCGAGCTTGGAAGTTACTGGTGCGGCTTATATTTGCGACCGTAAAATAAATTATGGCCGATTTGCAGACTTGGATATTATGGGTGCGACTTATATTCGCAACCGTAAAAATGATTGCTGATTTGCGTGCTTGAGACTGCGGAATTGTAGCAATTGAAAAGCGATTTGCAGTTTTAGCGATTCTAATGTTATGTGAGCTATTTTCGGCCTGTAACCCACAAAAGAAGTTACCATAGATAAAGTACTGCTTAGAAAGCCTGTTTCTCGCAGTTATGGTTAATCACTTAGGGCCTCATTCTATTATCGGCCGTATATCGGCCGTAAGGCTGCGATTCCTTGCGGGGGTTCAGTTAACTCGCGATTCTATTATACGGCCCCGCAAGGATCTCCTTTTACGGCCGGCCGCATATCTTGGAACCGGCCGTAAGCTGTGAAATATAAAAACGCAAAAATAAATTCAAGCCTGCACTGTACAGCTCTGTAAATGCTAGGGATCATATTGGGGGACATGAGGATTAAAAGAAACCCACTCTCAAGCTTGCACATCTGCCCAAACCCGAGTTCAAATTAACTGTTTATTTTCCGGCTGCGGCGTGGGTGTGTCTGAGGTGCTCCAAGCACTCTGGACTTTTTACATGAATATTTTACGGATATTAAAAATAAAATATTTTACGGATTTGAGTACAGGATAATTATGTGCTATTTTTTCTAACACCTAAAATCCCTTTATAGTCTTCTCAAAGTGCAGGATGGCTTTATTTGAGCTATTTTATGTGCTTAATTGGTGCTAGCGAGACCTCTTTCCTGCAAGTAAGCTGCGGCTCGCTTTTAGCCTTGCAGAGAGGTTTCCCGGAGCAATTGAATTGCAAATCTCTTGCGGCCGTTTTAGATCAAAGGCTTTCCTCCGGCGCGAGCGGCCGCAAGAGATAGCAAGGCACCGGCCGCAAGCCTGCCGGAATCCCCGGCCGTAATGGAATAGAATAGCAGAATAGCTTGCGGCCGGTCCTTGCGGCCCCACTCCCTGATCCCTGTGGCCTCACCAGGAACCCCCCCCCCCCCCCCCCCCCCCCGGATCCCCTCAGCCTTACTGCTATATCCTCTTATGGCCTTCTTACGTTGATCCTGTCTATCTGCGCCTATGGGTCCTTCTGCAGAGGCAGGAAAGTTTGAGTGGTGATGTCACCATTCGGACTTCCCTGCCTCTGCAGAAGAATGCACAGGCACAGAGAGACAGCATCAACGTAAAAAGACCAGAAGAGGATATAGCAGTAAGGCCACGGGGATCAGGGAGTGGGGCTGGGGGAGTTCCTAGTGAGGCCTAGGGAATAGGGTACTGAGGCTCAGGGGATCCAGGGGAGCACAGGGGAGGGAGGGGGGGGGGAAAGAGACAGGGAAGGGAGAAAGAAGGCAAAGAGAGACAGGGGAGGGAGAGAGGGGGTAAAGAGAGCCAGGGGAGGGAGAGAGGGGGCAAAGAGAAACAGGGGAGGGAGAGAGGGGCCAAGGAGAGACTGGGGAGGTAGAGAGGAGACTTGGGAGGGAGATAGGGGGCAAGAGACACTGGGGAGGAAGAGGGCATCAGCGTAAAAAGACCAGAAGAGGATATCTCAGTAAGGCTGAGGAGTTTGGGGAGGTGGGAATCCTGGTGAGGCCACGGGGGATCAGGGAGTGGGGCTGGAGGAGTTCCTAGTGCGGCTGAGGGGATAGGGTACTGAGGCTCAGGGGATCCAGGGGAGCACAGGGGAGGGAGGGGAGGAAGAAAGACAGGGAAGGGAGAAAGGGGGCAAAGAGAGACAGGTGAGGGATAGAGGGGTCAAAGAGACACAGGGGAGGGAGAGAGGGGACAAAGAGCGCCCAGGGGAGGGAGAGAGGGGGCAAAGAGAGATGGGATGGAGAGAGGTGGCAAAGATAGACAGGGGAGGGAGAGAGGGGGCAAAGAGAGACAGGGGAGGGAGAGAGGGGGCACAGAGAGACAGGGGCGGGAGAGAGGGGGCCAAGAGAAACAGGGGAGAGAGAAAGGGGCCAAGGAGAGACGGGGGAGATAGAGAGGAGACTGGGGAGTGAGAGAGGGGGCTTGAGACACTGGAGAAGGACCCACTATAACTAAAAATGTAACCCCTGCTGCGGGGGTACCATAAGTACCCCCAACACCTAAAATTAACCCAATCACTCATTAACCCTATCAGTCCCATAAGGGTCTAAAAAAGACCCTTATGGGACAATACTTAACCCCTATATTAACACTATAAGTGCCGATCCTCATGACACAAAGTTTAAACACTACACTATTAACCCTTTCCTACTCTTCCCCATTCTATTACCCCCCTCTACCCTATTAACCTCCCCTCTACCCTATTAACCCTACACTACCTACCTAACACCCTAATAAAATCCCTATTACCCCATTAATTACACACAAAAAATAACCTAGAATTACATAAAATAAACAACCTAACTTACATAAAATAACAAAAACTAGAATTACAGAAAACAAAAAACCTAACTTACATAAAATACAAAAGCCTACATTACAGGAAAATAAAAAAAACTTGAATTACAGAAAAAGAAAATATATTACATACAATAAAAAAGCCTATAATTACATATACTAAAAAACCCTATAAGTACACCTAAAAAAATACCCCTCACTAAAACTAGAATAGGGTAAATTAGACCACTTACCTTGCCAAAATGCCCCTCCAGCAACAATGGTCTTCTGTGCTTCGTCCCAGACAAGGGCTCTCCATAAATGTCCCCAGGTCTGGCACACCTAGAAAAAAATAAACATTTTAATTAAAACATAAATAAATACAACATGTAATACAATACATTCTAAATAGGCCACTTATCTGTTCAAAATGCCCATCCAGTGATGCCCCGGGGCCCGCCAAAAAATCCCGCCGGTCTGAAAAGTTAAAAAATCTATTGCAGCTCCTAACTTCCCCACCGCAAATGAGGGTTCTCACGCATGCGCCTCTAAAATGCAGAAATGGTGTCTTCTGATTGATTGAAAATGCTGTCAATCATATTTCAGCCAATTAGAAGGTGCAAATGTGTGAGCCAATCAAAATGGTATACAACCCTTTTCTGATTGACTGCATCGCTGGATGGGCATTTTGAACAGGTAAGTGTACTATTTAGAATATATTGTGTTACATGTTGTATTTATTTATGTATTAATTGTAATGTTTCCTTTTTTCTAGGTGTGCCAGACCTGGGGACATCTATGGAGGGTTCTTGTCTGGGATGAAGCACAGAAGGCCATCATCGCTGGAGGGGCATTTTGACAAGGTAAGTGGTCTAATTTACTATTCTGGTTTTAGTGAAGGGGTCATTTTAGTTGTACTTATAGGGTTTTTTAGTATATGTAATTGTAGGCTTTTTTTTATTGTATATAATGTTTTTTGTCTGTAAATCAAGTTTTTTTTCTTCCTGTAATGTAGGGTTTTGTATTTTATGTAAGTTAGTTTTTTTCTTTTTTCTGTAATACAAGTTTTTTTAATTTTCTGTAAGTTATGTTTTTTTATTTTCTGTAAAGTAGGTGTTTTTATTTTATGTAAGTTATGTTTTTTATTTTATGTAAAGGTTGTTTTTGTGTGTGTAATTAGTGGGGTAATAGGGATTTTATTAGGGTGTTAGGTAGGTAGTGTAGGGGTAATAGTAGGAAAGGGTTAATAGTGTAGTGTTTAGACTTTGTGTCATGAGGATCCTGGAGGACCCTCATGGCACTTATAGGTTTAATATTGGGGTTAAGTATTGTCCCATGAGGGTCTGTATATAATCTTATGGAAATGATAGGGTTAATTAGAGGCTCATGAGAGTCTGTCAGGGGTTAATTTTAGGTGCCAGTGGGCTCCTTATGGTACCCACACAGCAGGGTTTAATTTTTTAGTTATCGTGGGTTCTTTAAGGACCTTTGTGGTCCTTTAAAAACCCAATAGGTGAGAAATTTGAATTTGCAGCGGGGGTCCCAATCGGGACCCCCGCAGCAAGGGGTAATAGGTGGACACTGCAGTGGTCCCAATGAGGACCCCCAGCAAAGGGGGGTTAATTTTAGTTGCCGGGGGGTACTTGGAGTACCCTCCTGTGGCAGGGTGTAACTGTTTCCCTGCCGTGGGGTCCCAAGTGCTACCTGTGCCTGTGAGAACCAAAGTGCAGCCTGTGCAAGAGCCCAAGTGCAGTCTGAACCTGTAAAAGTCCAAGAGCAGCCTGTTCCTATAAGAACCAAAGTCCAGCTTGTCCCTGTAAGAACCAAAGCCTGTGCCTGTAAGAACCAAAGTGCAGCCTGTGCGGGAGCCCAAGTGCAGCCTGTGCAAGAGCCCAAGTGCAGTCTGCACCTGTAAAAGTCCAAGAGCAGCCTGTGCCTATAAGAACCAAAGTCCAGCTTGTCCCTGTAAGAACCAAAGCCTGTGCCTGTGAGAACCAAAGTGCAGCCTGTGCGAGAGCCCAAGTGCAGCCTGTGCAAGAGCCCAAGTGTAGCCTGTGCCCATAAGAACCAAAGTACAGCCGTGCCTGTAAGAGCCTAAGAGCAGCGCATGCCTGTAAGAACCAAAGTGCAGCCTGTGCTAACAAGAACCAAATTGTAGCTTGTGCTTACACCATGAGTTCAAAGAAAGCTAGTGATACCAGTCAGCACAAAAGAAAAATAGTGAGAACCACCATAGAACTGAAAAGGAGATAATAGCCAATATGAGCATGGTAGCTGCATGTGACATCTCGCTGCTGAGTACAAAATACCTAGAACAACGATCTCTCCGATACTAAAAAATAAGGAAGCTATTAAAAGAGCCAATGTGGCTAGAGGTGTGAAGAATGTCATTAAGCAAAGGTTACAGAAATTGGAGGAATAGGAGAAATTTCAGTACTTTTGGATCAACGAAAAAACAGCAGGTGATAGTATTTCCAGGGCACTAATATGTGAGAAGGCAAAATAATTGCCTACAACATGTGATGCAAGCAGTGAATAATTTAAAGCCATTCATGGTGGCTTGAGAATTTTAAAAAGAGGACTGGCAGTGGGGTGAGGCATGGAGAAGCAGCCAGAGCTGAAAAAGAAGCTGCCAAAATCTTTGTTAGGGAGTTTAGAGACTATGTAGAGGCTGAGGCTTTTGTTCCCCAGTAAGTTTTCAACTGTGACTCTACTAGTCTATCACAGTGATAAGAGAAAATGTGATAAAAAAACAGGTTACGTGTCATGTGTAGGGCCAATAGCAAAGCCTGGGTAACCAGGCAGTTCTTCATTGAATGAATGAAGTGTTTGGCCCCATTGCCAAAAAATAGTTGGAGGAGAAAGAACTGCCTCTGAGGGCTCTGCTAATAATGGACAATGCTCCTGCTCATGCTCTAGGCTTGGAGGACTACTTGCTGGAGGACTTTACTTTTATAACTGTGAAGTTCTTGTCCCCTAACACAACTCCTCTGATCCAGCCCATGGACCAGCAGGTCATCTCAAAGTTTAAGAAACTATATACCAAGGCCCTCTTCCAGAGATCCTTTGAGGTGACCTTGGATACTGAATTAAAACTGAGAGAGTTATGGAAGGATCATTTCAATATCCTCCACTGTGTCACTCTTGTGGCCAGAATCTGTATCTCAGAGGAACTAAGAGACTTAACCTTGCCCAGTAGTGGAGGACATTGTGTCTCTGGGCAAGTCCATGGGCCTAGAGGCCAGTAATGAAGACATGGAAGAGTTAGTGGAGGAGCTCAGACAAGAGCTCAGCACTAAGGAGCTGCAAGAACTTCAGATGGAGCAACGACAGATAGTGACTAAGGAAATGTCTTCTTAAGGTGAAGGGGATGGAAGGGAGGAAGCACCTACTGCACTGATCAAGAAAATGTGTGCTAAATAGATTAAATTACAACATTTTGTTGAGCACTATCACCCTGACAAAGCAATGATAAAACAATGTGTCACTTCAAAAAAAAATTAAAGCAAATTTCTCTTGATAGGTTTCTAGTGAAACTCCCTACATCAAAGTCTCCAGCAGGGTTCAGTGATGTTAAGAGACAGAAAAGAGAAACACCCCCTGTGCAAGTACCTAAACAAGTCCTTTTTTGGGGTTCATATTTCACAATAACATGATAATTGCCTCTTTTTTCAGCTGCAAATTATGTGGTGGCATTCCAGATGGTGTTAATGAATCATCAGCAACTACACAATCAGCACTGTAATAATT
Organism: Discoglossus pictus; assembly: GCA_027410445.1. Taxonomy (NCBI): domain Eukaryota; kingdom Metazoa; phylum Chordata; class Amphibia; order Anura; family Alytidae; genus Discoglossus; species Discoglossus pictus. The sequence goes on from CM050167.1 coordinate 234,392,597, forward strand.
TTTTTGGGTTACATCTATTAATTCTAATATTTCATTATTCAGAAGCAATGTCTCTATTTTTCGATGTTAATATTACTTTGTTTGCAAGCTCTGAGGAATCATTGTTAATTGTGCCATTTTGGAATATACTTGATATTATTGAATCTTTGCAAATCATTTCAGATGGAAGTTCCACAGTATAATCAGGTAAATTACTTATTGCCTCTGTTTTGCCTTCACCAATTTTAATGAGCCAATCATTGAATTCATTTTGGCCTAAATATTTTCCATAGTGGACTTGCCTTTATACATGTTTCCACAATGTCAGTCCGATTTCCATGAACAACAGGTAATGTTTGCCTAAAATTTCCACCCAGCAACATCACCTTTCCCCTAAAAGACAAATTATTAGCCATGACTTCACGCAACAAATGATCAATACATTGCAGAGCATGGCATGACATCATTGTTGCCTCATCTAATATAAAATAATTTAAACCTTTATAGATTTTTAGCTTCTAATGATATCATTCTAATATCTGACACTGATGCTTCCAAAATGGGTACTGGCAGTTTAAATGCACTGTCTACAGTCCTACCACCTTCTAACAAAAGTGCAGCAATTCCAGTTGTTGCAAAGGGAAGCACTACTTCACCTTGACCTCAAATTAAACTCAGCAATAAATTATATAGATAAGTTTTGCCCGATCCACCTGGTCCATCTAGATAGAAATAATGCTCCTAGAGCATTTCATCATCTAGTGCTTGTTGTATGGCTTTAAATGCTTCCAATTGCAATGGAATTAAAGTGGCTATTGTGTCTTCTGCTTTTTGTTTTTCCACATCAGTGTCATACTCTTCAAAGTTTATTTAATATATAATTCCTGGATCTGGCAATTTAAAAGTTGCACAACTTAATCCATGACAAAGAAATACCTCTTGAATTTCCATTAATGCTTTTAATTCTGCAATGGACTCATGGTAACATTTCAAAAAGTCTTCACACATATTTAATTTAAACGTGTCCCACAAAGCTAATGCATTAGGTAGATAACAAAATATGAAAATCAATGCAAACTATTCTCTCATCTGCCGTGGCATTTGACATAGTGCTGCTTCTTCTAGACATTCTAGTAATTAACAGTTCTCAACTGTTCAAAACTTTGTGCACCAGGAACATTTAAAAGGAGTAAACGTAAATAGAAATGTTCAATGTCTCTTGGACTTACAGTATAAATTCTTGGAATAATTTTATTACCACCTTTTTCGTTTTTGCCATAGCCCATTAACGAAAACATAGTGATATGGAATCTCATTTTATAAGAATTCCCTTGCTTCACAGTTGTTACAATTTAGTGTAAACCAAGCAGTAAGTGTGGTTTCTCGATGTTTATTTTCTTCAAGAGCATTGCTTTCATTACCAGCACTAAAATAAACAAAGTGCCTTTGTGGCAAATGTACTTCTAATTTATATACTGCATGTGAACGATCATGCATTTCAAATTTTAGTAGATACCACATTACTTCTGATGCACTTACATACCGAGCATCTACATGACATGCAAGTTCATCATGTACAATTTCATTGTCTTCTTCGTTTTTTCCACTTTTCACCATCACAGTTGCTGAATCATACCATTTGTAAATATATTTGTACATATATTTTATAGATTTTATAGAAATGCAAGCTTCCACATTTATGTATGTATTGTACTTCATCAGCAAATGTGGATTATATGGGACAACATATCTGTTATCCCCATTTTTGCCACAACTTATTGCATTTTGACCTTTTCTTCTCTGATACAACTGATAGCCATCACATTTTGCAAAAGTTTTCACTCTAAATTCTTTTGGGAAATCTTTTGTACATTTATTATTTTCCATACATGGTGACCGTGGATTTATGTCTCCACATGTTCCATTAATCATGTAATGTGTTACAATTTTATATAGTCTTGCATGTTTTTATGGATCTGGTATTTTAGCAATAATAACTGAATCCACTTGATCCCCAGTATTCAATTTATCTTTTTCTTGAAGGATTAAAAGAATATGTGCATGTGGAAGGCCTCTCTTTTTAAATTCTATAGTGTAAACATTAGCCACACATTTCCCAAATAAGTTACTCATGGTTATGTCATGTATTAATGCTGATGAATTTTGAAGACTCTAAATCTGGTCTATCAAAAGCAGTTTGTCCAGTTTTAAAATTATCAACAATCTCTGGCCATTGTGGATTACATGTAAATGTAATAAATAAATCTGGTTTACCAAATTTAGTTACAATAGCCATAGCATCACTGTATCTTTCTTGCATATTGCGAGTAGATCCTTGGAAAGAAGATGTTAAAATGATGGCTTGGCCAGCTGGAAGATCTCTGTTTGTAGCCACTTCAGCTACATAATCCTTTATGGCCACAATACTGTTCTACACATAGTTTATTTTGTCAATATTTTATGAAATTTAGATTATTTGCTTTTACCTGCAGATATGACTCCATTGTTGTGTCAGTTTTCCACCACATACATTTGTATTAAATGCATCTCGAATTGCAGTTTGAGCAACTTTAAATTCAAGCATGGAAATATTATTTCTAACACGTACTTTTCAATTTGGATAACTGTCAAGTATTACTTTCGGTGGCCATATTGTTTCACCACTGGGATAAAAGATTGGATATGTAATTGGATCCAAATTAGTACTTAAGATATTTATAATGAAAGGTTGCTCTTCATTTCTGGGATATATTCTAATATCCGTCTGAAATGGTGGTTCCCCCTCGTCATTTTTAAACACCATTGCAACCTCATTAGATGTGGGTAAGTTATAACAGTGTTTATCACAATGGCGATCTCTTCTAAGAACCATATTTACTCTTGGGATTGGCAACTGAATTTGTTCAGAATGAATCCGTTGTTCTTGTTCTACTTCTGATAATTTTTTGTATGCTTGAGTATATGGATTTTTAGCCATAATGTTATCAAGCCCTTTAAAAACAGTGGCTAAGCATTTTTTTATTTTCTGAAAGCTTTATATGTTGTTCAACAGTTTCCATTGTATCTAGGACATATAGCTGAGCACATTTTCTTTGCTCTCCTTCTTCTGGATGTAAATGAGAAGTACAGTGGTAAATTTGTCCTTGGACTTTAAAGCAGTAAGGACCATGTCCTGCAACATTAGCAGCTAATTTTGCACCCATAGATGCAAAAGAAATGGCACTATTATAAGATCATATGCTTTGTTTGAAATTAGTGTAATTTGAAAAAGTAGGGTCACCCATGAAACTTTGTAAATATGTGGGGAATTCTTCTCTTTCTGGAAGTCTTACCTTTCCATTTTGACAGCAAGCTAAGGAACTCACCATCTCACCGTCTTTCCTGTTGAAAATGGTAAGCACCACAAAACTGACAACCAACATTCAACATACCACAATTGTGAGGCTCTACTGTTAAAGATTTAAATAATGGACTATCATTAGAACATATATCAATATTACTCTGTAACTCAACATTACTAACGTTACCATATTGTTCACGTGCATCTTTATAAAAAAAAAAAATTTGGTAGCTCTCTGATGCTTCAATGTAACTTCCCCAGCCGTTTTTCTTTTCTTTGAAATTCTCTCCCATTCTTCTTCTCGTATCCTTTTCAGCGTCTACAGTGACTGGCGATCTTTCCATCTATGTATGCGTTCCCTTGTTAGACGTATTTTGCGTACCTCGTTGTTTTCTTTGTTATCGGCTATTGTAATCTGTAAATGTAAACAACATTTTTTACATTCTCATCCTTTTTTTTAATTTTTTATTTGGAGATGTTCTGTAGCTTACTTTAAGTTGTACTCGATTAAAGCAGTAAACTTCCTTTCTTTTTCAGACTCCATTATTTTCAACGTATGATGGTATTTCAGTTGTGTCCAATTTTTTTTCCAATCTGTTAGAGAAATGTAAGTGTAATAATATGTCTAAACAGCAGTACACTACTTTCCTTCTTTTTTTATTTATTTATCTCAATTAATAGTTAATTCATCCCATCCTTGCTTCTGAAATTAATATCTGCAGCATCTTTCCTATAATGATTCTTTTGTCTGTTAATATACTTTTAGTAAACCACAATCCACAACATGAATTCATGCAATTTAGATAATTAATCTATGTGTTTGTTAATTAACTTGCTATTATTAATTTAATTATTTTTAATTATAAATTATTACATCAATTCTATATTTTTTGTAGAAATCATTATACTGTACCTATTCTATGGAATTCGCTATCTGTAAATTCATGCAGATCTGACACTCTGTCTTCATAACAGCTCACTGCTGCAAATATTTCTGTGACACTGTCTTCAGGAAGTGTCTGTGAAAAGTGTCAGAGAGATGCAAATGTTAAAATGAAATGAAAAGATTTAGTAATACATTTTGACTAATACAATACTATTTTTTCAACAAATATCTCTTAATTAATATTTTTTTAGCTTTTATTGCTATACATGAATAATGTTGTTAACACAAATATTGAATCAAGTTTTAAATCAATTATATTAATTTCCATTTGTTTTTTTAATTAATAATTTTATTAATTAATAATTAATTATACTCTTCAGAAATAACACCAGCAGATAAATATCCAGTCAAAAGTGAGAAAGATCTGGAAATTGTCCAGTATATATAGCCGCAGTCGCAAGCCAAAACCTTTGGTTTAGGTGGGAAACGCATGGCGCATGCTCTATTTTGCGTTTCAGCTGCAATTTGCGGCCCACGGCGGGTCTGAAACCATTTGATCAATTTCCCCAAGGCCGAAATGTGCTTTGGATTCACGTGCATGAAACAAATGACAGCTTTTCGGCCACCATTTTTCCCCCCGCATAGCCGATATGTGACTGTTAAAAAAACACCAACTGAATAGCAACTGAGCTTGCAACCTCACTTACAGGCTCCCTGCCTCTCCCCCTCTGTTGTGTGAGATTGTAACTTAATTTGGTAATCAATTGGGGTCTTTTATTGACCCCCATACAGCTTACGCGTTACGGGCTAGAAGAAAATGGCGGCTGCTAAAACTGCGCCTACAGCTCTTCATCGCAAGTCCTGCAAGACTTTGAAAAAATTGCGGCTTTAACGGTCAGCATTTTCTTCAAGCCAAAATTAAATGAGACCGTCATTATCATGTCAGTAAAACATGGAGTTTAGGCTACAATCAATTAGTGTTTAGAAGACAGATTTGCGATCTGATTAGCAAACCAGCAATGTAGGTATAGATAAAAATGAATGAAGAAACTGGTCTAGTCCATGTGGGTGGCCTGATATGTATTAATTCATTGATTCCTGGGATCAATAAAACACGGAAATAAAACCTAGAGAAATTAACATTTTTATTGCAGATTTGGGAGCTTGAGAGCTTTCACAGTATTTTAAAGTACAGTAGTGTGTTTATATTTACTTTACTGTGCTACGAACAGATGTTTAACCCCCTTGCAAATCCTCTCTAGTACTTGTATACATTTTTTATAAATTTGCAATTTACAGGTTTGAAGGTAATTGCAGGAGTGTTGAATTGCCAAATTTAAAAGATCATGTTTTAAACATTATAAAAGTTTTTTTGCCCAGTTGGAATAAATATGTATAATTACTCAAATATTAAACATCTCTGTGACTAGTATCATACTAGCATACTCTTCTTCTTTATCAGCCCCTACTTTAAAAGTTAATTATTGTCCCTAGATAAGGAGAGTTAGAGAATGATTTAACAGTCCAACACAAAAGTATTAACAACAACCAATTGCAATGATATTTATCTATTTATTTGTGTAATTTTCGTGTCTGGGAACTTTTGCGGTGTCAGCTTAACAAAGGTTATTCAATCTTCATTCATACCTCTTTATCACAGGGGAGGGGAGGTATTTCCTTGGTCTACATTTTTGACAGTTACCACTACACAGCACTTTAGTTAAAAACCTTTACACAACAGGGACAAGTGCTCTTCTTGAGTTGTTCAAGCAGATCCCTCTCTTGTTTTTTCATTGCTTAAAGAGACTGTATCACCTCAAAATTAAGTTTTTTTTGTTAATTATTCTTAAAGAGAATGAAAACTAGATGTATTGCATACTAGCCATTTGATTCTAAAGTGAACCATCCCTTTTCTTGTAGTATTATGCAAATTAGCAAAATGAGCAGCTCCTGAATGAGTTAGCTGCTTTAATGTGCTTTTTAGGAGGTGGCAAAAACAATGCCCCCTTGGGTTATCATTTAGTTTGATCCCATCCACCACCCTTATCAAGCACTCTGAGCCACACATTTGCATACTGAGCCAAACAATAGCATAAAGAAAATGCAGGAATAACTCCCTCAATATGTGCTCTTTTTAATGCCATTATATTTAGAAATGGGTTCCCTGGTGGTCCAGTGCTTAGGATATGATGCTTTTACTGCTGTGACCTGGGTTCGATTCCAGTCAGGGAACCCAGAAGTCACATCACCCTGAAGCCATGCATGGTTGGGCCTGGTCAGTACTTGGATGGGAGACCACCTAGGAATACCAGGAGCTGTATGCTGTGACCCACTGGAGAAGGAACTGGCAATCAACTACAGTATCTCTGCCATAAATACCAAGTGGATCATGATGTCACAAATAGTCAGACACAACTGAATGACACAAACACACAACACATATTAAGAAATACATTCAGACATTTTGTGAAAAATAATTGACTATCCATATAGACAGTTTATATATTATTTTTTTATTATCACAAATGTATATATTAACATACAATTTCATGTATAATCAGAGTAAATTTAACAACAATGAGGTCAAAGATTGTCTTAGATGTTTATAAACATTAAAGTGTGATTCACAATTTTACATTTTCAATTTTTAATAGGGAAAAGGAATGAGAAGATAATTGTTATTTGACTAGTGCAGAGGGTTGAGAATCAGAAGGTTGTTTAAGGTATAATTAGGCCCTATCTCTAGAAATGAATACTCAAGAATTGAACAATAAGCTTGTTTACTTTAGCCCTTTTACTTTAAGGACAGAGAATTATTAAGCCAGGCACCTTTCATCCCAGAGCACTAGTCAGGAAAGAGGGAAGTAAAGGAGAAATGGAACTGGGGGAGGCGAAACCCCGTTCTAAATGTAGTTTGAGATCAAAAGTGTCTGACTTACTGTCTGGTTCTGCCTCTAGGGTTGGCACCAAGCACAAGGCTTCTCAGTCCTCACCATCCTAAGCATTTTGACATAGTGAGAGAATTAGGCAGGATATATTCCCCTCACCGAGAGGTAATGCTGAGGGGAGCTCAGCCACATTTCCGAGATTTTCAGAAATGAGGGGAAGGGCTCAGATATTGTATGTGTTAATCTTTCATTAATCATGATAACATTGATTCTGTTGATGATTTCTTGGACGTTCAGGCATGTGTCTCTCCATTTTCTAGTGATGTGGCTTTTGGAAGCTAACATTATAAATTGAAGTATATTATTTTGGGAGTTGGAGAGAGTGGTGTTGTGAGAGCCTACAAGGCATAATTCAATGGAAGGAATGATTTGAATGTTGAATAAATTGGAGATTAATTATGTTACTTTATTCCAAATGAGTTGAGCTTTGGGGCAGCACCACCAGGTGTGTTAAAATGTTCCTAACGTTGAACATCCTCTAATTCAATCAGTGCTTTCTTAGGGTTTCATTTTGTGGAGCCTATCAGGGTTGATGTAGGTTCTATGAAGTACTTTTAATGAGGTTTCCAATATACTATAATTCAATGATCCCCTGGAAAGGTTACAGCAGGTTTCTTTCCCATTTCTCTGAATTCCATTCTTGGGCTAATTCATGCTCCTATTTGCTCATGAATATGGGTTTGGAATTTATAGGATGGGTATTAAAGATTGTATATAGTTAACCTAAGATACTCTGGGTTAATCTTTATAGCTCATTCTGGGAGGCCCCCAGGCCCTTACTAATATATATGACATAATAATATATACATATAGTGTCTACATTTGTAGAAGTTAAAGTGTTCTCTTAATGGTAGTCTGTAAATATCTCTTTACAGACTATTTGTTCAAATGGAAGGATTTGGTAATTTATGAACCTGTGGTCAAGCAAATCTAGGTCTTTGGAAGTCCACCATAGTTTTGATTTTGGATGTAGATGTGGGGAGAAGAGAGCACTGGGGTAAGAGGAGAGAGGTCTGTTGTTAGTTGACACCTGAAGTTGGCCCATGTCCAGTTCACTAGGGAAAGTTTAATCATGGGATTGATTTGTTTTGAGTGTGGAAGTAGGGTTTTAGGGAGCCAAATTATCTTATCCCACGAGAGAGGGCTCATTTGGAAATTCTCCATGAATACCCAGACTGGTTCATTTATTCTTTTTAAATGAAACCGACTCCCTTAGGGTGACAGTGTTTCTTTAAAGGTTCTAATTATGGTTGGATAGTAAAGTATTAACAAAGATACAAATGTTTGCAATTAGATGTTGTTAAATGATGTAATTTAGTAGTAGAAAAACAATTTTGTATTTACTACATTTTAGCCATCATTCGGCTCAAGAGTAATCCCATCAGATTTGCATTGTTATCAGTTTATAATTACTACATGACTCATGAATGACTCTTTGGGTTTTCTTTTTTAATGAGACCCTCAGATATTTATATAAATGAATGAGTCATACTTGCCTCCCATGAGAACTTCATACTACAGTATGCTCTGTGCATTTTCTGTTAATTTCAAGGAATTTGAAATCAGTTTTACTTAATTGTTTTTCTTGCACTAAATGTTTGTAATATTTAAAACATGATTTTTGAAATGCATGAAAAATGTTCCTTTAAAGACCACTGTAGATTGGTAAAAAAGCTTCACCTGCTTGTGAACTAAGTGACAAAATAACAACATAAGCAGGTAGGCAAGGCAGGAACATACAAGTATTTTAGAAAAAAATCTTATATTTAGATAGCTCTGAATGTGTCACATGCAATTCCATTTTAGACTGCTAGTATGTCCGTCGCTTGAGTAGGAGGGTTATCCAATGGGGCCTTACTGTGCCATTAAGTTCCATTGTCATTAGACTACTTGGAGGGTATGTATTTAACTCAAGTGAATACTTACCTGTTTCCTCTGTTCCTCTAAACCCTTTACAAGACAACATGTTTGTCATCATTAAATCAAAATTGAATACAATATTTAAACATTAAATGCTGCAATTATTTATTTTAAATTGTATTAAAATATATTGTCCATTATCAAGTAAAGCTCTTTAAATGAGCTGACTATAACAACTTAATAGTCCTTTAAAGGTATATCTTTCCCTGTTCCTACCTGTCTAACACATGCTGCTTATATCAGACACACACATTACATGGAATCATTCTTTACACACACACACATTTATTTTATTTAAAAATAAAATTTGTTTTCCACACCCCTAAGCTGTCTGCATAGGCACAGTGTACCTACCAATAGAAACACTGCATTTGGGTACAGTTTTTAACCCTATACTAACCTTCATACCAACAGCACCACAATGTAGAGATCCACACAGCAATGCCTGACTCCGCCTGCTTCCTTGTGCAGGGGCTACACATTCCATGATGCCTTGTGCACAAACTGACATCACAGATTGATACAATGTATTAACTACAAGTGATTGGCCAAAACAAATGATAAATGTTATGCTAATTTTAGCAGGGATTTCCAGGGGTGTTTGCTTACAAACTCAAGAGATTTATCAAACTTTAGGGTAAGTTTAATAGTGTTTATATTGGATTTTTTCATGCAAAGAATGTTTTCATACACTACTGATTCTCCTCTGCATTCATAATCCATGAAACTTTGCTTTTAATGCCTTTAATTTCTTTATTTTTGCATATGATGTCGGAGGTGTCAATCTGTGAACATTCAGACTGTATTGATAGCGCAGGAGCCGTATGCAAAAGTAAGTTATGAGGCCATCAATTAGGTTATCATGTTCTGAAGACGATCTCTCAAGCTGTAATATAGAAAACTTTAAAATGTAAATGTACATATTTTTTATTGTTTCTTCAATTTACTACCCTAATTGCAACTTCTGTTATGGCCCATTGCCTATACATGTGAAGTAATAGGCTAAGATTAGTTAACTCTTGACTTACAAGCTCACCAATTTCTAATGACAAAAATCTAATTTCCAAAATAATCCATGATTTATCAATGTTTAAATTTGACCACGTCTTTACAAAAAGGATTCTTGTTTTTTTATGTTTTGTGTACAAATAAAGAGGATTTAGATGTTATCTGCATTAGTAGATTTCCAAACAATGAATGGTATTTATAAGTAAATCTGCCAGCTGAACAATGCTTTAATCTTTAGTTGCATTTCTGAATTAGTATAATAAATCCCAAAATTTGTTCTCACGTGGATCAGAGATTTGCTATGACCTTTGACCTGCTAGACATGTTTGAGAAATTAACATTTAGGACATGCTTTGGATCGGCCTACAGATTATCATTGAGAGCTTTAGAATTCAGACACTGAGCAGAATGAACTTGTCCACCTGCAGTCCAAACCATCTATTCCTCCAACCATTCTGGGATTACATTCTTCATAATTATGGAGACCTAGTGAGGTCCCCTTTTTTTCCAGTTTTGTTGGCATTTTCTGGCTTCCTTTTCTTCAGTTTACCTTTTGCTGCTGTTGATATGATGGGAGAGAGATGTCAACTCTTGCACCAATACAAAATCCAGAAGGACAAACATCCAACACTCAAGATGATGAACCTTTGTATCTGGAAAGCTGTTTTCAACCATTTGATCTATGTTTTTCCAGCAATTCTTCTAAACTGGTTTTGGTTTCCAGCAGAATCTCTTCCAGTGAATGCACCTTCTGTTTGTACTTTATTTGTGGAGGTCATTGGATGTCTGCTCTTGTTTGATTTCCAGTACTTTATATGGCATGTATTCCACCACAAGAACCACTGGCTCTACAAGAAAGTCCATGCAGTCCACCACAAATACATTGCCCCATTCTCATGGTCCAGTCAGAACCTTGGAGGCTACGAACTGATGACCCTGGGTTTCTGGAGCAGCACCAATCCTGCCAGATTAGGGTGTCATCCACTGACATCCTGGGCTTGCAACCTGCTCAGTATCTTCATGTCAGTGGACGATCATACAGGTTACAACTTTCCGTGGTCTCTTAGTCAACTACTGCCATTTGGCTTATACGGGGGTGCTGTGGCCCATGACATGCACCATCAAAGGCCTGACACAAATTTTGCCCCATTTTTTGGTCACTGGGACTTGATATTTGGAACTGCTAGTTATATGGCGAATAGAGGTAATCATCTCAATGGGATGCTATGAATAGCAGAAGAGTCATCAACTTAAAGATTTCTAGAAACCATCATATTAGTGATAGCAGCTTGTATGATGAGTCAGTCTACTCTGTGTGTATGATTGTGTATGTCTGAGTCAGTCTGCTCTATGTGATCTGACTCACTTTACTCTGTGTATGTATATAAATCAGGCAATTATGCCTTTGAATCATTAATGAGACAATGTTTTTCCACATATTTTATCCTGCATCTAAAACAGCATTTTTTACATTTTGGAAAGGTTGTTTTGTATGACAAATTATAATGTTGAAAGCTAAAAAATAACATTATTTATATAAACAAATAAGTAGTAACATAAATAAAGCTCCATAAAAATATATTTTTGCCATAAGTCAAATTAAATTCAGGTAGACCATTCAAAGGGATGGTAATAACTGAGCACCAGCTGCATTTGCCAGGGATTCCTGCCACTGTATCACGACAGATCATGACAAGAGGAGAGCTGACCAATTTCCTCATAAGTAATGTTAATGTATATTTTCCAAATTTTAGCTCACTCATTTTTATTTGGGGAAACTAATGTTTAAACCTTGCTCTTTTGAATTCCAGACTTAAATGTCTCTATTCTCTGTGGGTATCACTATGCTTATATCTTAGGTTAGTTTGCTCTGTGTATAATGTATATACAGTATAGGGCACATCATAAATTGTTTTAGATAGCTTTGTGTATAAGCAGCTGTGGAAACTTCCTGGGATCCCTAAAATGTGTGCTTCTGGCTACTAAATTGTCAAAAGAATATTTCATGGATAGGCTTGGATTATTGATGTACAATCTAACAACTATATTTGTATTTATTTATTGTTTGTTTTATCCTATTAATAACTCTTTTACAGCATATATTTTTTGTGTGGTGTTTATTGTCCCTGGTGGATTCTTTGTAGTTCCTAAACTTTTTGTAGCTATGTGGTCTTGTTTGAAGTCTAGTTCTAAATAAGTATTTCCTTAGCTATTTCAATATGTTTGAAATGTAAATATATCATTACAAGGATAATTAGATAAGGTGCTGGACCTCAGAGTGGGACTATGAAACAAGCAGCAGCCATTCCTCTGGGCATAAGATATGTAAGATACCAAATGGTAGTTATTGCATTTTGAATGGATTATTCACATATCCAACTGAGGAGAAAGAAGGGGAAAATCAGAGTACTAAGTCCTAACCCAAAAAATATGAGGAGGATAGAGATATATTGGCTCATTAGCAATTATCCATGTTAGATGATATACGAAGGTGGACCATACAAACATGTTTTATTCTGAACCCTACAACCCCACATTATTTAATATATATTATTAATGTATTCATTTTTTCATTTCTACTTGCAAAACATCAGTAATAAATATGTTCTAGAAACCAACTCTTCAGGATATATACATGAACATCAACCCGTACAGTACCACTGACGTATTTACCACTTCCACCCCCTTTTACAAAATTGCTCTCCTGTAAAACATGAATTAAAGATCTGGCAAGTTGTATATGAGCAGTGAGGGAGTTAATTTATCTGAGACTGCGTCAATAACATAATTATTTCTAAAAACTGTGAAGGACTGTTGTGTGGGGGAAGTTAATCTGAAGCTGCCTGTTATATTTACTCTTTATTCTACCCACTGATTGAATTATATAATTTTGCATGGGTCGAATTCATTACATTCACAGTAAAGTATAGAGGAAATCACTGCCCTTTCCCTATTATATTAATGTGTATTAATATATTCTAAAAAATTGTTATGTTTTCTATGACTAATATAATGTATTATAATATAAATTATTATATTGTATTGTGGCTCTATGGTGTGATTTGTTTCAATAGTATGTCAATCTAAATGTTATTATTTCACAATGTATGTTAAAATACAATTATATATTTTATTATGCCACTGTCTGTTATAATCACTATGTAAAAGAGTGATATTAAAACATACAGAGTAACAGAGTAAATATAACTTGCATATATGATTTATGTTATTATATCTGATTGTTATTATATTGATTTGTGCATTATTTTTAGATTTGTGATTATCATACCATTTTTATTATTATTTTAAAGATCTGGTAGTGAAGGGGCTTAGCTACAATACATTTGTAACTAATAATGATTTCTCTTTGCTGTATGTAATTATATAATATAAATAAACAATCAGGCATATATATAACAATGAATGCTGGCACATTATTCCACCTACACTTGCTGCCTCACTGGCTCTTTGCAGGAGATGCTGTTTGTTACTTGCGGTCCCTTTAAACCTGTCACATTATCCCTGCAGAACCAGGCTGTGTTGTCAGGGAGCTGGAAAGGGTCTGAATTGTTGGGTTTGTAAAAGCTGCTGAGGGGAGGGGGAGTCAGCTCAGCTCCATCCAAATGAATAATAAAAAGGAAGAGTCTTTGCTGCTTTCCCCTCTGAAGATCACAGCTAAGCAGGTGCTGACGATGGATGCTTTCTCCTGCTTGTCCCATTTTTTGGACACATATCTTAATAACAAACCCCTGCTACAGCCACTATGGGACCACCTGCGGCTTCATTACTCGCATATGATAAGGTCTCCACTTTTCCCAGTGGTCCTTACAGTTTCATCCTACATCATCTTTTGCATTCCTTACTTAATATTCAACCTTATAGGCAGAAGGTGGCCCCTCATCCACAGGTACAAGATTCAACAAGACCGGAATCCAACAGGAGCAATGATCCTCCATTGCCTTGGAGTCACTCTGTATAATCATCTATTTTTCATCTTCCCAGCTTCTGTTGCTCAGTGGTACTGGAGACCTCCATGTCCCCTCCCAGTGGAGTCACCAGGCATCTTGGATATAGTGTTTGGTGTGGTAGGCAGCCTTCTCCTCTTTGATTTTCAATACTTCATCTGGCACATGATCCACCATAAAAACAGGTGGCTGTACAAAACATTTCATGCTATCCATCATGAATACATGGCTCCATTTTCCTTGGCTACCCAGTGTCTCGGAGGATGGGAACTTGTGACTGTTGGAATGTGGACTACATTGAATCCTATTATATTCAAGTGCCACATTCTCACTACTTGGATCTTCATGGTATTCCACGTCTATGTATCAGTGGAAGACCACTGTGGCTATGACTTTCCCTGGTCCACATCTCATCTGATTCCATTTGGGATCTATGGTGGGCCAATAAAACACGACGTGCATCATCAGAAGCCCATGAGCAACTATGCCCCGCACTTCACACACTGGGACAAAATTTTTGGCACACATGCAGACTTCAATTCTGTGAAAGGTATCCTGGAGCAGGCAACCCCCAATAAAACCTGCTGTGCTAGTACATATGAGGACTGTCTGTATGATGAAAGTGTCTCTCCTACTGAAAGGGTTGCTGAAGAAAGGTTAAATTGATGCCCAAAAGGTCCAGAGGAAGTTGAACTGAGGAGTGATGTACTAAAGAAGTGTTGGCGTTAAAACTGACTCAAAATGTTTTTTGCATCATAATTCAAAGACATCGACAGTAGGAATGTTCCAAGCACATCTCAAAATGGCAGACATTGCATTAAAGCATACACAACTTATTCATGGCAAAACTAAATAGGAACACAAATTTTCATGTACGTCTGGTGTTAGAACATATCCACATATATTTGAAACCTCTCTTGTACATGTCCCCTATGTACTGTATTAGCTAGCTTTTTACTTTTTAAATGATATTTTTTATTTTTCTTAATTTAGAACAGGAAGGCCTGATGTTGTCACCTAGATGTAACTCCAAGAAGTTGTACGTGTGAAGATGTCACAGGCCTATCCATAGATGGCAGGAAGATTCAATACAAATTATATAATCCAGCAGTAGAGGTTAGATTATCAGAAAATACACAGCTCTGTGCAAATTGGTTAGTAATAAGCATTTTGTAATAACATTTTGCTGTTCTCAAAGCTTTCTCCTGTCACCAAAGATCGCTGCCCACAGGCAAAACCATAAATGACAAACAGGAGGTGACAGGCAGCAGAGAGAGGCAAAGCACTGAACATGACAACACATATCAGGAAATGTATTACTGGAGGCCAAGCTGCATTACCAAGTAATACGATTGCTCATTTACATTGTTATTATCATATATACCTATACATACACTAAGCTTCAAAGGGGCTGCACTGGAGGGTGAAGGACCTACAACCCTGCATGGACTCTGTGAATGCTTTGGGAATCAATCCTTTAAACAAAAGTCATAAACTGAGATACAGCTGTAAGGATTTTTTTTTAATTCTACAATTATTAACAATTCACAAGCTGTTAGTACACAAGGTATGCACAGAAAAGTTTTTTAAAGTGGAAAATTGTTCTTTTTTGGTCTTTTTTAAGTATAATAATTAAAGAAATTTCCAATTTGCCTTCACTAACAAAACAATCTGCATGCATAATGCCCAAAACACGAAAAACCTGCCTCAGTTATAATAATCATTGAATTATTGAATTTATACCCTTTAAAATAAAATAATCAACCTTTGATAATTTACATATGGAAAACTGGTACCACATTATAATAAATGTCAGCAGAAATACATTTGTAATAAATAACTGGATATCAATGTGATGCCTAATATATAATTGAGAAAAAATATAAATAAAAAAACCCCAAAAAGTCAACACTCTATGCATTGCCATATAGTAAATACTGCATTATCTATCTGTATGTATTGCATATTATTAATGGAATTGTTAAGATGTGTTTATTTAACTATAATAATGGCAATGTTTGCTGTTATCACTTGAATAACAGCACAGGTCACAAATAATCATCATTAACTATTGAATGACCGCAGTGTTATAAAGTAATTGGTAATATTTATGGTTCAGTTGTCACAATTCATCTATGCTATATGGATATGAATCTACTTCTGACATGTTTGGATATGTCCATTAGTAGGTATATTTATATATTAAAAGAGGATAATTGTATGCATAGATGTACTGGGAGAGACTCTCATATTGTCAGATGCAGCACAAGGCAAGAATTAAGTCGTCCAGTTAAATGGTACTGTATATATCAGTGTGTGTGATACTCAGTATCCCTATACACTGCATCATGATCAGAGAGTTTGGATTTATTGCACCTTGCACACAATCCACTTTGTTGAGATGTAAAAACGAGGTCAGTCTTCTTGCCAAAAAATCCTGATGAATGAGGCTCTGTAACACAAAGTGACCCATTTTGATCTGCTTCAGAAACGAATGGAGCGAGGATAATTCTTAAGAACAGTCAATGTTTTTATAGGAAGTAGTCACAGGGCCCAATACAGAAACAAAACAATTAACTGATGTTGATCTGTAATAATGAATTGCTTTATACATGTATACATATTCTATATGCCCAGTATTCAGCCCATCAGGTTATTTTATCTTAAACAGGTTTCCTTTTGAGTCCTAATAGGAGGTGCCAGGAGACATATTTCCTGCAAGTACATCCTTACATTTTACAAATCTGCATTTCTGAGTTCAAATGGTCACAACTAATGGCCAGAACATAAGCTCACCGTGTGACTTTAGGTTTTCTATCAATTCTGTGCATGGACAATTTACCAGCCCATACTACCACTACCATTGTGTTACACAAGCTGCAGCTAGTGTCTCCTCCTTCTATGAGTGGAGAGTCAGTGCAGATGTTAAAGGGTCACTGTAGTGCTCATACAATGGGGTTTAATATGCTTATTTAGTTGTTGAATTGCTATAAAGTCTGCATTTGAAGAGAAAAAATTTACTTTTTCAAACTTACTTTTGAAAATAGCATTGAAGCCTCCAGTAGATTTGCTTCTCTCCACCTGCTGTTAGGTGGCCAGGAGGTAAAAGAAGATCTCTTCAGGAGGCTGTGCTATTTTTATATTTTTCTGGCCAGCATAGATTTGCCTGCAATAGCCACTGCAGTGAAGGCGGCAGATGTTATCAGGAGAACAAATAAAGATTATTTTCAGGACAGATCTTACTCCACCCTTTGGATACCCAATAAGGGGCAGATATATGTTAAAGTCTAAAACATTAAACTTTAATTAAAGTTTTAAAAGCAGCATTGATACATCTAAAAGGTAGGGTAAACAAATGTCCATGAGACCGATTCAAATGCAAGCCTGCATCAGGCGGGATCGTGGCCGTATGTCTGAGGGTGTGCTGCGGGCTCCCGTTGGTCACCGACACCGGAGATATTCAATTAAAGGAGCCTGCAAGTTACGGGCCCAAAGCTGACTCTGTAAACCATGCACTGGTTCGTAGTAGTTCAGGGCGGAAATATGATAAATTAAGCAAAGCCTTAACCTCCCATTTCGAATCAGCCAATAGAAAATGAGACCGTCATTATTACGGCAGTAAAACACTCATATTAGCTCATTAATCTCTGCTGTTACACCCTCCTCACCTCTTGCATTGCCCTGAGCTCTACTAAAAAAAAAAATATATATTTCAACTGAGATACCATTAATTAAGAGGAGGGTTACCAGGGGTATGCAGGGTTTATGGGATTGCAACTATAGGTCCCTGTCCTACACAACATGATGTATAATTATGGTTATCTCAGCTGAAAATGGTAATATTGTTTTCAGTAGTTCTCAGGACAATACAGGATAGTTGTAAGGTGGTAGCCATCAGCGTGAATAAAGAGAGGCCCATCAATAACAGCACAGACAACAGGAGCAAGGACATGCAACTCAATGAATAAGAATATATGCTTCCATCTGGCCTCTTGGCCATTTTTTGATCTAGATATGCCCCTGAAGCTTAAAAAGAAAAGCCAGTGCTGCTATGTGATTATCAATAGCAGACCTGGATTACTCCTCTTATTATAATTATTATTATGTTTATTATTATCGTTTATTTGTAACGCGCCAACATATTCCGTAGCGCTATACATAAGTTAAGTTACAGGCAATGACAAGTTCAAGATTCACACATTGCAAAGAGTGGATGGCCCTGTCTTTGAGCTTGGAATTCGGTGTCCATAGCGCTTTTCCTAAAGCACCTTGCAGGATTGAAACTCGTAGACTTACAATCTAAAGGTTGAAGTGTGTATGTGGTACAGTAGGGAGAGAGTAGTGCTGAGCGTGTTAGGGAGGAAGGTTATAGGCTTCTTTAAAGAGGTGCGTTTTTTTGATGTTTTGAAGGATTTAAGGCAGGAGGATAGTCTGGTGAAGCGAGGCAAGGAGTTCCAGAGAATAGGGGCAGCGCGAGAAAAGTCCTGGAGGCAGGAGTGAGAGAAGGTGACAAGAGTGGTAGAAAGAAGAAGGTCTTTAGCAGAATGAAGAGGGCGTGTGGGGGAGTATTTGGAGATGAGAGCAGAGATGTATGGGGGTGCGCTGTTGTTGAGGGCTTTATAAGTTAGGGTCAAGATTTTAAACTTTATTCTGGAGGCTAAGGGAAGCCAGTGAAGTGATTGACAAAGAGGAGCTGCCGACACTGAACGATGTGTACTGAAGATGAGTCTAGCAGAGGCATTTATTATGGATTGAAGTGGGGAGAGGCGAGTGATGGGCAGGCCAACAAGGAGCGAGTTGCAATAGTCAAGACGAGAAATGATGAGAGAATGTATTAGAATCTTAGTAGTGTCTTCACCTCATTTGAAAACAGATTGCAGCATCATGTCAAGCAATTACTGAAAATATGTTCCCAGAAGCTCTTCAATTCGCCACCACTCATTCCATGACTAATGGTAAGCAGCCTAAGTAGTTGAGGTGAGATATCCTTTGGTGAGGTAAGCTGTCTCCTCCAGACTAGCTCCCACAAGTGATCTAGCTGGTCGTACACACTGCATCTGCATCTGAGACAGCACCCTGAACCTGCACAACTGTAAATGAGATGGAATATCAGTAATACAATTATCTACTCAAGGAATATGTTTGGCTCTGAAATGTAAGTTAAGCTGCAGAAGACTCAGGCGTCGCCACCAGTCCCTCCAGATATCGTTTGACAAGGTGAGCTGTCTCCTCCAGCCGAGCTCCCACAAGTGATCCAGCATGTCTATACCCCCTGCAACTACCCCTGAGACCAACATCCTGAACCTGTTCAACTATAAATGAGACAGAGCATCAGTAATACAATAATATACTCAAGGTATATGTTTGGCTCTAAAATGTAAGTGGCATCTATCAATCAATCTAGTCACACTTAATGCCATGCCATGGAGGTACTTACAGCCCACTAATACACACTACTTTGCATAAACTTTGTGTAGCTCGTGGATCTCTCCCCCCCCCCCCCCCCCCCCCCAGTACCTCTACCCAATATGAGTCTAGGGAACTCCTGTATTCCTCCATTTAAAGTACATTAAACATGGGAAACCTGGGGATTCTCCCCTCCCACGTGCACCCCTTATACCCAAATATGCATACCCTTAACCATGGAGATCTATATAGACCCTTGTGTTATGTATATGTTCCCTCTTGCAAGACCTCCATGGCTAGGTTGATTATTAGATGCCACAGGGTTCCCTTTGTGGCACTCTAAACTTAACCCTGCTGCCACTGAGGTCCTATAAGGACCCCCGTGGTATCTAACAATCAACCTAGCCATGAAGGTCTTGCAATGACCTCCATGGAACTAACACTTAAACCCATGCCATAGAGGTCCATGGCATCTTAAATAAACCTTTATGCCATGGATTTCCTTACAGGACCTCCATGGCATCTAACTATAAGATATATCTAATGAAGGTCTTGCCTGGTAACAATCAACTTGTATAGTCCGTCTCTCCAGGGCAGAAGAGTGAGGACATTGCTGACATCACTAGATGGGAATAAAAGGCTAGGTAAGTATAAAATATTGCTTCCTTACAGGGTTAATTTTTACTATTTTTAGAAATTTGTTTAAGTTTTGTTAATGTGATTATTAACATTTCTTTTTTGTTACTGTTAGTCTTTTTTAATATGATTTTTTATTTTATTGTCATTTTTTTATTGCCATTGTTTTTTATTGTATTGTAATTTATTATTATTTTATTGTAATGTAGTTTATATTAAACTGTAGGGTTAGTTAGGGTGCCATATGGTTAACTTTTAGGTACCATGGGGGTCCATATGGATCCCCCTGTATGGGGCTACTTTTTAGATGCCACATAGAACCCTCTGGGTTTCTTGAGTAAAGTTGTGGGACTACATATTGTATCCTGTATTCAGCCATTATTGTGAGGGGACATAGAACCACATAAAAAGAAGAACAAGGAAGTAGGACTGGTTGCTAGATAGGTTCAAATCTAAGTCGTGACAGATGCACCTATTATTGCATTTTGATAACAAGTAGAGGAAACAGCCCAAGTGGGTGTTGAGATGTAACATTGAGGCCAATTTGCTGCCTTTTCACCATCCCCTAAACATAAAAATAGTATCCAAACAGTCAACAGACGTGTCACAAACAAAACATAATAAGAGACGTACACCTGAGAAGATGCTTGCCCTGTGAAACGGTCCCCACTCCGGGTGCAGTCTCTCAACTATTAACATACTTGTGCCCTTAAAGGGGATAAATCCCCTAATCATATTAAACTGTACCCGTCCCAAAATCAAATGTTTATCCCAAAGATGTCCGAGTTCAAGTCCAGCAGGTTATCAGTTTGAATCTATTACCTGTTCTGTCCTGACGCCTCCAGTCCCCGGCCTGCACCTCCAGTGTATAGATTAGTAAAAGAGTGTTAAGTGAGAACGTTTCATGTTATAGGTGGAATGTATGGGAACTTGATCAAGAGACTCCAGATCTGGAAGAATTTAGGCATAAGGTCTTCCATTAAATGGGTTAGCCTCTCATTCACAGCGATTTCACTAATTCTACAGATAACCGATTGTAAAGTAAGAATGTGAGATTTCCATTGCCTGGCTATGTGGCTCTTTGTAGCTAATATTAAATACGGGAGAAGTTTATTCTGACACTTTGATAGTGAAGGAGCATAGTGCCCTAAGAGGCCTATGTCTTCTTTAGCTGTGATAGGCGTGTCAAAAATAGCTGAGGCTAGATGGAAAACTTTGTTCCAAAAGCTTTGTACAAGGGGGCAAGACCACCATGTGCGGAAAAAGGTCCCAGGGACCTGGCAAGCCCAATAACAGTTAGGATTAGGGGAGCGTTTCCATTTAAATAGTTTGTCTGGATTAATATAAGTCCTGTGAAGAACTTTGATGGAGGTCTCAAAAAAATTACTATAGAGGGATCCTCTGGTTAAGTTTCGCCTCAAGTTTCTCTGCATCCCAGCCACACACTAGATCTTCTTCCCACTGCTGAATATATTTAGGAGGAGAGGTGGGGGAGAGAGAATTAAAAGTATTATATAGAATACCCAATATACCTTTTGTAAGAGGGGCACAGAGGCATAACCTGGTAAACGAATATGATGAAGTTTCCCCTAGAGTGTGTTCTAAGGAGGAGAGGAAATGTTTAAATCTACAAAATGTATAATGTTCCTGAATGGGGATATTGAATTGTTCTTTCAATTGAGTGAAAGTTAAAGTAGAATTATCCCTATAACAGGAGTTCACTCTCAGGAGGATGTGAGATTTCCACCATAGTAGAGAGGCCGCAGTAATAGTATCAGGAAATCTAGGCTTGGGTATTATGGGGGTAAGGGTGGCATATTTAGGAATCAAATTAAATTTACGAACAGCCCATGACCAAATAAATAAGCATTGTTCTATATATGGGCTGCCACTTTGCCCAAGCAAGTCAGCTGGTTCGGGATTCATGTGATGGAATCCCACGTGTATGGAGCCATCATAAAGTTCTCAATAAATATCCAAAGGGGCTAGTAAATAGGTGATGTAGATTGGGATAAAAGCCAATTGTGCTGCTTTAAAATATAATTTTAGGTTGGGGCAGGAGAGGCCTCCTTTCGATTTATGAAGAAACATAGTTGATTTAGAAATCCGGTGTGATTTATTCTGCCAAATAAATAGATAAAAAATTGACGTTGGAACCTATCTAAGTCTGTATAGTTCAGAGCAATCAATAGGGAGCAAAATAAATACATAAGTCGAGGAAGGAGATTCATTTTAAAAGAGTGAATATGTCCTAGCCAGGAGATTGGATATTTTTTCCATTAGTGTAAATTTTTGGTTAATGTTTTGATAGAGGTGTATAGTTGGATTTATGCAGGTTTGCAATGTTGCGAGTGAGTTTCACACCTAGATATTTGAGGTGGTTAGAAGGCCAATCACATATATAGTTGTGAGCATGCGGGTTTTTGCTAACGCTGCTGGCTCGCGTAGCGAGCCTACGGCCCTCGCAAATGCGGACCCTCGCGAAGCGGATGTGGAGGCTCCGACGTCGACCACAAAATTTACGGACTTACCAAACACACATATGAACCGCGTGACTTAGAAAAAAAAACATTATGAACTCGCACAAATACGACCTTAGCGCCCGAAACACGCGCACATGAAAACATTAAAAACACAATAAGTACACACAACAAACACATAAAAAGCTTACCCACAGCAAGGGGGGCACCCAGGACCTCTGCAAGTGAAGTTACACCTCAATTTAAGTTGAAATACAAGAGTTTAGACCCCTGAAAATCCCCTAAGCAAGAGAAAAAATGGCCGCGAAAAAAACGAAAACGAGGCTAAAGGCCCATAAGCACGCAAAACACCACGAAACACATACGGATTTTCCGAAAAAGCCGGATGAGGTCCAACAACAAGGACTCAAAATCAGCCACAGCCGCGTACCACACACATTAGGCGCCATTTTACAACACTAACTTACACAATGCGGAAGTACACAGCTACCCTTACAGATTTTCCTCGTGCACGCACACTATTTACACTACACACTGCACACATTGCTGACACTTACACAGGAGCTCCACAGCAGTGAAAACACCCATTGTATGCTGCAGCAACATCAAATCAGATGGCAGCTCTTCAGAACAATGCAACCTGCATATATTACTTCTAAATAGGTAAAGTATATTCATTTATTATTCTATTAATTATTTCATTAGCATATAAAAAAACACTGCCAATGTTGCTCATAGCACACAACCAACAGTCTCGCAATGAGCGCCGAAACAACAACAAAATTTATGTTGCATACAAACACCATTACCTGCCTTACAATCTTATTGCCGTCATTTTTTGATGGGCAAGCTGCTAGTTAAAATTAAAGTGTTGTTGTAAGAAGGCTAAGTCGGAGGGGGGAAGGGAGATATTTAGGGTTTCCATTTTGTCTATATTGATATGGAGCCCAGAGAATTCACTAAAGGATCCTAGTAGGTGAAAAAGGGTAGGGACCGAGGTGCTGGGATCTGTGCAGAGGACATCATCCATAAATAAGACACACTTGAAGTGATGCTGGCCTATATTGATACCTTTGATATCAAAGTTTGTTCTGATGGCCTGGGCTAGAGGTTCAACTGCTAGAGCAAAGAGTAAAGGGGATAGAGGACAGCCCTGTCTGATCCCCCTTTTTGCATTGTAAAGTAAGCCTTGGTTTCACCTTGGAATTTTAATACTGCTTGAGGGGATTTATAATAAGTATAATTCAAATTCATGAAACGTTCCGGTAAGGCCAAATTTCGTGAGTACAGCCCTTAAATTGGGCTACTCTAAAGAGTCAAAGGCCTTCTCCATATCTAAGACTAGAAGGCATAGAAGAGTACAGTGTTGATTCGCCCAGTGCATGGTATCCAGAATCCGCCTAAAGGGGATAAAACCCACTTGGTCCTTATGGATTAGTGTGGGTAAAAAGTTAGAGATTCTGTCAGCCATTAATTTAGCTAGTATTTTGACATCCCCATTTAGTAGTGATAACGGTCTGTAATTCTTGAACTCTAGCGGATGACGGCCCTCTTTAGGGAAAAAGACTATGTCCGCCTGGTTAAGTGTTCCAATATTTTTTATTGTCAAACAAAGCCAGTGTTGTTACAAACATTTTGCTTAATAAAGTTTTACAATGTTTAAGAAGGAATTTGTTTGTTATGCAGGGTATATTATTTGTTGAACACTGATAGAACACATTTCAACATTTTCTATTTTCTAATTTGAAAGGTTGTAAAGGTCTATAAAACGCTTGATACAACAAGTTTAGATTTAAAATATAAATGTTTCACATAACATATTATAAAAATGGAAAGAAAGGAAAAATGATAAAAAAATAAGTAAATTTCAACTTTGAACAACTAAACAATACAATAACTTGAACTTAAATTCTACTAGGAAATGACCGGCAACCAGTCACTCACTCAGCCCGTACTATGAGTTCATCCAGCTCCTGGGATTGACGAAGGGGGATACAGGTTTATTTTTGAGGGGAGTTTAGACAGGCTTTTATAGGTAAAGTGTAATTGTCTGTTTAAGTAATATCTATAGCTTGCATTGAGGAGAGCCATGGGTTCCGTATTTCTAGTATGGTAATTGAGGTTATGTGTTCGGTAAAGAATGCGACAGTCTGTCATGAATCATTATGGTATTTAACTTGTTGATTACTTCTTGAATATATAAAGTAGAAGTCTTACATTTTTGGGCTATGTGGCTTTTTATTGATATCATTAGGTTTTGTAGCCATTTGTTTTGTTTTCTAGATATCAAGGGATTGATTTGATTGTCTTATCTATGCCTAAAGACCCATATGTTGTGTTGGAGTAAAATAATATATGTTTTTCTACAACAGTGGTCCCACATTTTCTTTCATGGATTTAAAAGAGCATGTTGTATCTATTACAACTTTTCAGCAAGAAAAATTTACATTAAATATTAATGCAACACAGAAACAGATGAAACATAATGTTTAATCTTACATTGACCTCTTAGCCAACCATGAGTTACATCACCTAATTTATTCTCACCAGGATCTCCTATGATTGGCTTATCACTGTAAATGAGAACTAGCAGTGCTTCCCTGTTTGACAGCTTCAAAGTAAGTTTAAAAAAAAATAAAAGCTTTTTCGGTACCTTTGTACTTTAAGGTTATTCAAATTTCACAACAATAATATTCAGGGCTGAAATGTAATGCTACCCACAGATGGATGGATAGATATACACATAGGCCCTCATTCAATTGTGATTTGGCCAATTGAATAGGGGTCTAAATAAGCACATAGCATATTTTTTTTAAATAAGTTTTTAGTTAGTGAAAACATTGCTTTTGGATAGATGCTTACCAACTAAAAACTTATTTCAAAAAAATATGTTATGTCCTTATTTAGAGCCCTATTCTATTGGCCAAATTGCAATTGAATGAGGGCCATAGTCGCCACAATATTTGGTTCAAGGTTTCTCTATATAGAAATATAAAGAGATTTGAGTGTAACGGAGCTGGAACACGCAGTCCAATATCTCCGCTGGTATACGGTAAAATACCCAAGAAGCACTACAGTCTCACCATTCCCGACCTCCCATATTGGACGACACACAATTTGGGAGTCAAATGAATACTGACTTTATTTTGTTCTTATCTGAGAATGAAAACACTGTATACAATAGACTTCCTTTATCTTATGCGGAGTCTCTGTAACAGGATTATCTCCCATGCCAAGTAGCTGCAAATGTCTGGGACAATATTCTGCAGAGCATAAACCAACATACATGCAGTATAATAGTAGGATCATATTTTAACCATAATAATCATAAAACAGGGTAAAACAGTGATGGGTTCCGTTACACACCTCCCCCGTGACCATAAGCCGGCATACACGGTCTGATCCCAACGGATCTGCTTGGGGATGTCCGGAGGAGTGCTCACAGATCATTTCTCGAGTTCTGTCTGTCTGGACAACCCGTCGGCGTTACCATTTTGTTTCCCTGGGCGATACTGGATGGTGAAATCAAATGGTTGTAGTGCCGAACTCCATCTCAGTAGTCTAGCGTTGTCCCCTGACACCCGGTTTAGCCACACCAACGGGTTGTGATCTGTGAGCAAGGCAAATTGTTGGCCATATAAGTAGGGCTGTAGTTTCTTGAGGGCCCACACCACCGCCAGGCATTCCTTTTCGATGGCGGCATAGCTTACTTCCCTGGGTTGTAGTTTCCGACTTAAGTAAGCGACTGGATGCTCGCCGCCATCAGCCCCAACTTGGCTCAGCACTGCTCCCAATCCAAACATAGAAGCATCTGTATGAACGAGAAAGCGTTTAGTTGGATCGGGAGCGGCCAGTACAGGGGCATGAATTAGGGCAGATTTCAGTTCTTGGAATGCCTTCTCACACTCTGGGCTCAAGGTAACTACTTTGGGTAAGTTCTTTTTGGTGAGGTCAGTAAGGGGCTTGGCTAGGGCACTATAATCAGGTACAAATTTACGGTAATACCCGGCGGTCCCTAGAAAAGCTAAAACCTGAGTTTTCGTGCGAGGGGTTGGCCACTTAGCTACGGCCTCTATCTTAGCGGGTTCTGGCTTTTGCCGCCCACTACCCACCCTGTGGCCTAAGTACTGCACTTCGGCCATCCCTACGTGGCACTTGCTGGGTTTTAACGTGAGACCTGCCTCCCTGATGCGGTCGAGGATGGCTCCTATATGGGTCAAGTGCTCGCCCCAGGAGTTGCTAAATATTGCTATGTCATCTAAATAGGCGCAAGCATACTCCTGGGATCCGTGAAGTAACCGGTCCACCATCCGCTGAATGGCATCACCTTGAATTGGTATAGCCCAAACGGGGTGACGAATGCGGACTTTGGGATGGCATCCTCGGCTAGTGGGATCTGCCAGTACCCTTTGCACAAGTCTATTGTGGTGAGGTACTGGCCCCTGGCCATTTTATCTAATAGCTCATCGATTCGGGACATGGGATAGGCATCTGAAATTGTTTTATCATTAAGTTTCCGGTAGTCGACGCAGAAGCGGGTGGTTCCGTCCCGCTTCGGTACCAGCACTACCGGAGAGGCCCATGGGCTATCTGAGTGTTCTATCACTACTAGTTGTAACATTTCATCAATCTCCTTCCGCATATGATCTTTTACGGATTCTGGTATGCGGTAGGGGGTTTGTCGAAGAGGGTGTTGCCCTGGGGTTTCTACCCTGTGGGTAGCCAGCGGGGTATACCCGGGCTGGTGGGAGAATGTATCCCCTTTTTCCCGGATCAGCTCTAGTATTTGAGCTCGCTCTCTAGTGCTCAGCCTGTCTCCTAGCTGTACTTACCCTAATTCTGTGTTGGCCCCCCCTTGGGCTAATAGGTCTGGTAGGGGTAGATTATTCGGGTCCTCAGCGGCCGAGGCACATATGGCAGTTACTTCTTCGGTCCGCTCGTGATAGGGTTTCAGCATGTTAACGTGGAGCATGCGTCTACCGCCGGCTCCTGTACATGGGGCAATTATATAGGTGGTGTCACATACCGGTTCCACCACCTTATAAGGGCCTTGCCAGGAGGCCTGCAGTTTGTCATTTTGAACTGGCTTCAAGATTAACACCTTTTGTCCTATTTGAAAACTGCAGTCTCTGGCTCTC
Organism: Discoglossus pictus; assembly: GCA_027410445.1. NCBI lineage: Eukaryota > Metazoa > Chordata > Amphibia > Anura > Alytidae > Discoglossus > Discoglossus pictus. The sequence goes on from CM050167.1 coordinate 234,420,303, forward strand.
TTATTGTACCATCTGCGCTGTCGTTGCTGGGCCGCCTGGAGATTAGACCGTACCGTCTGCATTAGGGTCTCCAAGCGTTCCCTGAACTCTAGTACATATGGGACGATAGGGGTACCGTTACTGGTGACCGTTCCCTCCCAGTGTTCCCTAATGAGGTCTAAGGGACCCCGCACTCTCCTTCCGAATAGTAATTCAAATGGCGAGAACCCCGTGGACTCCTGGGGTACCTCTCGGTACGCGAAGAGCAGATGGGGAAGAAACCTTTCCCAGTTCTTCTGGGTATCCATGAAGGTACGGAGCATTTGCTTTAATGTTCCGTTGAACCGTTCACAGAGCCCATTGGACTGGGGGTGATACGCTGAGTTTACAATAGGTTTCACCCCACATGTTCTCCATAACTGATGAGTGACTTCGGCCGTGAATTGGGTACCCCGATCTGAGATAATCTCTTTGGGGAACCCCATTCTGGAGAATATCCGGATTAGGGCATCTACTATAGTCTCCGCATGGATATTAGTTAGGGCTACGGCCTCTGGGTACCGGGTGGCATAGTCTACTACGGTTAGTATATACTTCTTCCCTGACGGGCTGGGTTTTGCTAGGGGTCCGATTATATCTACTGCCACTCTGCTGAAGGGCTCATCTATTATGGGTAGGGAGTGCATTTTTGCCTTGTACCGGTCCCCTCTCTTCCCTACTCTCTGGCATGTGTCACAAGTTTGGCAATACTGCCGAATATCTTTGGAGACCCCTGGCCAAAAGAAGTTTTGGGTCAAACGATGCTTCGTCCTACTGACGCCTAGATGTCCTGATAAAGGGATGTCATGGGCAATACGTAGTAATTCTTGCCTGTACTTTCGGGGCACGACTAATAGTGTGAGGGTCACGGGTACAGATCCTGCTACTACCTTCTCAGCATATCTATACAATAATCCTTTCTCCCAAGCATATCTTTCCCCCTCCAACCCTGCCTGATTCTGTGTAACCCTATCCCGGTATACCTGCAGGGACGGGTCAGTGACTACTTCAGTACCAAACTCTAAGGGGGGAGCCCAGGGGATGAAAGGTGGGTCAGTACTATTACTTACCGGAGCCTCAGAGTGTTCAGAAGATGCGGTGATGCAGGCCTGCTGCCGTGTTACCACGGGTAGCGCTTCCTGAGCGGGGTGCGGAGAAACAAAAGCGGAGGTCAGCTCCCCCAAGTCGTTACCCAGGATGACATCAGCTGGTAAGTCCTGCATGAGGCCCACTTCCACATTCCCCGACCCCGCTCCCCAATCCAAATGTACTTTAGCAGTGGGAATTTTGTAAATTGCCACCCGGACTGCCACATATTCTCCAGTGAGCTGGTGCTTGGGGACTAGGTGATTGCGAACCAGGGTTATGGTGGCCCCAGAATCGCGCAGACCCTGAAGGCGTTTTCCCTCTACGTGTACCCCTTGGCGATGTCCCTGTCGGTTGTCTGCAGCTGCTTGTACTGGGTTAACCTCGTGGAGGGTGCCCAAAGATTCTTCATTAGACTGGGTCCCGAAGAAAGGTTGTCGAGACTCACTCTGGTAGCAGTGTACTGCTGCCCGGTTTTCAGGGGAATTGGTTGGAGTATTCCACGTGGAGCGGTTTCTGTTTCTGGGACAGTCTCTTTGCATGTGGCCCTGCTGGTTACACGTGTGGCACCTGATGAAAGATCGGGCATTGTTGTACAGTGGAGGGGTTTGGTAGTTCCCACCACCCGGACGCAGTGCTGGGGTGGGGTTAATGGTGGGAGGTCGGTTAGCAGCTCCCAAGATGGTCCGTGCCTGTGCCTGCTGTGCCCTCCTGGCATCTTGGTACTCATCTGCCCACCTGGCGGCTTCAGTTAAGATGCACGGTTTCCGATCTCTCAGCCAGTTTTGTAAATCCGGGGTTAACCCCTGGAAGAATTGCTCCAGTAGCAGTAATTGTAGCATGTCCTCCACTGTGGTTGCTTGTGCGGCTTGTACCCAACCTTTGCCCGCCCTAGTTAAGCGGTGAGCCCACTCCATGTGAGTATCTTTCTCCGTCTTTCGGCTTTCTCGGAACCGCTGCCGGTATGCCTCCGGGGTAATTGCATACCTGTCCAGGATCGCCTGCTTTACTTTCTGGTAGTCTCTGCTATCCTCGTCTGGCATGGTGCGGTAGGCTTCTGCTGCCCGGCCCGCTAGCTTATTCACCAACAGGGTTACCTGGTCGGCGGCGTTGATCTCATGTAATTGGCATAACCTCTCAAAGTCATGGAAGTAGCCATCAATGTCTTCGGTCTCCACATAGTTTTTAAAAGCATGGTACGGGAGTTTAGGCTTCCCCGGTACTATGTGTGGTGTGATTAGGGACCCCTCTCTGGACCTCCAGTCTGCCCGCTGCTTTCCCATTATGTATTCGTGGACATCTGACATAATCCTTTCCAAGGTTTCTGTGTGAGGCGTACCTGGGAAATAGGCCAGTCTGCTTTGGAGTTCTCTTCCAAACTCATTCTGTGTGCTGTCCGTAAGAGGTGCTGCAGCAGCTGCCCGGTCTCCCTCCATGAGTTCAACAATAAGGGTAGCTTTGGTTTTATTGCTGGCAATAATTCCCCTTGCTTCCAATAGCTCTTTTAGCGGTGCCCGTTTCAAGTTGGTATAGTCTGTCTCCATTCACTATCCGTTCGGGTCTATTCACATACCCTTTCCTTTCGGTTCCATACGAAATAGCAAATTTCCCAAATGGCTGTAACTGCCGAACAACGGTCTGCTGTGAGGTTTGAATCCCGTCGCTGCCATCAAATGTAATGGAGCTGGAACACGCAGTCCAATATCTCCGCTGGTATACGGTAAAATACCCAAGAGGCACTACAGTATTCATTTGATTACCAAATTGTGTGTCAGCCAATATGGGAGGTCGGGAATGGTGAAACTGTAGTGCCTCTTGGGTATTTTACCGTATACCAGCGGAGATATTGGACTGTGTGTTCCAGCTCCGTTACATTGAGTATAATATACACCTCACTGACTTCATTATACAAAATTATTCTGAAGCTGGTTATTTTCTATATTACAGACCAGCTGGCAATACTACCAACTAGAGCCACGAAAACACTCTTCCGTATCATTACTTGCGTGGAGGTATAAAAGTTTATTCTCAACCTATGGACACATCCACAAATCCTAGGGCAATAACGTCTTTAGGAAACAATAGAATATGGAATTTGACAAACACAAATACTCTCTCTTAGGCTGAAGGTTTGAGAACTAGGTGTGCACCACTATGTGCAATTTATCTGATGCAGTCCAAGTGCCCAGAATCTCAGTTGCTGGTTTGTTCATTCCATAATATTTAGTAAAGCCACATTCTTCTGATAATGTAGGTATACTTGACTGGTACAGTATTTCATCAACAGTTCCACTCACTTTGATGGGAATGTTACATGTCTATTAACATGTTTGTCTTATTTAAACCTTCTACATAATCAGGCTACTCTTAAGGTCCTCTGATTACTCAGACAGTTATCAACCAAACCTTGTATAGACATTTCCTCAGCAGCCATCCCAGCACAGCACCCAACCACTCTGAGCACCCACTTCACATAGCAACCATCCCTTTGTTCCTCCCTCGCAGAACCCACCCCCCTGTACTTTGCTGCCACTATGCAGCCCTTGCTCTCTTACCTTCTTCCCTAATACACATCCCTAGCATGCTGAACTGCCACCTGTTGGAGATTCAGTAGATTTTTTTTTTTTAAACAGGCATACATATTCTTCAGGGTGTGGAATCTTTGTGGTCAAGGAGGCACGGGGGGGGGGGGGTTCTGTGGTGTGGCCCCTAATAGATGCTAACGTGCTTGAGCAGGTGTTGGCAGAGGTCAGGTCTAGGGCCCTATACCACAGGGTAAGATGCTGAAGACCTTCTGAACATGGCTCAGGCTCAGCCTGCCATGGCTAGTGGCCTAGGCAATATGGGAGAGGTCAGTGGGTCACTTCCCCAGCTAATTGGAGCCAGGAGGCAACTGTTCAGTGGAGGATAGGGCCAGGATGACCGTTGGTGATACCTGTGTGGTTCTAAAGAGCCAGGAACCCATACCCCCCACACCAGAGAGGGCAGGGCCCAAGGGTGGTGCGGGTGAGGGCCTAGTTCCCCGGCCATCGCCAGGCACTTTACCTAAGGGGCCATGCCCGTGACCCAGTTCCAAGAACACCCCAGCACCGCCTCGTCCGAGGATTGCAAGAGGTAATAAAAAAGTGGGGAGCTCTAAAAAGCTCCTACAGCCCCCCACTTTGCCAATCCTGGGGTCCCTCAGTCTGTACACACTAACAGCGCTTCTGGTGCTTTGCAGGGAGGACATAACAACAGTGCAGAGCTGGGCATGGAATCGACATGGGAGAAGAGAAGCAGAGTTGTGGCGGAGATGACCATCGACGACAGCCAAATCGTTATTGGCGACGTGCCTGTGACGGCCAATGCGGCACGGCAGGCGCTCCCCACTAGGGTCCGGAAGTCTATGACCAGGTGCAGTCTGTTAATAATTTCCTGTACACCAGCAAGGTGACAGAGAGCTGAGACTGGTGACAAACTGGTTAGGCCACAGCATAGGGTGATTTGTACCGACTTGCAAGTAGACCGTCCACTGGACCCTAACAAGATCCCTAACAATAACCAGGACTAGGACCAGGTTTGGCAGGTTCGGCGGTGCCAGCTTGCTCTAGCCGAGCAGTGGCAGGTGACTCTTATCAGTCCTCATGGGAGGATCAGACTGCTTGGACACCTGTGTACAGGCAACGGAGAGCTAGCGACTGTTCCTCTTGCATTCCTAGGTAGAGGAACAGGTCCAGATCAAGGAGCAGAAAGTCCTGCCGATGCAGCTGTACCTGCACTGGATCAGCGAGGGGACGGAGACCACGGAGGGCCAGACGGTCTGGGTCCCCAGTGCTTCACAAGGGACACAGGGAAACTCCTTTGGTGGCTTCTACACCAAGGCTTCCAGAAGCAGGTGAGCTCTCATTATCACCACAGTTAAAGTGAGCTACAGTAAGGGAGTCCGTACACAGGGGGTGGGGGGTACAAGTTTCCTGGTCGGCTAGCACAGGAGGGTCAGACTGCAGTAGTGGCCCCGACTCCGCCAGCGGGTCCACAGGTCTCTCCCGTTATCCTTGGGTATTCTGCTATGGTTTCTGTTACAGTGCATGGAGAATGGGTCGCCAAAGCCACAGTGGGGCGTCAGGTTACATCCCTGGCATTTATGTTCAAGCTGGCTGGGCAAAAATACCTTACAAAGGAGATTGTGGTACAACAGGTGTTACGAGGCATGTTTACTGGTGATCACAGGCAGGATAGGAGACGGCCGATCAATATTTCCCTGTTGTTACGTTTGTCGCAAGTGTTGGAGGAAATTTGCAGGACCCCCTTTGAATCTCTGCTTTTCTGCGCGGCTTTTATCATCGCGTTTTTTGGAGCGTTCAGGAAAGGGGAGCTGATCTCGAAAAAGAGACACAGTTCAGGGGGATTGCCATGGGTGGATACCTGTCTGAGGGAAGACAAGGTAGTCCTGTGGTTGAGGAGGTCAAAGACTGACCAGGCTGGGAAAGGAAAGAAGGTAGTGTTGCACAAGGTTGATATGGAATGCTGCTCCCATGAGTATGCAAGGGAGTACCACCGGCAGCGAACATTGGGATGGTGTTCGCTGCTTATCCATGCTGATGTTACGGCATTGTCACATTTTCAGTTCGAGAAAGTGTTGAAAGTGTTGTTACAACGGTTGGTTCTCAGCCAAGGGGAATTTGGGACACACTCGTTTCGAACTGGAGCTGCTACAGAAGGGGTAAGGTTAAGACTACCGGACGCCGTGGTTAAGAGGATCGGGAGATGGGAATCTCAGCACTTTACAAACGGCCTTCAAATGTTCTTTTCTGGTTTCAGGGGAAAAGAAGCAGCTATGGATCATGGGCAACTTGTAAGTGTACTGGGACCACCGGTTAGCGGAGCAACGTACAACTGGGCTTTAGGGTCACAGACCTACAAGTATGGTGGTTTGGGATTTGGGGCTTGCGGTGGTCGCAAGCGAGTAGGCTCTTGGACACCTACGCCCAATGCTATGGTCAACCCCACCTACTGCTCATTCATGCCTGGACAACGACCTGGAGGTAGTTCCCATACATCAGATGTTAAAGGATATGAAGCGTGTTGTAGAAAATTGGGCAAGAAGGTTTCCTGGCCCCTTTATCATCTGGTCTGAGATGATAAAGAGGCATTCATGGAGGAATGCCCGGGATCCAATTTTGATGGACAAGGCTCGCCAAAAGATAAAAAAGCAGATGTCGAGCTTTGTACAAAAATTGGGTCACATTTCTATCCGTTACAAGGATTTTGGCACGGTAGACACGGATGATTTATTTACCACTGATAAGGTCCACCTGACAGAGATCGATCTCGAGCTCCTCACACTGTAATTTAGGGAGGGAGTCACACGGGCCTTAGCTTTAATTAGCGACGGGCGGATTGCAACTGCAGGAGGGGTTCCTCGCCTGCTTTGTGGCGGGAGGTCAGTTGCCTGGCCCACTGGCCTAAGTGGGCGTGGCCCTACCTCACAGGCATGCTTAGAATAAGCATTGGGGGCCCTGGGCATGGGCCCAAGGCGTAAGTTCACTGTCTGTGGCTGGGGCTCCTCCTCCTAAGGCTAATCATGTTATGTTAGTTTATTATGTAAATTAATAAAGCTGTGACCCCTGTTTCTCCCACCCAGTTGTCGTGTCCATTCATTTCCTAAAAAGCCCAATGGATCATGCGTATCAATCACACTTATGATACTTCTTGAAACAGGTGATCTCATTTATGATGTAACTTTCTTACTTTTAGTAAGACTGTGATAAACTTGCTCTCATGTGCTGACTCCTGACGTCTACAGTGCTGAGAGTGAACTAGATTCAACCTCTTATGGCAATGCTGTCCCTTTCAGTTTAATGATAACTTACTGTAATCCATGCATCCTCTTCATGTAGAGCTGATGGCTGCCAGGCTACTTCTCTTTGAGAACTAAAGGATAGATGAATAATCATCAAAACTGGAGCTGACTTGATTGCATATTACAGAATTGTGATAATATCCTTCCACAGCAAGGTTCATAAGATTAATATCATGGCTAGTTACACTGTAATACTTGCATTTTCAGATATTTGCTACTAAAATGTAGAGTGGAGTAGCCATGAATGCTCAGTAATGCAGAGTATAATCAGATTATCGATGTATACTGCAAAACTCTGATTATTAATCTATTATGTGATCAAGGGCGTACGAACTGAAAAAAAATCTGGGGGACACAACGGAAAAACAAATATATATACCGTGTATATATATATATATATATATATATATATATATATATATATATATATATATTAATTTAGTATTAATTTAGTAATTATTAATATATATATATATATATATATATATATATATATGTATATATATATAGATTAATAATGAGTATTGCAATATAATTTGATACCTTTTGTTTTGGACAAACGTCTTATTTATAATGACAAGCTTTCGAGAGGTTTAACCTCTCTTTATCAAGTCTCAAGCAATACTACATGAGATGGAACCCTCAGTTTGAATAATAACAGCAGATGCAGATAGAGTGGAAACAGCATCTGACCTCATCAGGTAACTACATATATGGGGAATAAACACAACATAGCAAAGGAAACATATATACACATATACATCAATATATACATGAAAAAGCAGAGCACTGTAGTCCACAGTGATATCTTTCCTGTTTGACAAACACCTCACTAAGAGTGTGCTATGGTATAAGAGTAAAAGAATCACATGAAATTCTGATGTGTTAGAAAACCCAAGTCTATATTAAGTCCTGTATTTTTAGTGTTGAAGAATGTGATCTTTATCTTTATTTCAAATGCTTTTCTCTCTTGGATGTTTTTAAATGTTCCTCTGAGTATTTTGACTTTTAAGTTTTGGATGGAGTGATCATTCTGGCTAAAATGGTGTCCTACTGGGCTACAATAACTGTCTTCATTCTGCTTTCTTATTGAATGCCTGTGTAAATTCATCCTTAAGTGCATTTTTTAGCCGGTTTCTCCAATGTAACAGCCTTTGTCACATAAAGTACATTGTATTATATAAACCACATTAGACAATGTACATGAATATGATCCTTTGATGTTATAGGTTTTGTTGTTATGTGTGACTGTATCATCATTACAAATGTGTTGGCATAATTTACAGGCACGTTTGTTACAAGGTTTAGTTCCGTTTTTTGTATTCAGTTGTTCATTGGCCAATTTTCTGTTGACAAGTTTTTGTTTCAGGTTTGGTGGTTGTTTAAATGCAAGGATGGGAGCAATTATACTGCAATACTCATTATTAATCTATATATATAGATTAATAATTACTAAATTACTAGGTTACTGGACATTCACGGCTGCTTCACTCTTCAAATATATATATATATTTGTATATATATATGTTTATATGTAGATCTGTGCATGTGTATATATATCATTTTACTAAAATCCTCATCAGTTTCTGTGATATAGAATAGCTTCATATATTAGAAGTTTAAAGAGAGTTAAAGAATGACCTTGCTAGCTAACTCTTTATTGTCTTATAAGTTGAAAAAGGAAAATGGTGCTGGAGGAATCAAAATGTTTTTTATGTTCAATGTTAGGCCAAATAAATTTATGTTACATATTATGGACTATATGCTTTGATCTGCGAGTCATTGATTTATGTTTTATTGAAATGCAATCAACATTGTTTTCTTTTTGTTTTTTTTTGTTTTTTTTAATTTTACTTCAGTTTCTACAAATAAGAAACAGATATTACAAAATTATACAAAACACAAATATACAAATACAAGATGTATTACAGTCATACAAAAACTATAAAAGGGTTATGTCTTATGAGTTTAAAGAATGGAAATATTTATCCCAAATCAGCCAACTGTTAAACCTGGATAAAACAATGCCCATGTCGTATAGATTCCTTTCTAATTCTCTGTTCTTTTTGAGAATTGTTAATACTTCATTCAGTGATGGAATAAGTTCTGATTTCCAGCATTTGGCAATAAGCCATTTGACTACTGAGACTACCTGTATAATTAAAGCTTGTTCTTCCATCTTAAGCCTATTGTCCATGATGTGAAGAGAACCATTTCACAGGACGGCTTAATGATTTTACCGCAAATTTTAGAAAATATTCAAAAGTCAAACTCCAAAGTTTCTTAATGGGGTCACAGTCCCACCAAATATGTTTGTGCGTCCCCTGCTGATTACAAAGCCTCAAACAAAGCTCCCTATTAGGATTATTGTTAATAATTGCTATCTTTGCTGGGACAAAGTACCACCTCTGAATCACTTTAAAATTTACTTCTCTATATGCTTGATATTTAATAATTTTCTGTGAGAACGCAAACGCTCTAGACCAATTTTCCATGTCAATTAAGTTATTACATTATTTTTCCCATTTAAGCATACCTGGAGATTTTTCAGTCTTATCCTGTTTTCTTAATATGTCATAGCATTTGGAAATTATATGTTTCCTGTCATTATAAAATACTAACTTTTCGAAATTGGTTAAGGATCTGTTTGAGGTAATTAAATATTTCCATTTTAAAATAACTTTTTTAACTCTCTCATATTCCAACCATTTAGAAGATGGAAAACTAAAATCATCACATAACTTGGAAAAATACTTAATTTCACCTTTATCGCACAGATCTCCCAATGTCTGTATATTCCAATTACCCCAATTACGAAGACAGGCCAAGTTAACAACATTACTTAGACCTAACAATGACATTTCCGAACACGGAATATTATTATTGGGAAATTTATCATACCAAAGCCAATCCCTTAATGATAATCCCTTAGCTAAACATTGTTCTATAGTTATCCACTTATTTTGTTTTGTTTTAGCGGACCAGGGTATAAAATGAGAAAGCATTGTAGCCATATAATATTCTTCAACACAAGGGGACGCAATGCCTCCTTTTATAAAGCTCTTCCTAACAATCCTTGAATTAATTCTAGATTTTTTCCCATTATATATAAAGGAATCGATCAAGGTTTGGTATTTTTTAATTATAGTTTCAGGAACAGATAAAGGCAAACATCTAAATAAATAATTTATTTGCGGTAATATAGACATCTTTACGGCTGCTATTCTACCGAACCAGGATAATCTATTTGATTTCCAATTTATTAGTTGTTTTTTAATTTTGTCATATAGTTTTCGAAAAATTCATTTTAATTAGATTTTCCAATTTTTCAGAAAATTCTATTCCCAAGTAATTGATTTTATTTAACTCCCAATCAATTTCCCAAATGTTTTTCAGAGAAGTTATTTCATCTTCGTCTATATTTATCGTTAATACCTACGTCTTTGACCAATTTATTTTGTAGTAGAAAATTAAACCACATTTATTTATTAAATCCTGATTCTGTATTAAAGACTTTCTAGGTTCGGCTTTAGTTAATATCACATCATCAGCATAAAGCATGATTTTAAGCTCAGAATCACCAATTCTAATTCCATGAATTTTCTTATTCATTCTAATGGCTTCTGCCAAAGGTTCCATCATCAAGACAAAAATTAAATGAGATAATGGACAACCCTGATGGGTCCCATTGGTAATAGAGAAAGTGTTTGTTTTTAGGCCATTTCCTACAACACAGGCGGTGGGGTTTGAATATAAGGCCCCTATAGATTTCACTCCAAAATCTTCAAAACCGAATTTTAGTAATACTTGATTCATAAAATCCCAGTTTAGCCTGTCAAAGCCTTTTCTGCATCTAATGTGATAACTATAGAAGGTTTAAGGTTATCCTTACAAAAAGTTAATTAATCTCCTTGTATTATCAGCTCCCTGCCTATCTTGTAAAAAACCCTATTGATCCATATTTATTAATTTACCAAGGCACAAGCTCAATCTTTTAGCTAAAATTTTTGCATATCATTTTATATCCGTGTTCATTAAAGACATCAGTCTATAATTCTTACACCACCTTATATTTTTATTTTGCTTTGGAATATTAATTATAACTGCCGCTAACATTTCTTTAGGCGAACTCCCCTTTCTTTTAATTTCATTGAACACTTCAGCTAGATGTCTTAAAGGTTTTGTAATAATAATTTACAAAGCCATCTGGACCAGGGGCTGGATTTAACTTTAAGTTATCAATTACTTCTTCAATTTCTAATGTTTTTATTTCACTGTTTAGATAATCTAAGTCTTCCTTAGGGATTTTGGGAAGTGAAAGTCTATCCAAAAATGTAGTAATATCTTCTGTTTTTGGTTTTATAACTGCATCGTTACTATCTAAATTGTAAAGATTTTCATAAAAGTCAAAAAAGGCCTTTTCAATATCACTAGGATTTGTTAATGTAATTGAGTCCTTCTTTTTGTTTTCAATTATTAATTCATCTATTCTGTTAATTGGTTTATTATTTTTTAATTTCCGAGCTAATAGTTTCCCAACTTTATTATCCAAAAAATATTTTCTCTGTTGAAGTTTCCACAGGCTATTATCAATATTTTTTTGGACAATTTTGTTTATTCCGTTTTTTACTTTTCTAATCTTTATACTCTTATCAGCTGAAGGGAAAATGTATTTTGTCTTTCAAGAATTGCTAATTGTGCATATAAGTCTCGGAGTGATAGACCACTCTGTTTCCTTCTATGTGCACCCCATGGGCCTCATTCTATTATCGGCCGTAGGCGCTGCGGGGCCGCAAGGACCGGCCGCAAGCTATTCTGCTATTCTATTCCCCTCCGGCTGGGGATTCCGGCAGGCTTGCGGCCGGCGCCTTGCTATCTCTTGCGGCCGCACACGCCGGAGGAAAGCCTTTGATCTAAAACGGCCGCAAGAGTTTCAGCCGCAAGAAAAGCCCGGTTGCTATTCTATTGCTCCGGGAACCCTCTCTGCAAGGCTAAAAGCGAGCCGCAGCTTACTTGCAGGAAAAAGGTCCCGCTAGCACCAATTAAGCACATTATAAAGCCGAAATAAAGCCATCCTGCACTCTGAGGAGACTATAAAGTGATTGTAGGTGTTAGCAAAAATAGCACAACATTCCCCTATACTCAAATCCGTAAAAACAAATTTTTATTAAATATGTCAAATATCCATGGAAAAAGTCCAGAGTGCTTGGAGCACCTCAGACCTGGCCACGCTGCGGCCGGAAAATAAACAGTTAATGTAAACTCGGATTTGGGTTGATGTGCAAGCTTGAGAGTGGGTTACTATTAATCCTCATGTCCCCCAATATGATCCCTAGCATTTACAAAGATTTACAGTGCAGTCTTCAATTTATATTTGACTTTAAAAAATTTGGAGCTTACGGCCGGTTCCAAGATATGCGGCCGGCCGTAAGGGGAGATCCTTGCGGGGCCGTATAATAGAATTGCGAGGTAACAGAACCCCCGCAAGGAATCGCAGCCTTGCGTCCGTTTTACGGCCGATAATAGAATGAGGCCCCATGAGAGTAACATTCCTCTTATATATGCTTTATGGGCATTCCAAATCGTTGAGTGCTCAGGAACTGAATTCTCATTAAATCATTGTTGATAATAAAAACCATTGAAATAAACAATGCTTCCTTTAAGCTTATGTCCGCAGCATTACACAGCTTCTCTTGATTGGTTGTTGTTAACCACTGCCTTTCTACCAGCCAATCACATCTCATCTGGAACTATTTATTGCTGCACCTGCCTCCTTTCAGTGCATGGTGTTGGTTCCTGTAACTGGGAGTACTTCTAGTTACTCCTGTTCCTTCCTGCTTGGTTTTACTACAGTTCTTGCTCCATTTCTGTTGACTTTCAAACTGATCCAGAATGTTACTGATCTTGTTGGATTTCTGCCAGCCCTTGATCTTTGGCTTGTCTGACCACTCCTTTGCCATTGCCCTTGGACTTATTACTTTGGACATGCCATCCTCTGGTACTTAATTCCTGAAGGATTTTACCACATTTGCCCTGATATTACAAAAGGACAATAATAGACCTGGATGGAGTAGCTAAGGCCCTGTCTTCATAGGGATCTCTCCTGAAAGTTGTTAAAGCCCAGCTGCTTCAGATGGATCAAATACAAGGCTTGCAGGAGCCTCATTTGTCTAGTCATGGCCATAAACCTGATGCCCACAAAACCTGCTTGTCTATTTTGGACGATAAACTTGAACAAATCACTTGGGCAATTGCCAAACTATGTGCTTGATTGGAATCACCTGCTGCCCACCCACATGATCCAGCTGTGGTGCAAGTGGCAGCCTTTCAGTTGCCTATAAATCCTCGCCCAGTGTCTTACAAACCCCACATACCTGCTCCAAGACATAACTCTGTTGATCCAATTGCCTACCGAGGATTCATTCAAAAATCCAAGAAAAAAAGAGTCCAAAGTCATGAGAACCTAGCTGTTAAATATAGTCCTTTTATACTGGAATTCTAACCGTATATCCTGACCAGTTAACTTACATCTGACTGCTAAAAGAACTCCAAATACACTGGAAACTTATAAGTTAAAAGGTTTATCAACATACAACAGGTAGTGGTGAGATTGGCATCTGAAATACAAGGCTCTACCTAGGTAATACTAATGTGTGTATGCAAGAGTGTAGAGTATTTCTCTTGATTCCTCTGTTCCTTTCCTGAGATAATTCTACTACCCAGCAAGTCCATTTGGCCCAGTTATACACATCATAGCCACACCCTGGGATTGTCCCAGCCATTCAAATCTTTCATCAGTGAATGACCCCTGGATGTGATTCTTCATTTCACCTTTGCTCCACCTCCCTTCTCTTTTGAGTTGATTCCCATGCTTTGTGTCCATGATGCAAATTCATCCCTGAGGTTTTTAGTACTGACCATTTGTTGTTTGATCACCAGCAGGGTGTCATCCGGGAAAGTTATCTTTCCTTTGTTCCTTATGACAGATAACATTACAGATAACTTAATATCCACAAGCAAGACATTCAAGCATAATAACCTCTTCATTACAGCTCCAAAATTGGTTAATTCATCATATATTTATAACACTAGCCAAATGATAAATTCAAGAGTCTTCCTCGCCAGCACGTTCTGGCTTCTTCTTTGTCACCAAGGATGGTGGCCTTAGACTGTACATATCACATATGACTACCTGGGTTTGAATAAGATTAGGGTGAAGTACTACTATGGCCTTCCACTAATTTCTGAACTCCACTAATTTCTGAACTATTAGTTACTGTCCTGGTTCTAAGCACTGTAAAGCAGATGCACTGTCCTGGTTCTAAGAACTGTAATGCAGTGCACTTTCTCTGGCCCATGAATCAGTTCTCCTTCCATGCAAGAAAAGATAATGCCTCTTACAATATTTCTGGACTCCATTTTTATAACCCTGTTCCTCAAGATCTCAGCTGCTCCGTCTAAGATACCTCTGGAAACTATACACCCAGAGGACAAGTTTTTGTGCCTCCATTCTATCGTAAAGAGGTCCTAGGACTCATGCCTCTTTCTGGTCTAGTCATTCTGGTGTCCAAAAACTCTGGACCTTCTATTTTTGGTGGCCTAGGTTTCTATGTCAATGTCAAGAAGTTTGTAGTAGCTTGTAACACTAGTGCTAGATCCATTACCCCCAATTCTCTTCCATTTGGGTTGCTCCAACCATTGGAAGTTTAAGTTCATGCATGCATTCACATCACTATTGACTTTCAAAAGATTGACTGTAATATGGGTAGTAGTAGATTGGTTCTCCCATCAAGTCCATTTCATCCAACTACCCTCTGCTGCTGATCTGGTGGATCAGTTTCTTCAGGAAATCTATAGGCTAAACAGATTTCACTCAGAATGAGGATTCCACTCTTTCTCCCTTTTCTTGAGATCCTTTATGCAGATACTTGGTATACAACTAAAATGGACTCACTGAGAGAACCAATCAAGGGCTGGAATAATATATAAGACAATTATGTTCTATAGAACAGAATAACTGGGCTGATATTCTACCCTTGGCTCAATTCGTCCATAATAACTAACAGTGTGATTCCTTATGTACTACACCATTTTATGCAGCTTTGGCTAAAACCCATTTTGTTTACCTTTATCTGCTCTTCCAACTGGGTATCCTCCAGCTGACCTTTGTGCAGAAGTCATTCATCAAGTAAAGTCTTCTACTCATCGTATGCTTAATGAATCTGCCATTGATCATAAGCGTTATGTTGAAAATAATTCCTGTCTCCCTAAGCAAAGAGATTTTATTTGAAATCTTCAGCTTCAAGAGGCCTCACCCAAGTTGGGTCCAAAATACATTGATGAAAATAATTCCCGTCTCCCTAAGCAAAGAGATTTAGTTTGAAATCTTCAGCTTCAACGGCCCTCACCCAAGTTGGGTCCAAAATACATTGATCGTTTTCCTATTGTAACCAAGTCCAGCCCAGTAGTCTTTCACTTGATCCTACCACTTATTTTAAAGATATTTGGAGCACTCTTTGACACTACCTTTTTTGGGATTGAGATATAGACTAACATTTTCTAGTCTACTGACAATTATTTTCCAATTGTGTTAGCATAGTGCAAGCAACACGTTCACAGCATCATCTTGTAGGAATGTGAACAGCTTAGCTTCTGTGTATTCCTGCCACCCCTTCTTTATCTGATCTGCTTCTGTTAAGATCCTACCATTTTTATCTTTTATAACAATCACTTTAGCATGAAAGGTTCCCTTGGGATTCCTAATTATCTTAAAGAGATTTATTGCCTTTCCCATTCTGTTATATTCTTCTTTCTTTTCCTATATATATTACCTTTCACTTTTTACCTGGGCTACTTTCAAAGCCTCATCAGACTTCAGGTTTGCTTTCTTAGCTTTCTTTCATTTTGTTAGGGAAAGCGCTATGGACACCGGATTCCAAGCTCAAAGACAGGGCCCTCCATTCATTGCAATGTGTGAATCTTGAACTTGTCATTGCCGATAATTTAACTTATGTATAGCGCTACGAATATGTAGGCACGTTACAAATAAACGATAATAATAATAATTTTGGAATATTCTTTGATGTTGTTTTCGGGACAATGACACAAACTTCTGTCCAAAGTGATTCAGATATTCTATCATCATGTCTATTCCTTTAAAGCTATTATTTACCTCCACTGAATATTAACAGGTGATATACATTTTTATGTATCTGCTAATCTGATAATTTCCCCTCTTTTCCTCAGTTTAATTCTGAACTTTGCTATAAGAAGCTCATGATCTGAGCCCCAGACAGCTCCAGGTCTTCTTTTTGCTAAAAGTATAAAGTATATAGTGGACCTGATTTATATATTGTTTATCTGGTGATTTTCATGCGCATAGTCATTGGAAGAGGGTGTTTACTATGACTAAAGAATTATTCATTTTAACAGAATTCTACTAATCTCTGACCTGCTTCATTTTGTACTCCAAGGCCAAATTTGCCAGTTATTCCACGCAGCGGCGGCTGGTGAACTTTCAAGTTGGGGGGGCGCCAGGGAAAAACTTGGCTCCTCCTCTTACACAAACCACACCCATTTAACCCCCCCCGATGTCATAATGACCTTTATATGCCCCGCCCAATGACCTTATACTTGCCCCGCCCATTGAAATACATGATCAGCACTGCAGCAATGTCATGAAGCAAAGTAACAATGTGTTAAATTCATTGGTATACAATATAGATTGAAAAGACTCATGTGACAAGACTACAGCAATATCAAAATTGCACCTATATGCATTAACAGAAAAATTAAAGCAATGACACTCACCATCAGTTGGCTCTACTTCTCTGGGTGTTTACATTCAGTAAGTCAACCAACGAATCCAAACAAATCTGCTGCCACAGAGTGTTTGTACCTGGGGTGATATAAACCAAAAAAAATCAATCAGACCGTTCAAGACCCAATCCATACCTTAAAAACCTTAAATGACCAATCAGGACCATATAGGCCCAAACCGTACCTCAAAAACCTTAAATGACCAATCAGGACCATATTGGCCCAAACCGTACCTCAGAAACCTTAAATGACCAATCAGGACCATATAGGCCCAAACCGTACCTCAAAAACCTTAAATGACTAATAAGGACCAAATAGGCCCAAACCGTACCTAAAAAACCTTAGAAGACCAAGTGTGACCATATAGGCCCAAACCGTACCTTAAAAACCTTAAATGACCAATCAAGACCATATAGGCCCAAACCGCACCTCAAAAACCTTAAATGACCAATCAGGACCATATAGGCCAAACCGTACCTCAAAACCCTTAAATGACCAATCAGGACCATATAGACACAAACCGTACCTCAAAAGCCTTAAAAGACCAAGTGTGACCATATAGGCCCAAACCGTACCTTAAAAACCTTAAATGACCAAGTGTGATTATATAGGCCCAAACCGTACCTTAAAAACCTTAAATAACCAATCAGGACCATATAGGCCCAAACCGTACCTTAAAAACCTTAAATGACCAATCAGGACCATGTACGCCCAAACCATACCTCAAAAACCTTAACAGACCAAGTTTGACCCTATATGACCAAACCGTACCTTAAAAACCTTAAATAACAAGTGTGACCAATATAGGCCCAAACCTTACCTTAAAAACCTTAAATGACCAATCAGGACCATATAGGCTCAAACCGTACCTCAAAAACCTTAAATGACCTTAAAAGACTTTTTATATCCACTGTACATGTATATCTTTTTATTTAATAATTGTTCAAATGTATTTTTATTACACATTATTTATTATACATATTACAGTGCTATATATATGTGCTATACATGTTACAGGATATTATCCTGTAACATGTATAGCACATAAATAGCACTGTAATATGTATAATAAATATTACTACATTTTCTGTAACATGTATAGCACATAAATAGCACTGTAACATGAATAATAAACATTACTACATTTCCTGTAACATGTATAGCACATAAATTGCACAGTAATGTATTAAACTATAAATAATAGTACATATTATATGAACTATTATTTATTATACATATTACAGTGCTATTTATGTGCTATACATGTTACAGGGTCACACTAACCTTTTTTGCCCTTCCAGGATTCCATACCTGCTATTCTAATTTTTACAAGACTCTGATTGGTTGAAATCAATGTCAATCAAAATTTCAGCCAATCAGGGTCCTCAAAAATTAGAATAAAAGGCGGAGCGTGGGATAAAATCAATTAGTCGCCGGGGAAGCTCCCGAAGGAGGAGCTTCATTAGCTCAGTGTTTTCTTTTTATAGAGCCTCGTTTTTTTTTAGGGTGGAGGCCTATTGCCAGGGGCCAGAAAGGATGGACAATGGCTTCAATCAAGATGAGGACATGGGCTTCTAGCAACATTGGAGGACATGGGCTTCAATCAACATGGATTGGAATGCCCGACTATCCAGGGCAGAAGGCCGCCGCTGGAGGGGTCAATTTGGAAGGTATGTGCTGTTATGTTTACTTATTGTTTTTTTCCCCTTCCCATATTTTTATTCCATCTTTGAAAGTGTCAGGCAAAGTATCCTTTTTATTTTAACTGCAATGTAAAAGATCCATTGCCTGTCACTTTGAAAAATGGAATAAAAATATGGGGGGGGGGGGGGGGGGGTTGTGTTGTGTGTTTAACTGGTAGCATAGGCAGGTGGGTTGGTAGTTGGGTCAGGGTGGGGTCACTGGGTCAGGGTGGTAGTTAGATGGGTTGGTAGTTGGGTCAGGGTGGGCTGTGGTCACTGGGTTGGTAGTTGGGTCAGGGTGGTAGTTAGGTAGGTGGGTTGGTAGTTGGGTCAGGGTGGGGTGTGATCACTGGGTTGGTAGTTGGGTCAGGGTGGTAGGTAGGTGGGTTGGTAGTTGGGTCAGGGTGGGGTGTGGTCACTGGGTCAGGGGGGTAGGTAGGTGGGTTGGTAGTTGGGTCAGGGTGGGGTGTGGTCACTGGGTTGGTAGTTGGGTCAGGGTGGTAGTTAGGTAGGTGGGTTGATAGGTAGGTTGGGGTGGGGGTTGGCCAGGCCCCGATGGGCCTACAGGGTGGGTGATCGGGGGTTGGCACAGGCCCCATGGGGGTGATCGAAGATTGGCACAGGCCATAGGGGCCTACTGCGGGGGTTGGCACAGGACTTATGGGCTTACTGCGGGGGTTGGCACAGGGCCCATGGGCCTACTGCGGGGGTTGGCAACGGCCTTATGGGCCTACTATGGGGGTTGACACAGGCCACATGGGCCTACTGCGGGGGTTGGCACAGGCCCTAGGGGCCTACTGCGGGGGTTGGCATAGGCCCCATGGGGGTGATCGGGGGTGGCACAGGCCCCATGGGTGTGATCCAGGTAATCGGGCGGTGGCACAGGCCCCATGGGGGTGATCGGGGGGTGGCACAGGCATTATGGGCCTACTGCGGGGGTTGAAACAGGCCCCATGGGCCTACTGCGGGGGTTGGCACCGGCCCTATGGACCTACTGCGGGGGTTGGCACAGGCCCCATGGGCCTACTGTGGGGGTTGGCATAGGCCCCATGGGGGTGATCGGGGTGATCATGGGGTGGCACAGGCCCCATGGTAGTGATCGGGGGTGGCACAGGTCTTTTGGGCCTACTGGGGGGGTTGGCACAGGCCCCATGGGCCTACTGGGGGGGTTGGCACAGGCCCTATGGGCCTATTGCAGGGGTTGGCACAGGCCCCATGGGCCTACTGTGGGGGTTGGCATAGGCCCCATGGGGGTGATTGGGGGGGTGGCACAGGCCCCATGGGGGTGATCAGGGTGATCGGGGGGTGGCACAGGCCCCATGGGGGTGATCGGGGTTGTCACAGGCCCAATGGGCCTACTGCGGGGGTGATTGGGGGTTGCCCAGGCATTGCAGGCCTAGGTAGGTAAATTGGTGGGTGGGTGTGTGTGGGTGGCAGGCAGGCATAGAGGGGTAACTGGGGGACCCTTCATTTTATTAGGGGGACTAGGGGCTTTGGCAGGGCAGGGCAATGTTATAACTTACTGTAGGTTAGTCTCAGTGATGGGTTCTTTCTCAGCAGGAGCAGGAAACAGAGAGGGCTGGCTTATGGGGTCAGGGGTGTAGATATAGCAGGGCACCTGTCAGTCACACAGAAACACGAGTCTCTATTAGTTAGTGGGCACCCTTGGCTAACGGTCTGGGTGGGTCTATATGGGGAACCTGGCAACTAGACAGCCTTCCAGCATTCATTGGCTGATGCTGAAAGGCTGTCAATCATTCAAATGGATACATTCTCACTGCCCATGCATAGCTTCTCCCTGGTTGCTGGGCGTAATTGATTAACGGTCATGACTCACTCAGACACTCTCTAAGGGTTGGTAATATGATCACACAGCGTCCAGGGAAGCATTGGGAGATTGCACACAGCAGTGAAGGGATACAAGGGGTTATCTTAAAGTGGCAGTCTTCCAGGTGAATAGTTCTAACGAAAGCATACAGAAGAACACATGAATGCTGATACAGATAATATTTTATTATTTTATGAGAGTACATATGAATTAAATGTGTAATCTAGTGGTAGAGTGACTGAAAATTGTTGCGGGGCTGAAAATTGTTGGGGGGCCGTTGCCCCGACGCCCAATGAACGGGCCGACACTGATTCCACGTATCTTTTGGTTCTCTACTTTAGCATTTCAGTCTCCTATGATGGATGTAACATCTTTTCTTGGTGTTATATCTAGGAGGTGATCAATATCCTTGTAGAATTATTAATATTAATAGGCTGTTTATCCTTACCAGGTAATTTCAGAGTAGCTTTCACAGATTTGTAAAAGATTTTAAACAAGTTTATGAAGTGCCCTTCAAATCTAAATTTCTTAAGAGAGGCATAGAGATATGGCCACTCCAGGCAGTCGAAGGCCTTTTCTACATCTAAGGCTAAAAGACAGGCTGCGTTTTTATTTGTTTTTGTATGATAAATCAAGTTTAGGACTTTTCTAAAGTTATCCCCTGCCTGTCTATGTGATACAAACCCCACGTGATCATTATGTACTTACTAGCGAATTGCCCGTCAAAAAATGACGGCAATGAAATTGTAAGGTAGCTAATGGTGTTTGGTGTGTAATAATGAAATATATAATACATTAATAAATGAATATACTTTACCTATTTTGAAGCATTGTGTTAAAGAGCTGGCAATGTGTTTTGATGTTGCTGCAGCATTAGTGGTGTGGATCTGCTGTGTAAGCGTGCTGAATGTGTGCAGTGTAATAGTGTGCGTGCGCGAGACCAAACCGTTAGCGTAGTCGTGTACTTCCGCATTGTCGTAAAATGGCGGGTAATGTGTGGTATGCGTCTTAGCGGAATATCCGTCAGTGTTTTGTGGTGTTTTGCGAGTTTCTTGTGGTGTTTTGCGTGTTTAGAGTGCTGTAGCCTCGTTTTCGTTTTGTTCGGCGGCCATTTTTTCTCTCGCTTATAGAATTTTTTAGTGTCTAAACTCTTTTATTTTGAGTTAAATGAAGGTGTAAGTTGCTTTTTAGAGGTCCTGGATGCTCCCTCTTGCTGTAGGTAATCTTTTTATGTATGTGTTGTGTGTATTTATTGTGTTTTTAATTTTTTCATGTTCGCAGGTTGTGGACGATTTTTGCGAGGTCGTAATGTGCGCTAACGTGTCTCGTATGTTGTTTGCATTTGTAGCCTCGTTTTCGTTTTGTTCGGTGGCCATTTTTTCTCTCGCTTAGCGAATTTTTTAGTGTGTAAACTCTTTGATTTTGAGTTAAATGAAGGTGTAAGTTGCTTTTTTGAGGTCCTGGATGCTCCCTTTTTGCTGTAGGTAAGCTTTTTATGTATGTGCTGTGTGTATTTATTGTGTTTTTAATTTTGTAATGTTCGCGAGTTGCGTCCCATTGTTGCAAGGTCGTAATGTGTGATAACGTGTCTCGTATGTTGTTTGCATTGCGAGGTAAAGTTTGCGAGGGTCGTAGTTGGTGTGTCGTGTTGTTTGCGTGGTCGCGGTTGTTGTGTGGTTGTTTGTGTTTGAATATAAATTTTGCGATGGTCGCAGTTGCTGGCAAGGAGCGCCTTCGGCGCTCCATGCCAGCAACTGAGGCCCTAGCCCGCAGCCCTCGCTACGCAAGCCCGCAAGCGTTAGCAACAACTCGTACGCTCACAACTATATATGTGGGGAGGAAGGTAGAAATCTTTTCTGCCATAATTTTCACCAACATTTTTATATCCCCATTTAGCAATGAAATTGGTCTATAATTTCTGGTTACTAAAGAGTCTCGGCCTTACTTAGGAAAAAGTACTATTTCAGCTCTGTTTCATTTGGGGGGACTTATTGGCCTTCTAGAATTGCATCATATATCGCAACCAGATAGGGAGCCAATATGTCTATATATTTTTTATAATAAAGGTTTGTGAACCCATCGGGACCTGGAGATTTACTAAGTTTGGACTTTTGAATTACTTTCCTAACTTATTCTAATGTTACTTCATTATTAAGTAATTTAAGATCCTCATCTGACAGGGATGGTAGGTCACATGCATCGAGAAAGGTCTGCATTTTATGTTCATCTATACGTGAGGAAGCAGTATATCATTTTTTTGTAGAACGTTAAGAATGCGTCTTGAATCTTAATTGGACTGACAGTAATTTGTCCTGATTGAGTTTTTATTTGCTTGATTTTTTATTGTGTTATTGTAGCTTTTAACTTTTTAGCCAATAAAGAATCTGGTTTGTTAACTTTACTAAAACAATTCTGTTGGGTCCACCTAAGAACTTTATCTGTATGTTCTAATATAATTAAGTCCAGTTCCGCTCTAATTTTATCAATTTGTTGTCTATTCTTATTTGTAGGGTTAGCATGATTTATTAGTTCTAATTTTTGTATTCTTCAGACAAATATGTTTCCCTTTTTTTTATAATTAGCTGCTATCTTGATGCAAGTACCTCTTATATAAGCTGTGTGAGTGACCCATGTCCATCCTAACCCTGTGTCTTGAGTAAGAATAGACTGAAAAAAAATGTCTAGGTCTCAAGATATTTGGTCTCGTAAAATAGGGTTGGATAACAGCCTTTCATTAACTCTCCAAGTATATGGGTGACACATTTCTGTCCCTAAATCTATTTTAGCTTTGACCATGGAATGATCCGACCAGGTGCATGGAACTATTTAAACTGCATTTGTCTGATCTATCAGAGAGGCATCAATTAGTAAATAATCTATCCTAGAGTATGTGCCATGTCTATTGGAGTAAAATGAATACTCCCTATCATTGGGATGTAATTCCCTCCAGACATCCACAAGATTACATTTGTCAAAAAGGGAGTGTATTTGCTTTAATTTTCTAGAGTAACGGTTCCCACTGCACTTGCCTGACCTATCTTGGTTTATGTCTAGGGCTAGATTAAAGTCCCCACCAATGATCAGTTTACCATAATCCAGTTGGTCCAGATGTTTAAGTAGATCAATCAAGGTTTTGTGGGGGTCAGTTGTTGGGGCATAGAGAGAGATAAAGGAAATTCTGGTCTCTTGTATCGTTCCTGTGATAATTATATGATTCCCCAACAGGTCTACCTTCCTTTTTTCAAATATAAATTGGAAGTCTTTATGTAACAGAATTGCAGACCCTGCTTTTTTGGAAATATGGCTGGTGGTATAAAATAGTGGATAATTTTTGTTCAAGAATTTGGGGATTTTATTTTGTTTGAAATTAGTTTCTTGTAGAAACAAGACATTTGGATGATGATCCTTATATGTGAGAAAGGCCTTGCTCCTTTTAAAAAGGGAATTAAATCCCTTTATGTTATGTGTAAAAAAAAAAACACATTCTGTGCTAGTCATTGGATTGTATGTATGTTTTGCTTTGTTCGCCACTTACCCCTGTGGTGTTACTTACTGCGGAGGAGGCTGCGGTGACCCTGGAGTCCAGAGGAGAAGCTTCCTAATGGGTTCTGCATAGATTTTCTGAAACAATTCTCTCTAATCCAGGGGTTCTTGAAAGATAGTTCATAGTATACTGGGAGATCTCCAAAAGGTGACTGGAAGACCTTACATTAATATGGAGATTTAAAGCTCACTATGTTGTAATATCAGCTCACAAATGGTTGTGAAGTTCATAGCAAATATGGGAGAGGTGCAACATATTTGAATGCCATGTTTTGTGAGGATCCATGTACCTATTCGTGTGATGCCTGGGCATTACTTCTAACAACCATGGGTGTTTAGCATAATCTCTGAAAGAACAATTAGTAGTGTCATCCCCACATTTGTAACTTTGTAAATCCCTTTTTATGAAATGCTATATACATTTATTTCTATTTCACTAATGAATAGAGGGTGTTTTTGCTCGTTAGTATAGTATTACTTATCCAACACATAAGAAAGTCATCATACCATGAATATTTTCAAATACAATTGGAATGCTGCCATACAATAAGAAGCATGAAACTGTTCTATGTAATTAATAGCAACATCTTTACAGTTATGACCAACTAAGTTCATAATAGCTATTCTTACTGTCCATTTATTGTATTGCTTTATGGAGGGGATTGATTAAATGCTCATCACATTGTGTATACAGCAATAGTGTGCAAGAAAAAAATATTGCTGGCACAGTGAGATGATAGTTTTATTTTCTTTAGTTCTTTCTTGATTTTAAATGAGCTTACATTTATCTGTGGGAAAAAAAGCAAACTGAGGGAAACTGTACACTTCCACCAAGTCTACAGAGGCTACTGATTTTTTTACTGTTTTTTTTACCTGCAAATGATAGTCAGAGACAACCTGACTCCCAGTCTAGAGGACTAAGGTGCTGGTTTCACTCTGGGAGTTCAGACTTATTGACCTTAAAAGATACAGCATGCCAAAGATGGTATAGGAAACCCATATTTATACTATATTTTTAAAGGAGGTAGATGTGGAAACAAATACTGCCACTACTTTAGTAATTATTATATTCATATAAAGTGCCACTGTAGTCCAAAAACATCTATTGTGCATTTAAAAAAGTATTTTAACATAAAAAAATATTTTGTTTGAAAAATAAGTACTATTACCATTACTATTGAGTAAACAAATAACAGATATTAAGTATAGAAGACAACAATGGGCTCTTCTATATAGTCATGGTCATGCATTTCCTTGCACATCTCCTTCAAAGGATCACGTTTTCCAGATTTTCTCTTGTGCTAAGCTGTTACAGGATCAATCACACAAAGACCCCTAATTAAGCAATTGTTAGCTACTGGATCCCGTAATGTAGCCTGTAAACTAATTTGCTATTCAATTGGCGTCTTTGAGCTACCCGCAAACGATTTCCAGGTTACAGGCTGAGAATTCTTGCTATTGTTAAAATTGTAACTCAGACCCCTCTAAGCCTTTGATTGTTCAAGCCCATAAATGATACAATCGCAAATTGCTATTCCATTGCTACAATTCCTCAAGCCCGCAATTGTTTTCACACCCATAAATGTCAAATGTAGAAGGAAATCCTATGAGTACCAGATAGGACTCGCAAGGGGGTTAAACACCTGATCATAGCAATGTAAATGAAAAAAAAAAAAAAAAATCAATACTGCACTTTAAAAGACGGGAAAAGCAATGAAAGATATTAGAATTAATTGCACAACAGTCTCAAGCTAGCACATCTGCAATCAAAAATATTTTTTATTTACGTTTCATTTCCGTGTTATATCAATCTCAGTAATCAAGGAGTTAATACATATAAGGCCACCCACATGGACTATAACATTTCCTTCATTCATTTTTATTATTTATTTATTTAGTACATTGCCGGATTGTGAGTCTGATCGCATATCAGATTTCTAAACACTAATTGATTGACGTTTTGCCTCCATGTTTTACTAATGTCATGATGATAAAATCCAGCATACGTAGTGTTTGTTCCTAGAGCGCATTACAAGACTGAAACACTAGCAAACATGCAATCTAAACACTACACAAGCTGTTTTGTGATCAAATATTAAGTAAAATGTGTTTAAGTTTCATGATAACTAACAGGAAATGCAGAGAGCATGTTTTAGTCTGTAGATATCATTGGCTCACAGAGTGCAAGCCCCCAAGAACAGCTAAATGTCGGAATAAGTTTTTGTGGTCTGAGACCTTTATTTAAAAATTAGAAAACAAAGTTTCACTTTTAACAAATACAGTTTTTCTGATGGAAGAAAGAAAAAAAGTAAGCTCACGTCCCTTTACTCATCAACTAGGAAGGGGATTATTTTTTTGATTAATTTTCTTTTGATCCTATTTAAGTTGTACATCATCTGTATCCAAGGTCCCTCCCAGGTGCTAAATCACTAAAGGAAGAAAACAAAAGATGACCCTCTGTTACAGCAATATTGCATATATACATTCAAAATGAAAGGCTGTGTTCAATATGTGTACTTTCTAAAAAATTAAATATTCAGGTTCTTCATTATACAAATATGTTGTGTGTCCCCTGATAGTCATTGCTTATGCACAGATAAATATAAAGGTAAGCCCATCAATTGCCCACATCAAATATGGCGCCGCGTATGCCTCAGAAATTGACTAGTACGGCTAAAGCGGTGGTAGGCGCACAGATGACGTATGCAGTCGGGTGGAGCTAGTTGCCGTGGGAGCGGTGGAGCCGGGAGCTGCGTCACATAGCGGGGACCGCCATATTGTGTGCGGAGAGATGGGGCAGTGCGGGGTGATCTCCTCTAAGACCGTGCTGGTCTTCCTCAACTTGATCTTCTGGGTGAGAATGTGGGACCCCGGGAGTGGGAGGTGGCGCTTGGGCACTGTGCTGGGTATTGGAGATGGCTACCGACATTAATGTATTTGTTGTGATTAATATATATATCACACATACACACACACACACACACATTCTGTTATTGTATTTCTCGTGGTGTAGACCCTCCTATGTTAAGTTGATCAGGTGTTATGAAGAGGTTTGGGGAGGTGACATAGGTGGAGGTTACAAGGACTTTGTTGTGTTTTTGTGTAGTATTCAGATAGGTATCTGGATGCCCTCTCTCTGCAGACTATGACCCCTCTCTTTGCCTGGGGGCCCCTCTCTTTGCTGACCATCACCCCCTGGTGCCCCTCTTTCCTTTTCTCTGCAGATCATTCTCTCTCATATCATCCCCTCCTGGCTACTCCTATCTCTCTCTCCCTCTGCAGACCATCATCCCCTCCTGGCTGCACCCCCCCCCTTCTTTGTCTGCAGATCATCCCCTCCTGGCTACTCCTATCTCTCTCTCTCTGCAGACCATCATCCCCTCCTGGCTGCACCCCCCCCCCCCCCCTCTTTGTCTGCAGATCATCCCCTCCTGGCTACTCCTATCTCTCTCTCTCTCTGCAGACCATCATCCCCTCCTGGCTGCACCCCCCCCCCTTCTTTGTCTGCAGATCATCCCCTCCTGGCTACTCCTATCTCTCTCTCTCTGCAGACCATCATCCCCTCCTGGCTGCACCCCCCCCCTTCTTTGTCTGCAGATTATCCCCTCCTGGCTGCACCCCCTCCCCTCTTTGTCTGCAGATCATCCCCTCCTGGCTGCACCCCCTCCCCTCTTTGTCTGCAGATCATCCCCTCCTGGCTGCACCCCCTCCCCTCTTTGTCTGCAGATCATCCCCTCCAGGCTGCACCCCCCCCCCCTCCCCTCTTTGTCTGCAGATCATCCCCTCCTGGCTGCCTCTCAGTGTGGCGCAGCTGCTGCAGTCTGTGATGTCCTGGGGCTGTGCTGTGACATTGCCCTGGGTTGTGCATGGCTGAGGGTAATTCCAGCTCCTTAGTGCTGGAGGGATCAGTTTCACCAGATGATACCGAGGGTGATATGTGGCCTCACCCCTCCCTCCTGGATCTAGTAGACATTACATTCCAGTCCTTTGTGTGTTTCTTGGAATGTCTCAGTCTTCATAACACAAAGCCTCTATTGACATTGTGGCACTGCTCATATTTCTACTGAGACTGCAACACTTTCCATACAGGGAAATCATTATCTAGGGGCTGAAACATTTATCACAATTAGGAGCCAACTAGATAAGTAAGCAACTGCCAAGATGTCTTTTAGGAAAAGGAATGCACATAGATATGTATAGGATAACCAAAAGAAGTTGGCTGCCAGAAATACGACTTTACAGTTGAGTTGCTCCAGGGGTCAACCAATATTTCAAGCAAAAGTGCAGCAAAGTGATTTGTTAATAAAATGAGTGTACTCACTTTATTCTCTTAAAGCGTGTGTGTTGAGGCTTGTTTGCTTCCTTGGGCAATTCTAATAATTGTTTTGGATCTCTGTGAAGAACAAAAAAAAAACTTTGTTAAGATGTCTGAAACTGTTACAAATTAAACTATAAATGATTTGAGATACCATAATTGTCTTTAATTATATATGAAGGATATGGTGTACTGATAAGAATGGAGGTACAAAACCCAAGTCTTTTGCTAAATACATTATGATAATTTAGGATAGAACATTTATTTGCATATTGCCGGATATTATGTATGGTAACTAAGCCAGACCATTACTAAATATTGTACCACTGTTCACAACCATCCCCAAAAAGCAAACATCTTTTCTAGTGTTTAATAGTGTTGTATAAATGCATGGTGGATACATTTGGTACATATATAATTTAATTAAAGTTAATTATATTTTTTTTTACCATGAAAGAGAAATAAAACAATGATACACCACAGATGATCTAAATATACTTTGATACTATAGGTAATAACGATCCTTTGTCAGTCACATTTTACTTTTTAAAAATGTATTTCACTACAGTAAATGTAAGTTTGCAAATTTTACCTATCGGCCAATCTTTGTTCCATCCATCAAAGCACACTGTATCTTACTATTTGCAGATCCTGGCCAATAATTGTTGATTATCCCACGGGTTCAGAATTTATGTCTTAAATGTATACAAAACCAAACACCTGGCATGGTCAGACCACAAACACTGAGTAGTTCAATTATGCACAAAAGTCTGAGCATGGCTTGACTTATTTTCAACATGACTTGCACTGATGAGAATAGATTCAGGCCTACAGGGCTAATCGGTAATTATGGACTATAATCTACAATTAATGGTGCCATATTAAACATAGGTTTTAATAACTTCTAACTGATAAAGTACTTGCTACCTCTACTATTAAATTGTCATATTTGGAACCTCTGCCGTTTTTCTTTAAATAAGGTCTAGAAAACAATTTTGTGTCACTTCTTTTCCAATATATTTAATACATATTTTGTTATTTTTCAGTTTAACAGCAGATTTAAACCTTACTGTTCACCCATTTTTTTAAAAAAAAATTCTCACAGGCACCAACTGTTTACATGAAACGAAAGGACCACTATATGAGAGTTGTTTTTAAAGGCATACTGCCCATGTAGTTAGTATGCCAAATAATGACACTTGAGCATATTATAAAAAAAAAAAAAAAAAAGTGATTCCATTTACAGCTCTGATCAAGCACTACATTTTCTCCTTTGTTGCTGTGTCACTCTAGGATGTAAATTATGGGAGGGTGTTTGTTCTGTATCTCACAGAGCTACTTCTGGGTACCATTTACATACCCCAAACATTCACATGGACTCCTCTTACAGTGGCTCAATCGCATAAGAGGAAGGTAGTGCTTTTTCAGAGCTGCAAGATGAGTCACAGAAAATAAAAAGAAATCATTTAAGTGTTTTTGTTTTTTTAAATAAATAATATACTCAATTCTGTTGCTGAAATTCTGCTTAGAACAACATGTCATTGGCTAATACATCTAGTACTATAGGATGATTGTATTCATAAGTTACAATGGGCAGGCGTAAGCATGAGCTTTTAGAATGTATCTGTGAGTTTCTAATAAAATTATGTTTTAAATATGCAAATAAACCCTTATGTAGTTTATTTTATTATTAAACTAGGAACCATCCCTGTCCCTTTCAATGTTTTTTTTTTTTTTTCTTTCATGTTAGCTGGTTAAAAATAAACTATATATTGTAGGTGCAGCTGTCTTGTTCTACTTCTATGGCAGAATCTGTGTTTACTTCCCACCAGCTTTACAGATTAAGACGTGTGTTTGAGATAAGGTCCCTTTTATACTAGTGTATTGACTGAAGGAGTGTAAAGGCATTCTATTTGTCTTTTATATAGCACTAGCGACTTGCCTGTATAAAAATGACGGCAATAAAATTGTAAGGCAGGTAATGCTGTTTGGTGGAGACGCGCGATACATGGGCGTTGTATTTAAATAAATGAATATACTTTACCTGTTTGGAAGTAATATATGCAGGAAGCATTGTTCTCAAGAGCTGACAATCTGTTTTGATGTTCCTGCAGCATATAATGTAGTTTTGCATTGTTGTGGAGCTGAGGTGTGAGTGCCAATAGGCTGCGTGCGCGAGGGGAAGCCGTTAGGGTAGCTGTGTACTTCCACATTGTGTAAGTTAGTGTTGTAAAATAGCGGCTAATGTGTATGTGCTAGGCGGCTGTGTATGATGTAATGTCCTTGCTAATGGTGTATCTTGTACCTCGTACGGATTTTTGGAAAATCCGAATGAGCTTGTTGGTGTTTTGCGTGTTTGCAGGCCGAAAGTCCTACGGCGCTCATCACCAGCGCAAGTAGCGCCTTTGGCGCTCCTTGCCATCAACTGCGGCCCCAGCTGCATATATCTTTCTGCTTGGATTTTAGATATAAATATGGAGCCCTTTACTTAGTCTAGGTGGGAGAGTACTTTTTTGATTATCTGTGCATGTGGATTAGGGGGTGAACATTCAGCTTACATAAGTATGATTAATAGTGCACTTTGAAGGACATAATATTGTACAACATATTTTTCAGAAAGTAAAACAGAAACCGTCTTAAGGGGTAGTGCCCATGCATCAGGGTTTTATTTATTTAATATAGATTATCAATAAAATTGATCGTTTCAATGTAGCTTTAAAACTTACATTTGAATTTTAGTGTTTAAAGGATTACTGAGGTCATGTTTTTCTCTATGGCCTTTCGAATAACTAAAATTGATAATTGGCGCAACATTTTTAGTCTGCAGCTTTCTTCATGAATGTGTGACCTTGTGTAAACTAATGAAGTCTCAGAAAGTTTCAGATGCTCTCTCGTGACCATTTAGACGGCTTATTTTTTTATTTTAAAGCATTTTCCCATTGTAGGAAGAAATGAACTTTTGTGGCGTGTTCCATTTTGAGCTCTCTAACCACATAATCTCTCCTCTACCACAGGCTGCAGCAGGGATCTTGTGCTACGTGGGAGCTTATGTCTTTATCACCTATGATGATTACGATCACTTTTTTGAAGACGTGTACACCCTTATCCCTGGTGTGATCATCATAGCTGCAGGCGCTCTTCTTTTCATCATTGGTTTGATTGGCTGCTGTGCCACCATCAGAGAAAGCCGTTGTGGCCTGGCAACAGTGAGTGACTTTCTTCCTTTCCTTTAGTAAAGTGATATGCACTTATGTATACGTTTTTTTTGTTCACCTATGTTCCTTTGCCAATTCTATTGACGTATAAAAGATATAAAGGCTATCCAGGTTTTTGTGACAGCCACTGATTTATCCCTGTGTTTTAACAATTAAATCGCCAAAAATGCTTTCCTTTATAATGGTGCGTGAGAAACGCACTTCACATTAAATATTAACTAGCACTGCAAAACCCGAGGCCTATTCACACATAGTGAAATTAGGTAAATAATTGTTTCTGTATCAACCTTCTTGCTAATTGAGTGGTACAATTAGTTAATAGTTTGGTTAATACAATTTGGTTAATAGTGTGACATTTCACCTAATACAATTCTTCTAGGATTGTAGCAGCTTCATGTTTATAATGGAGCTACAATAGTAATGTGTTTGAGTATTTCTGTCTACTCCTGAGAGAGATCTGGTTTACACACAATGGGTGTGACCAGCACACTTCAATCAGCCTTTCCAATAGGACAGTACAGGAGCTTTCTACATACATTTACCAAGTTTGTCAAAATCAGTTCTTAGGAAGAAAAAAAACTCCAAAGGATGTTAACTCATTTGCTCAGAAACAATCTGTGTATTAAAAAGCTATGATATACGAAGTATGCGTTTGTATTGTTCACATTTTATTGAAATGGAATTGTTATCAAACCTAGTTTTAAATAACGTCCCTAAAGCTTGTTTGTGTTTCTTTTATATTCTCACTAATCTCAAGTGGACACTGATATTAGCTAATTACTCATTGTTCAATAAATACTTTTTTTTCTTATTGAAAGAATGTTATTAAAGGGGTTTATTATGATAAATTCTTTCTTTCATTCATGGCTGCTCTTGTATCTCATTAAACTGGCTCACTGGGGTCTTGTTTTGTAATACTGAAATGTAAATCTGTTTTTCAGTTTGTAGTCATCCTGCTCTTGGTGTTCGTGACTGAAGTTGTGGTGGTGGTCCTTGGATATATTTACAGAGCCAAGGTAAAGTTTATTAATCTATTCATCAATGTTAGAAATGCAAAGACACATGGCAGTTGTTCTATTGTTTACTCTGTATATTTAAATGTGAGATTATGGTTGCTTTAAAGAACAATGATCTCGCATTCCACACATTTTTACTGGTATGCTTTCAACATTGCAAACAATGTCTTTTGGCAAAAGTACTGACAAATTCTGATTGGGCTGTAGAGTAATATATCACCACAAGTGATTTGACTGCACCTATAATTCTTAAATTCACTAAAATAATCAATAGTCCTCTTTGAAATACTTGATAGACAAATAGTGCTTTCTTTTAGTTATGTGTATTTCAGCACCACTTATTTTTTCTATTCATAATATTTTGGTGAAAAATTCTTTCTTGTAATTTAAGTACACACACTGTAAAGCAAAGTGTTTTGTCTATAGAATTACCAAGACAAAAATATTTCTTTGTACAAAGATGGCTTAACACCCCCTTTTTGACACCATATCACTAACTTTCTTGAAAAGAGTGCTTTAGGCTAGAGCTCCTCCCAAGTGGAATCGCTGTGCACCACAAAGAAAGATAGTAGAAGCTCAAGGCAAAAGATAGAAGGAAAGCTGGGTATATTCGGTGTGATTTTTTTTTTTCATACAAATACTTTTTTATAATCGCAGAAAATGTAAGTTATTTATACATATCTTGATTATTGCATACTAAAAGGTTATGAAACCTAG
The DNA here is from genome assembly GCA_027410445.1 of Discoglossus pictus. NCBI lineage: Eukaryota > Metazoa > Chordata > Amphibia > Anura > Alytidae > Discoglossus > Discoglossus pictus. The sequence goes on from CM050167.1 coordinate 234,453,384, forward strand.
ACCAATATACTGGCCTTATCACTTGATACTGAACATGTGCAAATTGTGTTTCTTTTTAATACTTTGTTTTCAGTTAGTTCGTTCATACAAAGATTGAAACATGTTTTAAATGCTAAGAAAATGGACTCGAGTCCAGTGATTTTCAAAAAGAAACAAAACCAACTGAAACACAATCTACACAAGTTGAATTTTTTTTGAATTTTTTTATATTGTGTAATCTGTAGATTATAAATTGAGATTTGTGAGTGCACAATATATAAACATTTGCATAATTTATGCTTATAATATTATCTTTTGTAAAGAAATACCTTCTTACACTATTAGCCTTAAATAACAATACTTACAATAAAAATACTGTCATGACTGTGTAATACATGCAGAACTAGTGAATCTACCATCTTTGTTCTATATGTAAACAGTCATGACATTTTATTCTGTTTGTGTGGTTATGAGTATACAATAATAATGCATAACATCCATGTAGTCTTAACAGTAACAAGTATGCTATAGTGTATAACTAGATCTTAAATGCTGATAAATAAACTAGCAATTGATTTCTATGTGTGTCCTGGCATGTTTGAAATGTACATTTTCTTTTAATGTTAAACTGTATACAAAATCTTTTGTGTTCCCAGGTGGAGGTTGAAGTTGATAATAGCATCACAAGTGTTTTTAACCAGTACAATGGAGCATCTGCCGACTCAGCCAGCCGGGCCATTGATTATGTTCAAAGACAGGTTAGTTCAAATGGGCATGTTACAGTTTACGGAGCCTTGGTTTGTGTAATATGGAGTGTTATTATGGAGCCAAACTTGTTAGCGGAATTATTTATAGTGCATTTTCTTTTCTTTACAGCTCCGTTGCTGTGGCATTCACAACTATTCAGAATGGGAGAATACTCCATGGTATAAGGAAGCAGCTAATAATAGTGTCCCCTTGAGCTGCTGCAGAGACCATGCTTTTAACTGCACAGGGAGCATGAGCCGGCCCTCGGACCTGTATTCTGAGGTGAGTCGTATGAACGTGTTACATTGCAGGCTGCAGATACGAGTGCCTTTTCCAGTTATATCTTCTTAACTTGTATTTCTCCTTAGGGCTGTGAAGCTCTGGTTGTGGAGAAGTTACAGGAGATAATGATGTATGTGATCTGGGCTGCACTGGCATTTGCTGCTATACAGGTGAGACACCATCTGCTGGAAAGTGGACAATAGAGTATTCACAGAGCATTGGGTAGATATCCAAAGAAAGATAAGTTTTTAATAATGGGAACAGGAGGATTGATATGATATGCGAGTCATTCATTGAATTTGTCGTACGGCAGAATGTATTTTAAGCATCTGTTAATGTCTCTTTTCATAAGTTCCAGCATTCACCTGCCATAGATCAGTAGGCATAGTTTAGATTTCTGTATAAGTTGAACAACTGGTTACTGTGTATTCTCCGAGCAATAGACTGTAGCATGTACAGTGAGAGCAACACACAACTGTTTGCAGTAGGTGCGGTCCTCTTCACCCTGCGGAATTAATGGCTTACTTATTAAAAAAAACAAAAAAAAAACTAATATTTTCATTAAGTTGATGAATCCGCTCCATGACAGAACAGGGATTGAATCACAGTGCCCTGCTTAAAGAACCATGGAAATAGTTTTCACTTCAGATTTCTAGGAAGGGATTACTAAAAAAATGTAACTTTACAAATTGCATTTTGTTGATGAAATGTGTAAATAACATAGACATGTTGTTGCAAAGATTAGATAATGTGCAGCTGTTTGGGACTAAGATATTTTCTCCCCACTCTTCTCCGGCTCGCAGTTGTATATAGGAGGAGTCTGTGAAGTCTGCAAATGCCTGGAATATACATAATGTTTAATCTATTTAAATAGAGAACATGGACACTCTAGACAGGCTTATGATTTTTATTTGCCACATTGGGATTGGTACAGCAATATCCTACCACCAGTTATACAATCTTCTTCCATATAATAAGTATCCAGATACAGAGGAAGCGTGCATCATCTGCAACAGCTGCATTTGAGCATATCATCTTCAGCCTTAACATGCACACCTGCATAATCCATCAGTTTTTTTAAAAACATCAGTTGGTCTGGGCTCTTCTTGTGTAAATAACTATAGATAGTTTAAAGGTGTTGTCAGCTGTTTTAATCTGTCCTATTTGCTACTTGGTTAAGCACCTTGACTTAAGTGCACAGTTCCTAATTAGGTCTTTTTTTCCCCCCAGACATTCTTTATATAGGTCAAAGCTGTTTTGAAATAAAGTTTAATCATTTTTAATGCAACTTAATTTTTTAAACAAATAAAATAAACTAAAGCTTAATGCAGGTCATGTTCTTTTAGTGTTAGCAACCGTACGATCTTATGGCCAGGAATCACACTAGCATGCTTCCATAAAACTGTACAGGGCAGGGGTGGCTTATTGCCTTCCCTGTAGTAATGTTGGTGGAAAGTATAACCAGGTCTGTTTCACTTATCTTAAATAATGTATTATAGAGTTCTACTTTTAAAGTTTCTGCATCAAAGGTTGCTTTATGTTTGGTTCTTCTGTACAATAACATTACTCTTTTTGCTATGTTGTTACAATTAATGTACATTGTCATGCCTGCTTTCTTTCGTAGCTCCTGGGAATGCTGTGCGCCTGCATCGTACTGTGCAGAAGGACTCGTGATCCTGCCTATGAACTTCTCATCACTGGTGGCACCTATGCATAAAACCCACCTAGTTTCCCTTGCCCCATGTGCTTTGGATCCTCCAATCCCAGTCACTTAAGGGGCACCTCAGAAAGACAGGGGCTCTTCCTTATCCACTTAGATTTCTCTCCCACCCAAAGATGCTCAACTCCAGTTGACTGGACAGCTGTGACAGTGGATCCCCTAGGCCCTTTAGTCTGTTACTTCTGTAGAGTTTATTTTTTTGTTTGTTTATTGTGCTGATCTGTAGGTTTTAGCATTAGCGACAGTTGTAAGCGGTAGGATTGTTTGCAAATGGAAGCAGCATTGTTGTTCCACACTGAGCAAAGAGCTGCCACATAGTGTGCAGCAATGCCTTAAAACTTATGGGATGGGAAGAGAAATCGCTTGTTGCCCCTCTGGCTGTAAAGGGGTTTGTTTAATATTTAAGCAATTTCACTTGCCTCCATCAAGCACACAACCATTTTCCTGTTGAAAATTCATTCTCGGTGGGCAAACAAGTGTGCAATGCAGCATCTGAATGGAAATGGCTTGGATTCTGCCACTTTGCAAACTATTATTACTTGTCTGTGTACAACAAAAATGCTATCAATGTTTTAATCTGACTTAAAGCCAGCCTCTGTAGTAGGGGGTTGATTTATTCTGTGTGATATCACTGTACTGAGTAAATTTCACAAACTGGGCTTACTCCCTTATACCATCTTATTTACCCTGATTCTAACAAACAACCTGGAATAACATCATGATGGAACCATGATTCACAAATACCCCCTTTTCAGGATCCCAAATGGTAACAGTGACTCATTTCCAAAGAAACAATGTCATGATTTGCTCTGACTCACAGGGATATCATCTACTGCAACCTAACAGGCACCTTCTGGTTCACACCGCTATCTGCAATGCTGCTTCATGTAGTTCAACTACCAAGGGTAGAAAGCATGTATCCAAACACTATGGACTTTCAGCATTAATATGCCATTTTAGATCACTTCTCCAAAGGCAAAAAAATAATAATCTAAAAGCCATTAACTGTAAATTTATAACTTTCTTAAAGTCTTTTTTTTTTTTTTTAAATGGCAATTTGCTTCTAAATCCCACTATTGGAGATTCTCAGAGGATGTTGGAAGTTTAGAGAGATACTGGGTATCTATTATACTGTACAGGGTCTAGTGAACGCTTTGTACAGTTTACACTACAGTGGGTAGGAGCATGTTCACTCTCAAGGGGGTAGGATGTGCTCTCACAAAATGTTCACAGTTTGAAAAAAAAAATTAAGTAGCTTTTTGGAGCTTTTCTGAAGTAAATCTTATGCACTACTGTTTATCTAAATTGAACATTTTGATTTTATTTTCTATTTTGAACTGTTCTATGTATTGAGTGAAGCATTAGCAAATATAGATTTCTCTGAATCGACAATAATGTTGCATTGTAGAACAGCTAAGTGATAATGTACAACTGGAAATTACCTGTAAATACTGACAGACTCAATAAAAATCTATATTCACCGGAGTGAAATCTGTGTCTGTTTTTTAAATCTAGTATTGCGACCGGTGGGGTTGTTCATTAATAACGGCGGACCACCTCATATGGGACTGGTTTTATGTGGTTAAAGAAGATATTTATAGGGAAGGTGATAATGATGTACACTGTTATGGAGTCTGATATATATATTTGAAAACCTGCTTCCAGATCAGAATTCCAAGAAAAACTGTGATTACACTGCATTCTGGGAAGCTGAGCTGGGAACTGCAAATGTACCCACAAATGCCTCGCTCTTCAATCCATAGCCATTATCAAACATGGCTTCCTTTTAGCTTATGCATGCTGTATTACACAGCTTTAATGCAAAGCCAAGGTTGGATTTAACACAAGCTGAGTATCCAATCCATGTACAGCTGTTTCAAGCTTTCTGGCTATCATTTATATACTGGCTATTATTTATTTATTTATTTATTTATTTATATATATATATATATATATATATATATATAGCTAATAAGGTATTGATTATAGGATGGAGAATATGGCATAGATGAGATAAAGATAAATAATAGTTTAAGTAGATTTATTGGAGTTAAGAAGTAAATCTTATGTTTGTTAAACCATTGATTTGGTTCCCAAATATATAGCTTTGTCTAAAGTGAGTTTTTCGTTTAGACCAGTTGTAAAGCCCCATTCCACTGGGCAGCTGCAGGGCTTTGTATCAGTTAGATTATGGATCCTGCACACAAACAATACCACTCACATGTAACATTCATTCATTATACTAAGAATTACCCAATTCTAATGGATGTGTCAAAGGTCGCCGCTTTCCCAAGGAGATGTTCATTCTTGCAGTGGACGCAAATTAGATGGCAGCATTCAGTCTCAGATTTTGCATGCTTTGTATGTTTATTTACCTACTCATGCACACCATTGCAAAGATGTCAGAGCACTCCAAGGGATGAAGTCAATGTTGCAGTGAATTTCTTGTTTTCAGTACTATGAGATGACTCTTCCAGAACAAAAGATTATGTGCAAGGGTTGTTCATAGAAGATAGTATTAAGCACTCATGAAACTTGAGATAAAGTGTAACCTTTTATTGCATCAAGGATTATTCACGCACTGAATCCTCATGTATAGTCCTCTGTGGGTATGTGTGTCGCCATTTACCAGGCAATAGTTATATCAATGATACCAAACTAGCACAAGTCTATGCATTCAGACCAGTAAAGATGATTCACATTTGCTAAAAACACATTTGACCACTTTACTGCTTCAACTTTTTATCTATACCTTTTTTATCTATTACAACTCGCTCACTTTATAATGACGATAATTTCTTTCTTTGCATCAGAAAAAGGGTGTTTGATAATGTGTTTTCTTTTTTTCAAATAAAGGTCTCTGAACACAAAACGCACTCAGAATTTTAACTGCTCTTGGGTCTTGCCCTTTGCTAGCCAATGAAATCTACAGACTCAAGTGGGCTCTCTGCATTTCCTGTTAGTTTCAATGAACTATAAACCGGTTTTACATTTTAAAATGTGCTCTTTTAAATGCTTTCCCATTTAAAGGCTTTCAAACCCAAATATGATTTAAGCCTTTGTACAGCTCTTAACAGCACACTCTATGAACATATGATTTAGAAAACATTGTGACCCTATATATATATATATTGTTGCCAGCAAAAAATGTTTGAATACCTACCTAGTCTATTAAAATAGTTTACATAGAGCTCTTTGAAGCAGACAATGTACATGTTTCTGCAGTATTCATATCCCTGACCATAAGGTGAAAGTACTTGTACACTGTTACAAAGGTGATAATACATGAACTGCATGTGATTTGTAAGTTGGTTATTATACACCATATTTACTTGTAGAAGTCTCTGTCTGTAAGGACATTTTTTGGGGGACTGTCCAGGCTCATCTGATACAATAAGGAAATCTTCTTTTGTTCCTTAATGTTTCTCAATGTAGGATCCAGGCACCAGTCCACTGTTTCCATTTCTCTCGACTGTCCACCAGCCATCATCCCCTTCCTCGATTACTCTGACCACATCTCCGGCTGTGATATCCATCTCATCTGGGTTCTAAGAAAAAGGCAGGTCTAAATTTGATCTGTGTTTATATTTGTAAAGTTGGTTAACACATGGCATAAAAGACTATTAGTTATTCGGTTTAGAAATGCCCTGCTGTTTTAGATGGGTCTATGTCATAAAATATTTAGGAGGCAATAAGGATATTAATAAATTCAATCTACCATCATTTAGCTATAATAGTAGTGTGTTCATAATGAGTTTGATGGCAGATAAACTTAAACGGCCATCTAATTTGCTCATTCTTTCTTGGTTTAAGTCCTCTTCAGCATATCATTATATTTATCACAGGAAGCTGCACTCCATTGGAGTTTTATTACACTGCCAAAAACAGTCCAAGCTGAAACAAACGGATACTCTAATAAGTAAAGTTGAAAATTACTTTTATCTTACAAGGATTCCTTTACAGTACTAACAAAATTGATAATTTTTTTTTGTTTTACTATAGCAAAATTGTTAATCTTAATATACACTGTAGAGCATGGGATTATTAAAGTGGCACATAGTATCAACGTGGTCAAAATGAGATATCCTGGTACTTCACTAACTTTAATCCGGTTTCAGATAACCGTGTCCTGTATTTATTCTATGGGTGTGACAGCTTGTTCTTTATTACTTTTCTTTCTATTTGTTACTGGCAGGCTCACAAACGGCTCAAGGAAGTTTCAAATTGCTGTATTTTATTTTCTATTTTTTTTAAATGCAAATGTTTATACACATGTTATGTACCCTTTAAAGGTTAGTTAGGTTGATCTATGATTGAAAGAAGTATCCAAGAAGTAGTGTATAAATCTCAAAACTGTGCTTGGCCCCCATTATACAACTAATCTGGTGTCTACTTGTAACATGTATAACTCTTATAACAAGCCCTCCCACCTATGATTTGTGTTAGTGCTAAAGCTGCACTATAAATTATCACCTCCACTTTTTCTTTAGATTGTAAGATTGCGAGTTTTCAGTCTTGTAAGCACTATGTACATTTTGATTTGAAGCTCAAAAACAGGGCCCTCCATTCTTTTTCAATGTGTTCATTTTGTTTTTCCTTGTATTTAACCCATTAGCACTATAGAATGTATGCCCTATTCTATTGCCCAAATCTAAAAATTATTTTTTACACACTAAATAGGACTTGCAAGAGTTTTCAAACACTTATTAGAGCTGTAACAGCAATTTAACACCCAATAGTGTACTTTAAAAGCATGAACATTGCACACAGCCTCAAACCCACAAATATGCAAATAAAAATATTATTTTTAGCTGTTATTTCTAAGAAATATTGTTCCCGAGACTCAAGGGGTTAATACATATCTTCAAACCCACATGACTAGAAAAGATGCTCTTGTGCATTTTATAGATTTGCTTGATTGTGTGCCCGATCAGCAAATATTACTTATTGGCACGAATTCATTTGTAGCCTCAGATTGCAGATAATGTGTAACTCCCATGTTATACTGACGTCATGATGACGGTCTCATTTACTATATTCTAAGAAGTAAGTTATGGGTTTGCTTAAATATTGTCAGATCATATGATAATATCCCCTGAAATCAGACTTAAAAAGGCAGGGTTTACATGTGCAGTCAATAGAATATATCTAAACATATAGAGAAAAAAATACCTGCAGCCAAAATCCTGGGTTAAAGTCATTTCATTCATTGGAGCATTACAAATAAAGGATAATCATTTTTCACAGCTGATACATCCACTGACTTAATCAATAATTAACCTTCTACTGTCTTTTTAATTACTTGCCAAGCACTTATTTCTTCCTTTTAATTACTTCACTTTTTGTTTTATTTATCCCTTTAGATTGTTATCTTCCAAATGTTTAATCTTTTAAGGTGCTTTAGTGAAAAAAAGCACCATGTACGTAAGATTTTAAACTCTCCACTGTTTCACGTCTTTAATGTATTTTTTTTTCTTTTACTTAACCCCTGTATAGAGCTACAGAATATGCTTACGTTTTACAGATAAAGGATAATAATAAAATAAATACATATAATAGTATGAGACCATTCAAAGGTCTTTAGTTTAATTCTTCACAACTTCTTGGATGCTGCCTCTGAAACTGTATTTACATATTCATTATACATTTTTAATATCTGAGAAAATATTGCAGAATTTAGAATCTCTTAAGAATATCTCAAGCAAATTCTAAAACTTCCCTCATTTGTCTAATAGCAATAAACAATGTAAAAGGTTATGAACAATACTAAAACCACATGCTGTCATTCTTGGAAAATGACTAAAGTGAAACAGAATGCAAAAACATAACTGATTTCAATAGTAGTGGACAACACTCTAAACTCCTTGATGTAATGCTTCAATAACTGGATGCTCCCTTCTTTAACAGAACATAAGGTTCCTTTATATGGCTCTTGTATAAAATCCTGTACAGCTCTCTCGGCTCTGTTTTTTTTTTTCAACAATATTGTAAATTTCTTACATGCCTCCCACAAAAAAAAACGAAAGAAAAAAAAAACTCTACTGACTTGGACCCAGGGATTATTGCCCATAGCTCTCTAGCCCTAATGTGCTCTTGCAACCATCCTGATGTATACCCATAGGAGAATCAGAGCATGAAACTCAGCAGACTCCATAACAATGTAACTCTGCCCATTATCTAATGTAAATATGCTACACCAGCCCTAACATCCTCTCATCCCTATTTGTACATCTATCTACATTTATATATATATATATATATATATATATATATATATATATATATATATAAATTATAAATTATAAAGAGTGAGGTAGCCATGAGTGTCCAGTAATCAAGATGAATAATTAGAGTATTGCAGTATATTGTGATACCTTTTTTTTTATTGGACAACCATACTCATAGTTATGACAAGCTTTCAAGAGCAACCTCTCTTTATCCAATTAGAAGCAATACTAATTTTAGGTTACCAGTGATAGAGAATTTCAAAGTGACAGGCATCCTGAATAATTTTCTGTGCAGTCAACTGTGCACATGTCTGTATAAGGTTTTAGATAAGTGGAGACCAGAGTAATAAAGAGGGACGCAAATGTCCCCAACATTTTAAAAAGAACAACAACAATAAAATAGCCCAAAAAAATACATGACCAGGAATGTAGGAGAGTTACAATAACTTTTGATAGTGAGAGAGAAATCCCACATCTATATTAAGGTCTGCATTTTGAGAATTAAATAGTTATTTTCATTTCAAATATCTTTCTTTCCTGTATGTTTTTGAAATGACCTCTGAATACATCCAAGAGTACTTATGGAACCGGGTTCTGACAAATAATTATATATATAATTTTTAAAGATTCCTTTAGCACAGGGTCTCTACCAGGTGACTGGAGAAAAGCAGATGTGATAACTAATTAAGAAGGGAGCAAGAGCAAATCTGGGGAATTATAGACCAGTGAGCATCACTTCTGTAGTGGAGAAGCTTTTAGAAGGGATAATATACAAGAATATGTCTATTTGAACAGGATTATAAGTAATAGTCAACATGGATTTATGAGGGATAGGTCATGTCATTAGTTTCTATGAGGAGGTTAGTAGGAACGTGGATCAAGTCAACTCAGTGGATGTAGTCTTTTTCAATTTTGCAAAGGCTATCGATACAGTGCCACATGGAAGACTATTGTGCAAACTAAGGGATTCAGGAATTGCAGAAAATATCTACTCATGGATTGAGAGGTGGCTTAAAAACAAGAAGCAAAGGGTTGTTTTAAATGGAAAAAAACTCAGATTGGAATAATGTGTTAAGTGGGGTTCCTCAGGATTCAGTATTAGGTCCTCTCCTTTTTAACATATTTATTAATGACTTAGAAGTAAGACTGGAAAGTATTGTCTCCATTTTTACTGATGACACTAAGCTGTGCAAGGTAATTAAAATCAGAAAATTATGTAATTTCCCTCCAGAGGGATTTGCATAAATTAGAGAAATAGGTGACTATATGGCAGATGAGATTTAATAAGAATAAATGTAAAGTTATGCATCTGGGAAGGAAAAATAACCATGCAAATTATAATCTTAATGGAGCAAATCTAGGGGTATCAGATATTGAAAGGGATTTGGGAGTACTTGTGGACAACCACCTGTGTAACAGTACTCAATGCCAAAAAGCATCTGCAAAGGCAAGTAAAATATTAGCATGTATTAAGAAGGGTATAGAAGCAAGGGAGGCAGATATAATTCTGCCACTATACAAAACCCTAGTACACCCTCATTTGGAATATGGAGTACAATTTTGGGCACCACTTCATAAAAAGGAAATTTTAGAGCTGGAAAATGTACAGAGAAGGGCAACAGAGCTAATAAAGGGAATGGCGGGGCTAGGTTATGAAGAAAGACTAACCAAATTAAACTTATTTACTATAGAAAAAAGGCATCTAAGAGGGGATATGATTACTTTTTATAAATATATCAAGGGTCAATACAAGGCTTTGTCAAGGGAACTTTTTGTGCCAAAAGGTTTTCAACTGACAAAGGGACATCCTTTGAGATTAGAAATAAAAAGATTTCGCCTTAAGGAAAGAAAAGGGTTCTTCACAGTAAGGGTGGTTAATCTGTGGAATTCTCTACCAAAGGAGGTGGTGACAGCAGATTCGATAGATAACTTTATAAAGGGATTGGATATATTTTTAAATAAAAAAGGGCATTCAGGGCTATACTGATAAATAGAGAGGGAGTATTGATCCAGGGATGAATCCGATCGCCAGCATCTAGGGTCAGGAAGGAATTTTATATATTTTTTCCCTGTTGAGACAATTGGCAAAGTTTCACTGTTTTTTTTTTTCTGTTTGCCTTCCTCTGGATCAATTATCAATAAATCTGCGCATTGCAGATCAGAGGAGATCTAAAAAGGTTGAACTTGATGGAGTAAAGTCTTTTTTTCAACCTAAATTACTATGAAACCATGTAACTCTCTATGTTATGCTTCTTGAAGTTTACAAAATGCTCCCAAATGCTCGTCAGTCAATCAATTGATATAGCAAATGTGGTGACTACTATAAACATTGGTTATTTCTGATGGAAATGTTAATCCTTTCAGTCGTGTCTGACTCTCTGTGACCCTATAGACACTAGCATGCCAGACACATATGTTTCTGGTTGTGCTTATCCATACGGTTTTCTTGGGAAAGATACTGGAGTGGGTTGCCAGTCCCTTCTCCAGTGCACCATGATTTGTCTTACCTCTCTTCTATGACCTGCCCATCTTGGGTGACCCTACATGGTATCGCTCACAGCCTCATTAAGATACATAAACCACTTCACCACGACAAGGTAGTGATCCAGAATGGTACTGCTCAGCTGCTGGCAACTAAAGAATTAATTTTTAAACATTCAGCTAGTACAGGTAATATGTTTAAAAGATTTCTTTCAAAATGTCTTAGGTTTTTAGATTCTGCTACAAGATAATTTTTGTAATTTATTAAACAACATGATTACACTGAATCACATGACCGCCAGGGAGTCTTAGACAGAGTGCAGGTCGGATGAATATCTCTGAAGGAGAGACCAGTCTGTACACTACTGTATATTATGTATTAATGTACATTGTGTAGCATTGTTACCTGAGCAGTGTAGTCGTATAGCACTGTGTAGTCATAGGGGTCTGTGCTGTCAAATTCCATCACATCAGCTACAGGTATACTGGCATAAACTATTTCATCTTTACCTAAAACAACAAGATACACAGACAGGGATAAGCAACCACTGGAGAAGAGAGCAGAGCTGCCCTCATTAATGCATCATTAACTGCTTTCTTGTGCACTCACCAGTCTTGCCGTTCACAGGTTCTGGACTAGTCCCCATCTCTGTCAGGTTTCTAGAGCTTCCTCCACATCCATGCAGCAGACTGGAAATCCTTCAGTGAGAGAGAAAGGTATTAAGTAAGTCTTAGCAATGTAATGAATTATGGTATGCACATCATATATACAGTAAATATATATATATATATATATATATATATTATATATCACATATAATAGTTGTCAAAATGCGTTTCGTATTGTGCAACGGGCCGTGCATGTATAAGCCGTGCATTCGCATTGCGGCGCAGTGAGACAGAGGAGAGAGAGAGGAGGAGGAGGGGAGACATAGAGGGGGAGAGAGACACAGGGGAGGTAGAGGAGGGGGGAGAGACAAAGAGGAGGGGGAAGAGACACAGGGCAGGGGGGGTAGATACACAGGGGAGGGGAAGGAGGGTGGAGAGACACAGGGGAGGGAAATGGTTGGGAACAGACGCGAGGGAGGGGGAAAGAGACACGGGGTAAGAGACATGGGGGAGGAAGAGGGGGGGAAAGACACGGGGGGGAGAGGGGATACAAACACAGTGGGGGAGACAAGGGAGGGAGAGGAGGGGGGAAATGAGACACAAGGGAGGAAGTAGACAGAGGGAGAGACTCAAATTGAGCACTGAAGGCGCTCATTGCGAGGCCAGTAAAGTAGAGGGGGAGAGGCTCCCATTGTGTGGCAAACAGCATTGCCAGGATTCACATTTTATTGCTGTCATTTTTGACAGGCAAGTTGCTATTAAATATATATATATATATATATATATATATATATATATATATATATATATATATATATATATATATACATATATACACACATATATATACACACACACAGTGTCTTGTAGTATTCCACCCCCTTGACTTTTTACCTATTTATTTACATTACAGCCTTAAGTTCAATGTTTTGTTAATCTGAATTTTATGTGATGGATCAGAACACAATAAAGTTGGTGAAGTGAAATGAGAAAAATATATACATAAAACTATTTTTTAGAAACAGAAAACCGAAAATTCACCCCCTTTGTTATGAAACCCATAAAAAGCTCTGGTGCAACCAATTACCTTCCGCAGTAACATAATTAGTGAAATGATGTCCACTTGTGTGTAATCTAAGTGTCACATGATCTTTCATTACATATACACACCTTTTTTGAAAGGCTTCAGAGGCTGCAACACCTAAGCAAGAGGTACCACTAACCAAACACCGCCATGAAGACCAAGGAACTCTCCATACAAGTAAGGGACAATGTTGTTGAGAAGTACAAGTCAGGGTTAGGTGATAAATAAATATCCAAATCTTTGATGATCCACAGGAGCACCATCACATCTATCATAAACAAATGGAAAGAACATGGCACAACAGAAAAACTGCCAAGAGACGGCCGCCCACCAAAACTCACGGACCGGGCAAGGAGGGTATTAATCAGAAAGGCAGTACAGAGACCTAAGGCAACGCTGGAGGAGCTGCAGAGTTCCACAACAGAGACTGGAGTATCTGTACATAGGACGACAATAGGCTGTACGCTCCATAGCATTGGGCTTTATGGCAGAGTGACCAGAAGAAAGCCATTACTTTCAGCAAAAAAAAAAAAATGGCACATTTTGAGTTTGTGAAAAGGCATGTGGGAGACTACCAAAATGTATGGAGGAAGGTGCTCTGGTCTGATGAGACTAAAATTGAACTTTTCGGCCAATAAATAAAACGTTATGTCTGGCACAACCCCAACACATCACATCACCCAAAGAACACCATCCCCAAAGTGAAATATGGTGATGGCAGCATCATGCTGTGGGATGTTTTTCAGCAGCTGGGAAACTGGTCAGAGTTGAGAGAAAGATGGATGGTGCTAAATACAGGGATATTCTTGAGCAAAACCTGTACCACTCTGTGCGTGATTTGAGGCTAGGACGGAGGTTCACTTTCCAGCAGGACAATGACCCTAAACACACTGCTAAAGCAACACTTGAGTGGTTTAAGGGGAAACATGTAAATATGTTGGAATGGCCTAGTCAAAGCCCAGACCTCAATCCAATAGAAAATCTGTGGTCAGACTTAAAGATTGCTGTTCACAAACGCAAACCATCCAACTTGAAGGAGCTGGAGCAGTTTTGCAAGGAGGAGTGGGATATCATCCCAGTGATAAGATGTGGCAAGCTCATAGGGACTTATCCAAATCGACTTGGAGCTGCGATGCCCGCAAAACGTGGCTCTACAAATCTCAAGGTGATGCCCAGGCAGCCCAGATATAACCAGCATAAATGTAGCTGCTACTTGTAACACCTCCATAAACGGATTTCACATTTAACTTAATGCTATATCCTAATGTACTCTGCTTGACTCTTTTTGCAGCTCTTACTTTTTCATCATCTTGTTGCTGCCCCCCAAATTGTTGTATCCATTACTGTTCCCGGGCTGAATCCTATAACTGAATCCCTCATAAGGCACAGGTGCTAGAACACAAAAAAAGAAAGGGAAACCTGGTAAATATGGCAAAGAAACACAAAATGGGCTATATTTATACAGTCTTCTCACTGCTACTGTGAAAACACTCAAATTCCTATATTATTCTATACAGCGTGTAAAGAGATGAAGAATGAGGCAGTCTAGATTAACATATAATGGAAATGCCTCAAATTACCTTTGCTCAATATTCTCTAATTGTTAGAACTTTTAGAGTTAAGATGAACTTGTTTAATAAGTATATTGCCAGCTTACAAATCATATAAACATTATGAGCCCCATTCAATTGAAGTTTCGGGAGATCCAGAGGCCCGTAAATGAGGTCGCAAGCTACTTTGCTATTCAATTGGTGTCTCTTTGCGGGCTTGGAAAGGCTTCCAAGTTAAGGGCTTGAAAAGATAGTGATGGTTAACCTCCAGAAGCCTTTGATTTAATATAAATTATTTTTATGTGTCATTTCGGGGGTTAAATCGACCTCAGGTATCAATGGGTTAATACGTATCAGGCCACCCATATGGACTAGAACAGTATTGGCATTCATTTTTATTATTTCGTTTTTTGAGAGTTGCCAGTCCCATTGCATATGGGACCCCCGGACCTAATTGAACGACATGTAACCTCCATGTTTTACTGCCGTAATAATGACAGTCTAATTTTCTATTGGCTGATTCGAAATGTGAGGTTACAGGCTTGCTTAATTGATCATTTTCCCACCCTGAAGTGCTCCGAACCAGTGTATGGTTTACGGTTTTGGCTCGGGGCCCGTAACTTTCAGCCTTCAATAGCATCACAATCGGAGGCAAGCGGGAGCCCGCAACTTACTCGCAGACATTCAGCTGGCTCTGAATTGAATATGGTCCTATGAGTGCAAATTTATAAGAAAGGTGAGTGTGGAAACTTTCCGACTGAGTTACTACCATAGATTGGGGGAGTCTTAAACTGAAAGGAGGTGCATTGTGCAGATGGAGGTCTTGATCTCTGAGATTCTGAACTGCAGGACTTTATAATAAGACACTTGTTTCTCACTAGAAGGTATCATAGCATGATGAAAAGTAACAATGTGGGGTTATTTAAATGTCAGTTTATCTTGGGAATTTTATATTGGGATCTATAATATGTACCAGGCCGAGTTGTTCCTGTTGTTTTCGACTGAATGAAGAAATTCAGCTCTGTATCCACTTCACAGTATTCAAGGCTCTGTCTGACTTCTTCCAGCATCTACAGAGGAATAGTGTATCAGTGAGGTATAATGAGTGTAGAGTGTAGTTTGGATAGAGACAGGAGTATGATGCCATGTTAGCAGGTAGGAAATTAGATCATAGGAAAGGTTAGCAGTTGAGTTACATATATTTATTATAGGAGCAGTTGATGGAAAAGTTACACTAAGAGTTTATAGTATGGGAGAGGGTTGTAGATTCTGTAGCAGTGACTGTGGAGATTCTTTGAAGTATATAAGTGTGGGTAGGCCAGCTCAGCCTGTCAGTGTGTTTGTGGGCAGTCTTTAGGAATGGTGAAAGGCAGATGGTCTCGGGTCCTATGAGTGCATATTGGTGTTTTTACCTCGTCGTCTTTCACACATTGTGCAGAGAAGTGGTTGCAATGAACCCAGAGGGCATTACGCAGGATGGTGATCCGGTCTATCTCCTGTTGCTGAAATGCCTAAAACACAAAACATATTGCATGGGCATGAAGGGAACCTTGACGAGGAGGCTTGAAGGGCTTTACTCAAGGGACATGAATACCTCACAGCTATTGATGTGCTCTGTCTCCCATTCAATGCGTGCTTTGTCCAGCATT